>JBBBDQ010000435.1:612500-1008055 GCA_037127315.1 Ascarosepion bandense
TGTGTACCCTCAGCTGGTGGAACTGGATGTGTGTTCTCACTTGGGTAATGAAATTTTTCTGTCTTTTTCTTTTTTATCAGAAACTCCCAGATGGTGTTCATCTGGGTCTACTGAGGATGTTATCAGTATGTGCGATCATTCTTTTAGTTATTTTATTCTTTGATGTTGTTCTCTTATCTTGACTTCATTACACAGGATTTCATAACCACACCATTATCTTTACATATGATCAGATATGCCTGATTTTGATGTTCCTTCACACTTACATTTACGAAGTGGATGTTATTTAGCATGCTTCTTACTATAACTGCATGGAATGCACACAGTTTTTGGTCATGTTTTCTTCTGATTGAGTCTTGATTTAGGGGAAGATTTTTCTGAAAGGTTGAACTGTTTTTAATATTGTCCTAGTGTTGTATGGACCACAGATGCTCTAAATCCATTCATACGTGTACCTCATCTATGGTAGATAGACCCTGACAATTTCTTTTTACTCTTTTTCTTAGCTGTACTCTTCTTTCTTGCGGAAGCTGACATGATGTTTGCATGGTAGTTGTTTTTTTATTACTGGTATGTGTCTGGGTCATCACTTATGAGTTTGATTCAGTGTTGTAGGCATTGAACAACCCCTTTCTTCACATTGTATGGGTGGTGAAATTGAAGTTTGAATATTCTCGTGGGAATATTGGATGGTAATATAGAGATGTCTTGAAGTTGAACCCATCCTCTGTGCAAATTAGGTCCTGGGCATGACGGTAAACTGCATCTGGCAGCAAGGCCTCTGATTTCGAGGTTGTGAGGAGCATGGAACCACCTCTTAATTGCTGTTGTTCCCAAGTCCACTCTGACCTGTTAGTCGCAGCTATGGGCAAATAGTTAATTCTCCAAACAGGGGTCAAAACCCTATGAAAACAGACTTTTGTGAAATATATACATAAAAATTTTTGAAGGAAAAAAAATTACTAACAAAACTTTTTTGAATGAAAAATATTACCAAGAAAACATTTTTAAAGGAAAAATTTTACCAACAAAAATACGTTTTTGAAGGAAAAATGTTACCAACAAAAATATGTTTTTGAAGGAACTAATATTTCGTCATTAAATGACTCCAAGGGGTTGATAAGCTGTAAAATATATCAAACCAAACCAAACAAACTCTGTGCAAAAATAGTATATCCAGGAACGCTTATCATTTTTTTTTTTTTCATTGGGAACTATATGGAAATCACATAGCCCAGCAGTGTTTGCATTGCTTCTTTATGGTTCTAGAGTATTAAGGTGTCATCTGTGCTTCTAAGCTATATGATTGACTTTAGTAAAGTTGTTTCTTTAACTTTTCCCTTGAAGTATTACTTGTTGATTAGTTTATAATTTCTTTATTTCAATATATGTTGAATACATAATGTCAGCATCTTCATTGGGTTATCTGTTGAAACCACTGTGCTCTCTCCTAACTTATTTTAAACCACTGATAATGCTTTATTGGTTGGAATCCTGGTGAATAGTTTCACAATGTCGAAACTTACCATTTGGTTATGAATGAGAACATCTCTGATGGTTTTCACTAAGTGGGAAGAGTCCTTGATATATGATGGAAAGTTATTAGTAATTTGATTATACCTGCTTTCTTCATTTCACTCTCTCAATTTCCGTTATCCATGCTCATTCTCCCTTTCTCCCTTTTGATTTTTCTTTTTTCTTTTTCATCCTTTCGCCATAATATTTTCACACTATTTTCTTTTTTCTCCAAATAGTGATTTAAACTTCTTTCTTTAAGGTCCGTATCTTTATTTTTTATATAATTGCCATTTTTTTTTATCTCTACTTTGCACCTAAAGTTTTAAAATTTAAGCTGTCCAGTCATTTTCTTTTTCTGTATTGTTTTTGCATGTTTAAAAAATTCTGTGTTTTATTACTTCTATTTCTCTCTCTTACACTTTACTTTTTGTTTATTTTTTATTAAAAATTGAAATAGTTTCTTTTCTTTAATATGTGTGTAAAATGGATGCAATTTTAATTGTGTTTGAGCGACAAATGCACAACGGTTTTATTATAATAGACTGGAGAGAGGATTATTAGCCGTTTCCTCACAGGTTATCTCCCCTGAGCATGACAGGAGGAAATATATATATATATATATATATATACTGAAATCAGTACGAAGCTCGAAGAAAACACCCTGATACGAGTAATCAACTAACAGAAAGCGCTCAATACAGAGGTAGAGCGAAATAAATAAATAAACACCTAATGAGCCAGAAGGACCTACCTAGGTTTCACCTAAGCGGATCGTCAGGGAAAGGGTTATATATATATATAATTTTAAATCCAAAAGAATGATTAGATAGGTAAATTCCAAAAACCCGATCCTATTAATATTAATTTAATTAATATTGAAATTGATCAAGGTGGAGGGCTCGATGCAAATATTATATTCTATTTACAGAGCTAAATATGAAAAAATAAAATAAAAATTTTGATATTTAAATCTGTTGGATAGCCATTTCTATAAGGAAATCCTTGCTTCTTCAGCAATGGTGAAACGAAAATTTATTTACTCAAATTCTAATGTGTTATAAGATTTTATACCATTAGAAGTTAAAAAAAATCATCCATACACAGGAAAATAAAATGGGGTGAGATTAACAATTTTTGAAAGAAAGAAAGTAAGAAGGGAAAGCAGACAGATACCTATGTCTCATATTAGAAGACATACTGAAGAATTGCTGAAGAAGTGAGGATTTCCTCATAGAAATGGCTATCCAACGGATTTAAATATCAAAATTTTTGTTTTATTTTATATATATATATATATATATATACGCACACACAACTGCCTTTATTATAATAAAGAGGATTATTAAAGGTTATCAAGTGGCTGTGAAAGCTCAAGATGAAAAGGAGGTATTCTATATAATGAAGGGTCATGGAAAGAAAGTTTTTTTTTTTTTTTTTTTTTTTTGAGTGGACAGAAGATTCAAGAGAGATCTCCCTACCCAGAGGGAGATGTTCGCTGACATAAACACCCAGGCCATGCATGTGGACAATGACGTTCTTTCTAAAGAGAGAAAGGTATCCAGGAATCAAGAAATCAGAGGAGGGAATTCTAAGGTCGGAGATAGTTTTGCATAGAGCTAAGATGTCTGAGGGCCATTCGTAGCGGAACGATTCCACACTGCAAAAGTTGGTACGGATAGAGAAAGAGATGTTGAGGAGTTTAGGTGTTTTTTTTATTGTTGTTGTTTTTAATAGTAATGCTGTCACTGGGTTTTTTTTTTTGTGTGTGTGTGTCAGAAGCAGCAACCAGAAAACTGTCAACTCGGTACCCTTAGTAAGAAGAACCATTGCGGCCATCCACACACATCACAAGGGGCCCATGACAGCATCACTATTGAGATCTGAGGAGAGAAAAAAAAAACAGTAACCTCCTCCTAAACAGGAAACAGGGGATGGGCCTCTACTCCTGTTCAATGGAAGTGGCAGGAGTAACAACCGGGTGATAGGAGAGCTTATCTAGTCCTATTGAATTTTTTTATAATTGAAAAAATAACATTACTAAATTTTAACTTAGTATGAATCAGAAAAACTTAGTCTAATCCATTATTGATTCAATAAAGGATGAAACAGACAGGTAAAGTGATACCTCATAAAACTCAAAAAAAAAAAAAAATTAAAAATAATTATAAACTTCCAAAGAGTAAAGTAAATTACTTTAAATTTCCCCAAAATAACTTATTTATAACAATGCAATTTAACATGAAAAATAAACATTAAGACTTGAAACGTTCAGACAAATTAGAAAATATACCCCTGTGCAAATTAAAACTGTTAATTGCATACATTAAATAAGAAAATTATAAGCAAATGGAGTTAAAAGAAAAAACAAAACGTTTCAATAATAAATGTTAGGGAAATCACCAATACTCAGCACACTCTCCCAGAGCCGCCAGTAATCTTTGGAACCACACTTGCGAGATGCTATGCGCTGCTTCATTCCATCCGTAAAGTCAAAGATGAACAAAAAGCAGACAATTCGATTTGTAAATGATTTCTGTACGATTTCGAAAGTTACATCCGCATTCATAAAAAAGACAAGTTACGCTAAATATAAAATGAATTGTAATTATTTATACAAATGTATAAATGTCTAAGTAATTTTACAGAGAAAGAGTATTGAATGTTCTTAATATAATAATTCTTAAATTTGTGACATAACATTTATTTTTTAAAATAACAGTGAAATAATCAATGGATACCATGAATTATCTTAAAAGAATAAACAAGTATGTCTATCAATAATTAACCCTCTAGGGCCATTCGTATCATATTTGATACAGTATGAAAACAAGCCTTGAAAGAAATATTTTCCTGAAAAATTTTTTAAGAGAAATATTTGATAAATTTCAAATGAAAGCAGTACTGACTGCTCAGTCAATGAATACCAAATGTTTCCTTATAGGGAAATACCAAATGTTTCCTTATAGGGAAATACCAAATGTTTCCTTATAGGGAAATACTGTATCAAATATGATACAAATGGCCCTAGAGGGTTAAAGATTATAAAGTATAATAAAATAAAAACATAACATAAAAAAAAATCAACGAAAAATATAACTAACTAGCAGTATGGCCCGGCATTGCTTGGGTGTAGTGGGAGCTTTGGAACTGGTCCATGGTCCTGGAGCTGGGACTCTTTGGACGTTGGCATGAAGGACTAGAGGGCAATAGTTGTTTCCAGTTGAAGCGAAGCTGTGGACTGAAAGGGGGTTGAGTGGATGTAAGTCAAATTTTGAAGTTTGGTGAGAATCGGATAAAAATTGTGGATTTGTATAAAGGACATACAGACAGATGAGCGGACACACACGCAAACATCTTGCCTTTTATATATATATATTGTCGATTTTCTGCACTATTGTGGGAGCTGCAGCCTTGGAACTTCTGAGTGTCGTTTCTTGTGTCTTTGTCTGTGAGTGTAAATTTGATTAGTTGGACCTCTGTAGCCCGATTTTTTTTCGATTATCGATTTTTGATATTTGTCGGGGGTGCCTTGACGCAGGACCTGGCTGGGAGCACTCACAGACGCTTGTAGTGCAGCTGTGTGGATTTTTGGGAGGATCAGTTCAGCTGTTTCGGAGTCTGTGGGTAACATAAATACAAACACATGGACAAGGTTCCATTTATAAAATAAGTTTAGATAATTAATAAAATAAATCAAAACTTCACTTTCAAAATACGACATCAGTATATTATTCAGTTATTCATTGAACTAAATGAAAATGTCTACAATTGATATCGTAGTAAAGAAAATTAAATAAGAAAACTAGTTGATTAAAAAAATCATTAAAATACTAACATAAATAATAATAAGAAAAATTCATATTTAGGTTAAAATTTAATTAAAAATAACAAAGTTCATATTTATGGTTAAAAAAAAAAACGTTAATTTGCTATTTTTAGCATTTTAATATGGCGTAGATTACTGTAAAAAGTCCAATTCTTATTTGTAACAACTGTTCTGAAGTGAAATTGCTCTATGAACCAGTGAAATATTACCGTGGAACCCCAACATGGACCCCTGATTGAGAACTACTGCTGTTATGTATGTTGTTGGGTGTTTTGTTTTTATCAACCTCAGCGGGTCATTTATTGCCAACTAAATTTTTATTTATTGCTGGTAATACCTTTTTCTTTCAACAGTTTGTTCTTTTTATATAAATTTTGCATCTAGTGATACTTTTTTTCTTTTCAAGTATCAAGATTCATTGGGATTTGTTTTTAAGGGTAGGGTCCCAAAGTCCTACCCTATTATTTAACCCATAACTGGAGGGAAGGGACAGATTAATACCTTTCCCAAGGGTACCAGTGCTTATGTGAATGCAGGGTCTTCAACTGGAATTCGAACTCGGCTCACCAATTTCTCTTTCCGAGCCGATATCCACTGCACCACAACGTACATCCGTCACTATACGCTTACAGCACCTGATATTCCCAAACTGTCACCCATCTAAGTACTGACCAGGCTCAACGTTGCTTAACTTTGGTGTAATATATGTACAGCATTGAGTTGAATTAGTGACTGCACAGCTCATGGGTGGTTTAGGAGGATTTAACTGGAACAGAGGCCTCAAAGGCTGTCCTTCATAATAAATGCTCAGTAAGTATTAAGGCAGACAAACTTGAAGACACATGGTATATCGTGACATGTGCTTGTATGAAGATTTAACATGAATAATGAGACGGTTTGATCTTTCACCGAATAGAAAACTGATATGCATTTGGGAAATAAGTATCAAAGAAACATTGAGAACTATATGAATGAATAGGAGACAAAAGTACGATGATCACGCCCACGTTACCCAATAGTTTTATATTCTGGGGAATGTGCGGCTATTGCTTTTGATAACCGAGTTTGAAATAATAAAACTGTTATTCTCAATTTCTTTTTATTTAAAACATAAATAATGATTCTTAAAATAAAAAAATATGTTTTGATTTTAAATAATGCATAAAGTGTTGACAAACCGTAAAAAAAGAAACAACAACAAATCAATGAATAAAGTTGCTGTGCTTCATAACTTGTTTTAGATTATAAAATTTAAAAATTATAGCATATTCGGCATCGGGGATATATTGCGTATTCATTCGTTCCATATTTACTTTTTTAAAATTCTAGTTTATTTTTATATATATTTATCCCTCCAGTCACACTCATGGTAAGGCAGTGTCGGCTCAGTTCTTAAGAAAGACAATAGCGAGAAAGCTTTGACTCCTTACTACCAGTTATTAAACTTTACTATCACTTATGAAAGCTCTTGCCGCGTGTTTGCTCTTTAACAGTACCTTATCATTTTATTTTTTTCTAATAATTATGTAATTGAGTAGTGAAGAATACATATACATATATATATATATATATATATATATATATGTGTGTGTGTGTGTATTTATAAAGGAAAACTCAACACATCATTTAGATTGGTTGTAAATTATAATTCATTTCTATGAGCTAAATTAGCTCATTTCATCAGACCACACTATATTCATTCCATTCAGTACAAATATTTTCCCGGAATAAGCATTTCTTTAAAATGAGAAGGAAAACAAGTGAAAAGATTTAAAAACACAGACGTTGGCGTTATCTCATTTGGAGATCTCTAGACCAGTCAAGAAGAGGGCATCATTCTTGGATAGTCATTAAAGTCATTAAACGCCCACTCACAAGCTCATGGATATGTATATACGTATAAGCCTACATATTAACACATTATCATATACTTATTTGTATGTATGTATGTATGTATATATATGTATGTATGCATGTATGTATTCCTCCTGTCATGCTAAGGAGTTGGAATTTTTTTTTTTATGCCTTAATGTAAGATACTCAATAGTAATTACATCAATATATATGTTGCCGTCATTTTAGATGGCATATTGATATAAATATTTAGGCGTCATTTTTTACAGTATGCGCCCACATAATTTGTATTTACATACATTGTTTTGTTTTGTTTTTTTGTTTGTTCAACTTTTCTTATTGAATTGTTCACTTATATTGCATATGATCCATTATCTAAACTTATTTGTAAATGGAGTTTTGTCTCTGTGTGTGTATCTGTGTGTGTGTGTGTGTGTCCGTTATCTGTAGACTCCGGGGCGGCTGGGCTGATTTTCTTGAGGATTTGCACAGTTGTGCTGTGAGCGTCTGCGAGGGTTCTTGGCTGGGTTTTGTGTCGAGGTGCCCCCGATAAGTGTCAAATCTATAGTTGAGGGGATCAGGTTGTGGAGGGAGTGGTCCGATTTGGATCAGGTTTGGTACACTCATGGACAGGGACGTGAGGAGCGATGTTCGGAGGTTTGAAGGTTGCAGTTCTTGCAATGGTGTGGAGGGTCGATAATATATATGTCTATTGAACGGGTGTAGAGGCTCATCCCTTGTTCCCTGTTTAGGATGTGGTTTCCGGCTTTCTTTTTTCGAATCTTTTCACTTTTATGTAGCCCCCTGCACATCAGTGGTGTTACCGCCTTGCTCGGGGTGTTATGATTGAAAAAAAAACAAAGCTTCTTTTATGTGAAGGCAGAATAAAAACAGTACAAAACTTTTTATATATGGGAAATAAAAAAAAAGTTAGAGAAATTGCAAAATGAAATGAAGAATTTGAAGGAAAGTGCATATCTGCAAGGCAAGATCTAAAAATCCTGGACTATGTATGATTGTAAAGGTAGACATTTTATAACCTCCCTCCCTTAGCAGTTTATCGAATTCAAGGTCTTTCCAAATATGGGTATCAGAACAAGAACCTGTTATGCTGATTAATTGTTTATGTATTCTTCCATGCTTGTATAAAAGAACAAATGTAGAAGACAGACACGATGCCAGAAGATTGCATGATCACACGTAACTTTTATATTGCCTTCAATTCCTTTCTACTGATATTCTGCATCAGATACTCTTAGTATGGATGGACATTTATTATTGGTTCATTGATTGTTCTTAGTATGTCATATTGTATTTGGGATTTATTAATTTGCCATTCTAGAAACTGACGTTTGTTTTAATTATTTACACTATTTGTTTGGATTGTTGTTCTTGTCTTTGTTGCCCTATTCACAACGTTTCAGCCATTGTATGCTCTGACCTTCTTCAGGTGATTGAAATTTCAAACTGAACCCTTTATTTGATTCACCAGATTGTTTTAGTTCCATGAGATAACTGATACTTATCTCTCTTAGTTCAACTAAGTAGTTTGTTAACCTCTGCTGTAGTCAGGTATTAAACTCAAAACTCTTCCAGTCAATTCACTGGATCCAACCAATGCATTTATCCACTGGGCCATGTATCCCTGAGGTCATGAATTATTGGGACTTATAAACCTAATGTCTCTTTTTTTTTTTTTTTTTTTTTTTTTTACCAGAGCTCATATTACAGTTTTATTGTTTGTAATTGTTTTTCTCCAGTACTCTGTATTACTGGGCTTACAGCCATATCACGTTGAATATGCTGTTTCTCGCTTGATCACCGAAGTTAAGCAACGTTGAGCCTGGTCAGTACTTAGATGGGTGACAGTTTGGGAATATCAGGTGCTGTAAGCGTATAGTGACGGATGTACGTTGTGGTGCAGTGGATATCGGCTTGGAAAGAAAAATCGGTGAGCCGAGTTCGAATTCCAGTTGAAGACCCTGCATTCACATAAGCACTGGTACCCTTGGGAAAGGTATTAATTCGTACCTTCCTTCCAGTTATGAGTTAAATAACAGGGTAGCACTTGGGGGCCCTGCCCTTAAAAACAAATTCCAATGAATCTTGGTACTCGAAAAAAAAAAAGGTATTACTAGACACAAAACTTATATAAAAAACAACAATAAATTGTTGAAAGAAAAAAGTATTACCAGCAATAAATAAATAAAATTTAGTTGGCAATAAATGACCTGCCGAGGTTGATATGCCATAAAACAACCAACAAACAACCGTATTACTGGTTTCCATATTGTATTTATTTTTATGCTTGGCCAACTTAGGAGATTTTTTCTGGCCTAGCATATGCACTGATTCCTTAAGTTTTCATATTTTCCAGTTGTTCTCTATCTGTTATTTCAACATTATCCCACAGGAGGTGGTGATCTCCCTTTTCCCCCATATGTGGTCAGCTATGTCTGATTTTTCTAGTTCCCCTTGTGTTACGGCCTTGCAGCATTACCTTAAAGGGGGCAGCCTATTTATCCTTTATATTTCTTATTGCAGTTGCATGGGATTGTGCACACACAGTTCTTAGTCATGTTCACTTCTATAGGAGGTCTTACTTGGAACAGGTGTTTGTGAAGTGTTGAACCACTTTAGAAGTTTGTCCTGATGTTAAATGGACCACAAATCTTTTGTATTTTTTTGATAATCCCTTTATATAGGGTAGGCAAATGGAGGCTTTTTTCTGAGTGTTGTTCTCCTGTTTCACCCTTCTATCCATGTTTGTTGAAGCCGTTGTCATCTACCCCGGGTAGTTATGTTGTATGGTACTGTTTATACTGACCATTTCTTGTTCATATGTCTCTGGGTTGCCACTTATGACTTTTTTCTCAGTCTCGATCCCTTTCTTTACGCTGTATGGGTGTTGGGGGAGTTGAAGTTGAGGTATTGTCTGATTGTTGGTTTGCAGTAAAAGTTATATTATGTGTTAAAGAGAGATTAACTGATGTAAAAAGTTCAGTTCAAAATTCCAATCATCTGAAGAAGGTCAAAGCATAACATCACTCAATAAGTCTCGGGCCTGACAGATTGATGTTGCCACTAATAAAAAATCCATATGATTTTTATGAAGTACTAACCTTCAAAGGGCATGTGATAAAATTTGGGGCCAATTGGATTATTATTTTAAAAATTAGTTATTTAAGTGAAGCTACTGTTGCAAATTTTCAAAACAATGGAAAAATCTGAATTTGTGTGTTGATAAAGCATTGCTTTCTAATGGCAAAAGTACTATTCAAGCAAAGCAATGGCTTGATAAGTGTTATTCATACTCTGCTCAACAGTTAAGAGGTGGTATGCTGACTTTAAACATGGTTGTACAGACACAAATGATGCTGAATGCTCAGGTCGCCTAAAATCAGCAGTTGTCCCAGAAAACACACACAAAAAAAAATCCACTAATTTGTTTTGGTCGATCGTAAATTGAAGTTGTGTGAGATAGCAGATAAGTTGAACATATCAGAAGGCAGTACATTCATCATTTTGCATAAACATTTGTCAATGAGAAAGCTATATTCAAAGTAGGTGCCACGTTTGCTCACAGTCGATCAAAAACAACAATGCATCAACAATTCAGTGTGTTGTTTGCAACTGTTTCAATGCAACAAGGAGTTTTTGTGTAAATATGTGACAACTGATGAAACATGGAGTCACCACTTAACTCCAGAATCAAATCGGCAGTCAGCTGAGTGGACAGCAGCAGGTGAAAGCCGTCCAAAGCAATGAAAGACGCAAACATAAGCAGGCTAGTTTTTTTGGTCCCCGTATTTTGGGATGTGCAAGGTATTTTGTTCATCATTTACTTTGAGAAAGAAAGAACCATCAATAGTGAATATTATATTGCATTATTGGTGCATTTAAAGGAAGAAATGACCAAAAATGGCCTCAAATGAAGAAGAAAAAAGTGATCTTTCACCAAGACAACACACTGATTCACAAGTCAATCACAATGATGGCAAAACTACATGAATTACACTTTGAACTGAATCCGCATCCACCTTATTCTTCAGATCTGCCCCCCGCCAAGTGACTACTGGCTGTTTGCCGACCTTAAAAGAATGCTCCAAGAAAGAGATCTGGCTCCAATAAAGAAATGATATCAGAAACTGAGGCATATTTTGAGGCCAAAGACAAATCGTTCTACAAAAAACGCATTGAACTGTTAGAGAAGCGTTGGAATCAGTGTATCATCCTACAAGGGGACTATGTTGATCAATAAAGTTGAATTTTGCCTAAATTTCTTGTTTTATTAGTTAGGCCTTTGATTTATCGAGCGATGTAGTAGAACGTTCAAAATAATTGAATATGGTAACAAAGATGAAGACAGCAGTACGAATAAAGTAAATCATGTAAATAATTACAAGACCCCATCTCAGAAATATCGACAAATCACGTCTGTTTTATCTAATATTCCAACCTGATTATTGATCAACTGTTTCACTTTTGTTTATTTGCTTATGTTATTCTCAAAATTCTGACAATCAATGATGATGTTTTTTTTCTTTTTCATTAAGTGGTTTTGTTTTGTATTTTCAGGAGATGCTTTCTAAATATTCCTCAGTTGTGAAGACTTCTCAGGAAAATGTTCTTGAAATGATGGAAGTTCTGCGCATGAATGCTGTGAGAAAATTGGCTGCCCGAGGAAAGTTCCATGAGAAAGGAATTGCAACTTTGAAGCTTAGAGTTTGTGCAAACTGTGAATCTCTGGTAAAATCTTCCAGGAACCATTTTTGTCTTTTAAATTTAAATTCGTGTAAAAATTGGAAGATTTTTGAAAGAATTTTGTTTGCTAAAAAATGTCACTCAATTGTACATTTCAAGGGTGGTGTGAAAACATTCAAATATGACGCTTTAAAAAGAAATTTTTCTTTGAACCTAAACATATGTGAATTGGATAGGTTTAATTAAAATGAACAGGGCTTATGGCCATATAGCATTGAAACACCAGTTCCTGTATGATCACTAAAGTTAAGCAACATCGAGCCTGGTCAGTACCTAGATGGGTAACCACTTGGGAATACCACATGCTGTAAGCTTGAATCTGTGAGTAGTGTAATGGATAATTGCTTGCAATTGTTAATCGGAGAGAGCTGAGTGCCAATTCTGCTTATAGTTTCTTATATTTTCTTATATGCAAATACCTTTGAGGAAAAAGGTATAAATATACCTTTTCTCCCCCTCCCCCCGACATGGGTTAATTAGTAAGATTTGCATCACTAAATCATTATTGTTTCCATAAAAGTTTCTTACAATCTGGGATTGTTTTCTGGCTTTGAATAACCTGCAGTGGGTTGATAACCTGTAGAAAATAAATGACTGAATCAATTAAATGAACACATTTTTGTTTGATGGAAATTGAGAAGAGTTGGGGGGGGGGGCTTCTGCTGCAAGGTTAATTTAGATTAATTTCTCTGTTAGATTTTTACATGGCACAAGGCCACTTCCCAAAGGAACTTCCTAATTAAATCCTTACATACCACCATTAGTTTTATAAGTGTTGAAATCATTCATTAAACAAGCAAATAGAAAGTAGAATGTAGTTGACAAAGCATCAATTTGCAACAAACACAGTGTATTTAATAAATATTAACAAAACATACATAAATTACATAGATGTTGAATATGATGTGAAATTGTTTATTTGAAATTGTCTTCCATGGACTTTATGAAAATTTGTGTAGAGCTTTTGACGTAAGTTGTAATGTTCATCACTGTTGTAAGATTTATCAGTGTGATAAGAAATTTGTGTGAGGAATATTATTGCTAAAAATATTCAGATCTGAGAGTTCTTGAATAATGTTCATTTTGTAGTTGTACAAAAGAATGAATTTGTCTGAGGGAGTGAGTTGAACTTAAGGCTCGTATAGTTCGACATGATGTGAGCGTAAGAAATTCTGGTTTTCAACTGGCTAAAAATATGCGGTAAATCGTATATATAGGTGCTCAAACATCTTTACAATTTGACGGTAAAAATGTAGTTCACTTACCTTGATTCTGATTGGCTAGCTCAAACCAATCAGCAAACAGCTTACATTTATTCAAATATAAAATGGTTACAGACAGAATTTAATACATACAACTGATTGTATGTGTGATTCCACAGGTGTTTGTGTGTGTGTGTGTGTCACAAGTTAAAATTTTAAAACATTGCACAACAACTGAAATTTATGTGTTGCAATTGACACTTTGAATTCTAAATTTTATTAATTTTAACAATTTTTAGATTTTCAAATTGCAATATAAAGTTAGAAGCCTTGATAAAAGAATTCCTTGAACAAAATCAGTCACTCTTTTTTTTTTTTCTCTTGAAATAGAAATGCTAAAAAGGAATTTGCCATTTCTTATTTGTTTTGTCCTTAGGAAAAAATACAAAACATTTTTTAATTTTAATTTTCAGCTTTCTCGTCCTGAGAGTGTGGAAATCAGTTTACAGCAAACAGGGTCTGTGTTAAAGGAGCGGATAGCTGAATTGTGTGGTGTGTCCTCCGATAGAATAAAACTCATTATTTCTGGCCAGTTAGTTCAAGATGAAAATAGTCTGGTTTCTCAGAATGTCAAGGTAAGTGTAGTGGATGAAGGCCGTCCACTTACTAATTTATATCTTAACGGTCGACTCGACGTAACATTCGTTATACTTTGAAGCAAGATTTATGAATGAACAAGAAGGCGAAAGTAAACGGAAAAACAATATATTGAAAAAGGTTACATAGTGTTGAGAAAGCATGCATAAGAAGTTGTAGAGTCCGGTTTCAATGAAAGTTAATGTCAGAGAAGAAAATTAAGAGAATAAAAAAATATATGCGCCACTAACTGCTACCCGCAATTAGTGCGCGTGTGTTCGTATGAGTTAGGGAGGCATGTCTGTCCTTGTCTGCCCTCGCCCCGGGACGAAATCCTAACTGCTGTCTCACGTGCTGTTTTCGGTTTTTAAAGGCTTCGTTTTTGGCGGGAACTATGACTGTCACGTAGACGCCGCGTGACCATGCGTATGTATGTGTGTGTGTGTGGGTGTCAATGTATGAGACCCACATAAGCAATAACAATGTGCTCGGTATTTCAGTCTCAAAGTCTCTTTGTTAGTCACTAATTTGAATTAGTAGATATGTCGTGCATCAAACAAGAGTTGACTGAGTCAAATTTAGAGATTTTAAACTTTATTCTCAGATACATCATTGTTATTTCTGAAGAATGATTTGCAGAAATGTTCAACAAACAAAATTGACAAAGTTTGCAATAAACAATAATAAGAGAAAGAAAAAACAGGACAAAAAAATAACATAAAACAAGCAAACAATATATGCAAGGCAAATTAGCAGTAATAAAAAAGGCAAAGCAATCGTAATGTGGCAAAAAGTTCACAATCTTAGAATTGGGGTTGACACACAAGTGATCATGGTGTTCTGACTTCAAGACAAAAAGTAACAGAAATATATTGGATGAGACCAATTAAAAAATATCAAAGTTTTATATAAAGGGCTAAGTCTGGTACAAGGATAAATATTGTGAAAGCAGAATAAAAAGATTGTGTTAATATAGAGAACTTGACTGTTTAATTACCTTGTAAATCAGCATACAAATTCCTGCATTTTTCCTTGGCTTGAACACTGAATATTGTCTCCAGAGAAAAATGCGTTATTTTTCCAGTTACAAAAATATCTAGATAATTAAATAATTCTCATCGGGTAGAAAAGATCAAGGGAAGTAACTATCAAGAGTTACTTCCCTTGATTTTTTAAGAACCTTGAAAGTAAAATCGTGTATATAAAAAGAATATTTAAAAATCTAAACTGAAAAATAAATCTTTCTTTTTACAAGCCTCAGAAATGATCTGCCTGAATTTCTGGGATTATTAGTTATCATTATTTATAATATTTATATTATGATTATTATCTTCCTCTTAATTGTTGCTATGACAATGTTCTGGCACTTGTGTTCTCTGGCTTCTAAAATTCTAAACTGAACCCTTTATTTAATCTACAGTGGAGTAAACTATTCTCCATGTCTAGGCATATCTTGGTTAGTTCTTATTTTTAGCACTACTCATTGTTTCCACTGAGACCCAAGGATTGAACTCACAATTGCTATGTTACCAAACTCACAATGCTTTAACTCTTGTCCAGTGGGTCAATCCTGAGTAGAGAACTTGGAGCCTTAAACCTAACCTGCTTGATGATGAGTGCTACTGTTGTTTGTTAGATTTGACTGCATTCAGGCAGAGATGATATTTAACTTTAAAGATATGTACCCCAAAATTCATAATTAATTGTGAAGGCTAAAACCTTGGAATTAGCAATAATATTTTTTCTTTCTTTGTCCCTTTAAGTTTTCAACATTTTGAGTTAGAATAGTATTTAATTAATTTTTTTTTTATAATTTTTTCTTTCCTCACTATTAATTCTAAAAAGAGATTACTTAGTTATGAAAAAAGAAAATTGTTTAGAAAGAAAAGTTGAGTAGGTGAAATCTTTTTTTTTTTTTTTTTTTTTTTTTTTTAATCATTTCACCTCGTGCAAGGTGAGGCTGCTACAAGTTTGCAGGTACAAGGTGTACTGAAGAAAAGATGAATGGGATGGATTCAAGAAGATAAAATATGGCAATTGATGTTGCATTCAAATTTGGGGATATTATAGCTATCAGGGAAGCAAATAAATGGAAGGGAGTTCCACAGATGGGAAGTGTAGAAAAGAAACTGTTCGAGTAGAAGTAGCGGTTACATTTAAGTATTTCAACTGGTGAGACCTCGATGCCAACCTAGTAGGGTAGATAAATTCATGTGGTCGAGCACCAGGAAAAAAGCTCTTCAGAGCAGTTACCATGAGAATATTTGTAGAAAAGACTGAGAGAAATTATGTTATGTTGAGAAAATAACTGAAGTCGAGATGCCAGGTCAGGACTGATTACATTGCAGATCCTTCTTTGGATTTGGTTAAGAACCTTGAGAGGAATAGCATGAGCACCCGACCACCCAACCAGATATGACAACAGTATTCAATGCATGGATGAATAATTTATGAATGTGTAAGATCAATTCTGACAAGAAGAAACTTTTTAGCCTGACAGCACAGTGATCCAACTTTCCCCAGCAGAAGATGCAGATATAGGCTTAGGTCAGTTGAAAAAGTGAGGCCAAAGAGGTGCAGTGTGTTGCTTTTCAGGAGACTAGCATCAGCCATGTTGATAGTGGTCGGGGAAAAAAAATGTGATGCTTTAGGTTTAAAATGCATTTTAAAAACGTAAAATATTTCTTGAAATTTTTTTATTTAGGTCTTAATTCTAAGTTAATAGATTAAATTTAATATTTCCAATATGCAAAATTCCTTGTTGTATTTGAAACCAAATTTAAATTGACTTAAATTATTATTATTTTTTTTTTTTTTTTTAAATCATTAAAATCTGCCATGTTGATAAAAACATGGTGGGAAGTGTTTTTATAGGTCTTAACACTTTTATTGATAACCTGATGTTTGGCATTTCTTAAGAAACTTTAAGAATTACTTGGCAAATATATGTATGACCTATTTATATATTTTTTTTAACTGTCCAGTAATTCTAAAAATTTAGGAAAGTATTCTAAGTCATCTAATATTTTATTGAATTTTAGGTACTTTAGCATATGAAAAAATTGTTGAGAAGATGTTGGAAAATGACAAATAAATTTTAAATTTACTATAGTTACTGCTCTTATTTTGTGATAATGTTGTGTATGGATGTTTGTATTCACAAAATTTTTTTATGCACACAAAAAAATCTTTTTAAAATACTTGGGTGGCAGTCACTGAATTGTAGTAAGTTTTTCCATTTACGATTGGTAAATATAGTTTTTAGTTAATAACTGCTACAAGTAATATAAAATTTACAAGATTTAAAACTTTAAAAATTATTCTAATTAAAATTTTAAATTCAGAATTCATTATTCATGGAAAAAAATTTTTCTAAAGACAATAGTGTCCATAATATATCTTAAAAGCAATTAAAAAGAGAAGGCTTAGTTACATCATCAAACAAGATCATCCTAAAGAAAACTAGACAAAGAAAAAAAAAATGGATGACAGGTGAAATTCTTGACATGATGAAAAGGAGACAGCAAACAATGTCAAGGTATGGCACAGAATATATGTTACACAAATTAAAAACAGATGCAGACAGGCACATCAAAAAGTGTGCAGAAATAGAAAGGACAAGCATCGCATATAAGGGTAGATTTGTATAAGAGAATAAGAGAAATAACAAGAACAAAAGGCATAAAATCAAAAGACTTAATGTTGGTAGTAGAGAAAGAAAAAATGTCAAAGGTGGAACGAATATGTTGGAGAACTCTTTCATAAAAACAGGAAAACCTGTGATACAAAAAATATGGAAGAACCAGAAAATCAGGCTTAGAATGATATCAGAAAGGGCAATACAAATGCAGAAGGATGTATGCCTATGTTTTAGACATTATGCAAAAGCATTTGATACAAAGGTACAACACAAAGAACTACTTGAACTGTTAGGAAAGCTTGATTTCTTTGAGAAAGATATTAAAATTATCCAGAATCTGGAGCAAACCGCCTGCATTAGGATAGAAAATGAATTTAATAAATATACAAAAATAGAAGAGCCTAGAACAAAGACGTGTCTTCCCACCGGACTTTTCCTGCTTTTAAAGTGAGGTGATTCTGAGAGAATTAGAATTCCTGCAAGGATCCAATATTGGTGGCCACAATTGTCACAACATAAAACATGACAATGGAACAGTGATAGCAGACACAGAAAAGAAACTACAAGTACTTCTACAGTAAAGGAAAGTAAGAAGAAAAACCATCGATTATAACAAAACAGAATGTATTATTGTCAATAGAAGGAACATCCAAAGATGTGAAGTATGAATTGGAGACACCAAAATCAAGCAAGGATGTAAATTTGAATGTTTGAGAAGTGTTTTAATAAAGGATAGACATTGTGACAATAAAGGTGCCCTGGAATATAGTGAAAGATGCTTTGTAAAAGTTAAGCAAAGTATTAAGAAAGAGGAAAATTTCATTAGAAACAAATAAGATTATTTAGCCCTTTTATATTGCACTGAATGCTGGACAATCTTCTCACAGATGAAGAAGAAACTTAAGGCAACAGAAATGTGGTTCTACAGAAGGATGCAGAACATGTGACTAAGCAAAGTATTAAGAAAGAGGAAAATTTCATTAGAAACAAATAAGATTATTTAGCCCTTCTATATTGCACTGAATGCTGGACACTCTACTCACAGATGAAGAAGAGACTTAAGGCAACAGAAATGGGGTTCTACAGAAGGATGCAGAACATGTGACTAAGAAAGTAGCAGTAAGGAAAATGGAAACAAAAAAGACATTTAGAATCAGAAAGAGGCAACTGTAATTTCTAGACATAAAGAGGAAATATGGCTTGGAGAATTTGACACTCAGAAGATATATTGTAGACAAGAGAGATAGGAAAGCAGTGAGGAACCAACTTAAGCAAAACTAAGAGTGTGAAAGGACAGGAAGTTGTGGGGGAACCATGATCGTTGATGTCTTGAAGAACTGGAATGTAGATGTGTTCTTTCAGGACATAGGGGATCATGACTCTCAACAGCTTCCTTTTCTTTATTATCTGTGAATTTGTGTACATTCTTGAGAAAGATAGGAGTTATCTTCTCCATAGTTTGGGATTCATTTTTAGATGGAGTTATGCTTTTGCAGAGGCATCGGTGTGAAAGTGAATTCAACAGAAAATTGCACTGAATTTGAAATTCGCTGGCAAATTCCACTTTCCATGCCAATACTACTTGCATGTTCTGGGGGTGGGGTCAGCAGTGATGATCTTAAAAATGATATAGATTTAACGTTATAACGTTATCAATGATAAAGATCAGTTATAGCATTATAAATTATATAGATTTTATGTCATAGCATTATAAACGATATAGATTTAAAATAACATTGCAATTTTAACATTATAATATAGATTTAAAATTATAAATTTAGCATCATAAATTATATAGTTTTTATTCTAGCATTATAAATGATTTTTTTTAACGTTATAACATTATAAATTTGACCTTATAAATGATATAGATGACATTATTTACGGAGATAAAGAAGAATGTGAATCTGCATATTTATTGCTAATGAGTTTCAGACCCTTTTGCTAAGTGGTGACTTTGACTGTAATCGATGTTAATGATGGTTGTGTGTAAGAAAGAAGAAAGGATTGTTTTCAAATAATGTTTCACTTGAGTAACTGTAATTGTTTGAATAATAATTTGTTTTTTTTTCTTATTGATTTCCAGTGCCACAGCCAAGTGATGGTCATTATATGTCCTGTGAGGGTAAAGGACGCTTATAAAATGGATGAGAATTTAAGCGATTTAGAAAAGTCACGAGAAGAAGCAGAAATTTTATCTTCTAATATTTCAGGTAAAAAGTTCTTATGACTTAAAAAAAAAAAATGGTATTCAATGAAAATTAGTGAAGAAATATGTCTTCAAATTATTTGCGACTTTGTTTCTTGTCAATGCAATTTAGTTTATGCATTTTTTGGCCTTCATCATGTTTACTTTCAGTTTGTATTTTTTTTTGTCTTAGATTGATGTAGATCTTTTCAGAATTCTTGCAGGCAGCAATAATCTTGTCAGTTAAGTGCCATACGTGAAACACGCTTGGGCGATCATGTCTCGAAAGAGATATGACTGACTGGGCAGAAGATTATCCCGCAGTAGGTTGCCATTGCTTTCTGTGGTAGACTGGTTGCCAGGCAAGGCTATAGAACCCAATCTGCCCTGTTATTTCACCCATAACTGGAAGGAAGAGATGGATTAATACCTTTCCCAAGGGTATTTGCGCGTAAGTGAATGCAATGAATTCAAGTCAGTCTAAAAAGAAAAATATTTCTCTGTAGATAGTTTATCAACATATGTACAACAAACTTTGGAGACTTTATGTTTTAGTTCTGAAATTATTGGATTACTTGTGTCTCAGGAATATTTGAAAAAATTATCATTGACGGATAGAAAACAATAGACAAAAGTTTAGATGCGTAAAATTTAACTGTGTCAAGAGTTTCTCAAACAAACTGATTTTACAACACCAGTAAGGCTTACACAGTGCATTTAGACATTCCAGTTGAATTCACTGCATTCACTTACGCGCAAATACCCTTGGGAAAGGTATTAATCCGTCTCTTCCTTCCAGCTGTGACTCAAATAATAGGACAGATTGGGTTCTATAGCCTTGGCTGGCAACCAGTCTACCGCAGAAAGCAATGGCAACCTACTGCGGGATAAACTTCTGCCCAGTCAGTCATGTCCCTTTCGAGACATGATCGCCCAAGCGTATTTCATATATGGCACTTAACTGACTGACCACTCTAGAAAGTAGCGGATGAAACCTTCCATGCTTTATCTGTATAGACCAAAAATAAAGTATTGCTGCCACAACTGGGACAAAACTGCAGCTTCTTTCTCAGTGCTGTTGCTTTGTGGAATCAACTCCTGAGAAGATGCTTCCCTGATCACTACAGTCTTGGCCACTTTGAGCTTGGAGGTGGGGGTTGTCAGCCATTATCTTACATTTCCTCACAGTATGTACCCTAAGTTACCTCCCTGTACACTCTTATACCATCCTCATTTTGTAACCCACTACATCAAGTGGCTCTTGGGCCTTATGGGTGTAGAAGAAAAAATACAAGAATATAAGGACCCTCCAGAAATTTGTCATTGTGAAGTGATGACCGAAGAGAAGACGCAAAAAAGCAGATAAACGTTGACAAAAATAAATCACCAGCTGATTTTCGTGCATCGTATATGGAACGAACATCTTTTGAAAAAAAATAAATGGACGTGTTCTTACTAACTGGAATTTGTGTTACCACTTTACATAAATCACCTGTTACAGGTGGTGATGGTGGGGGGATATTGTCTGAATCTTGCCTCCTGAAAACAAGTTTCTTGCATTCTACGTTTTTGTTGTCTCGGTCACCTTTTCTCTTTTAGAATTAGAAATTATTAAATGTCATTATTTGCATCATGCCATTCAATTTTTGCCAAAGATTTTTATTTTCCCATTAATCATGAAATTGACTCGACTGTCTATGAATTATACCATCTATTGCAGAAAGTTAAGAAATAATTATAAACGATTTTGGCTGTAAATCTGGACCTGATCTTCGCATCTTTGGAGTGAGAAAGGATATGTACAAATCTTTAAATCCAAGATTTATCCATCAAGGATAATTGTGGCAAAGAGTTGATTTTGCATGCTTTGCTGTCCTTTGTAATTTAGAAGTCTGTCCCTTATTTGTTGTAGCTGGTCAGACAATTGGCAGTTGTTTCAATAGCCACTGCTGCACAAACATCTGACAGTAAGAGTTTAGTTTACAACTATGTATTACACTTTGTTGTCTCTTTGGACAAAAAAAACCCAAAGAGACAAATAAACAACATTTGGCTCTTTTATTGGCTTCAGTAAAGAAATCTTTGCCTACAAATGATCATTTTGATATTAAATATGCATCTTTTATCTATCAGCCTTATTCTGAGCGATTCCTTTAATTTCCATGACTTATTAAACTTTGTTGGGCGGACCTGAAGGAGACTACCACCACCTTTTAAATTTGTTGTTTTTCATTTTTTTTTTACTTTTCTTGGTGCAATCTTGTCAATTACACCCTAAACTTTCCAAATGACAAAAAAAATTTGTGAAAATATCTATATTTAAACAATTTTAAGTGGGTGGGGGCTCAGTTTTTCATACAACGTCATAGTAAATCGATCCTCCATTTTGGAACCACTCACCGGTACGACATTACCACCACCTGTAAATTGATTGATTATCAGTTTTTTTTTTTTTACTTTTTTCGGTGCAATCTTATCGATTAAATCCTAAACATTTTAATTGACAAAAAAAGAAATTAGAAAAATTTCAATATTTAAACAGGGGTGGTGGGGGATGGGGCTCAGTTTCTCATACAACCTTATGTCATTGTTTTTTGGAATTATCAAAAAATGTCCCATTCCTAATGGACATTCTTTTCTTGCATTTGGAACATCTCAAGCAAACTTCATTTGTTTTGAAGTTTGAACATGCCTTTTATAGATATAACATGTCCACAGGAATCACAACTTGCTCTGTGCAATTAACTTTTTTGCTTGCTAAAAAAAGTGGGCAAGAAGTCATCAAAAAATAAACAAAGCGACTCCAATGCGAGTGGTTCCAAAATGGGGGATTGATTTACTATAACGTTGTATGAGAAACTGAGCCACCCCTAAAATTGTCTAAATAGTGAAATTTTTCCAAATTTTTTTTTGATAGTTGGAAACTTTATGTAATAATCGATAACACTGCGCTGAAAAAAGTAAAAAAATATCAAAATCAACAAATTTAAAGGCAGTGGTAGTCTTGTTCAGGTCCGCCCTTTGTTGAAACGAAGTGTGGCAGGGTTAATACTAATAAACATTAAGATATGTTTATTCTTCAGAACAAATTGTTGATTACATTTTTAGATGTTTATTCTTTAGACCATTCAGATGATATTCCTTATTTGGAAATTGCTGACCAAAATGGAAGACCTCTCAAATTGCCCAAGGAAGAAAAAAAGGTAATAATATTTACTATATATTTTGCGGGATTATTTTTAATGATTAAATTTTTTTTTTTTTTTTTTTTTTTTAAATCTTAAATCTGTCTTTCCTTTTGCTGAGCACAACAAGTGCCAAACGTTAAATCTTGCTAATGGGATTCTTTTTGATTTGGTTCGTCTTTCAAGCTGAGGAAAGAAAGGAAAATGCTAAATGACCGTCATGTGTGCAATAAAAGAAATAAGAGAAACAGATGAAACAACAGAAGACCACAAATTTTATAGTAAACAAAAAAAAAAAAGATTTATTATAATTTTAGTGATTATAGTGAGTGGCTAAAAAAGGCAAAAAAGAAAATAAAGACTTACTTTAAAGTTAGAAATACTTCAAATTAACTTCATTTGGAAGTTGCTGGGGTTGCTGGTATTTAAACTTATTTATAAATGGAACTTTGTCTGTGTGTGTCTGTTACATATAGACTCTGAAATAGCTGAACCGATTTTCTTGAAAATTTTCACTGTTGTACTATAAGCGTCTGCAAGTGTTTTTAGCTAGGTTTTGTGTCGAGCTACCCCTGATAAATATCGAAAAGCGATAATCAAAAAAATCGGGTTATAGAAGGAGTGGTTCGATTTTAATCAAATGTGATACACTCATAGACAAAGACATATGAAACAATATTCAGAAGTTTCAAGGTTGCAGTTCTTACAATAGTGCAGAAAATCGATTATATATAAAAGGCAAGATGTTTGTGTGTCAGTCTACAGTTTCGCTTTAACTGGAAACAACTATTACTTTTTAGTCTTTCATGCCAACGTCCAAAGAGTTTGATCTCCAGGACCATGGATTAGTTTTAAAGTTTTCATTACACCCGAGCAATGCCGGGCTATACTGCTAGTAGTTTGTCGGGTCAGCAAATGGTAGTAAACGGACTGCTTTGATGGAGATCTGTACAACAACTGACTTAGCAAGCCAACTCACTTCATTTTGGCACCAAACAGCAAATACAAATACACGGATGAAAGACCTCCACTCGTAAAGTCATCCCACAACATCAAATGACCCAGAACTTGGAGAAGTTTCATCCATAAAAATAGATTCTCTTGAAGTGTGTAGGGCATAATGACGAGGAAACATGTGTTATTTTTAACGAAACAAAATAAAGAATTTATTTACAGATTTGCTTTTCTGTACTTACCACTGTTATTGTTCAGATTTGTTTTCTTGACAACAATCAGTTTCTTTATATTAACTACTTACCTCATAGTTTGATTATCAATGACGAAGCCACTTCTACCCTACCATACTTTTCTGGTGAGGAGAATGGCTAATAGACCTAGAAGGATTAAAAACAAGACCTGGATGAATGCTTTTTATAGGATTAATAGCTATTTAGCATAGGTATGAGGGAGGATGTAGAAATTCAGTAGTAAGCACATCCCTGGTAGTGTTGGACCTCTTATCCTTCATTAAGGTGACTGACAAATTGAAGAAAAACTACCTGGTAACACCTGCAGCTTGACAGCATCCTTTGTGGTTGACTGATACTTCAGTTTGGGCTCAGGTTGTTCTGAGTGGGATTGACTAAGTGCAATGTCTTTGTGCAAACGTCATGCATAGGTGCTGCTTCATACTTTAAAATCTTTCTACGATAATCAAACTTGACAACAAGATGACAGCCAACATGTATAGTAAAAAGCCACATTGAACACCAAAGTGTTAATATACTGTACTGTTTTCTATGTGATTTTCATTGCTGTTGGAATTTCATTTATGTTATTGTCATTCCCACCAAAAAAAAAATGTCTAACAAAAAAAAAACCTTTGCTTATTGAATACTTTTTTCTGAACTGTTTATCATTTTGTTAATCTTGCAGGCTCTTGCTTTTGCAATGGCTTTAAATGAAAAAGGTCGATCAGCCATGTTGAAAAAAGATTACAGTGTTGCCCTTCTTCTGTTGCTGGAGGCAGACAAAGAGTTCAGGTAAGACAAATAAGGACTGTTTGGAAAGGTAACTAAAAGACAATGGTTTTACAACTATAAAACAATCTGGATTTCTGAACGCTAAATCTTCTTTTGGTCTGTGTTGGATTAAATGGTTCATTGTAAGCAGCATGTCTTTGTATCTATTTTCTGAAAAATTTCTTTACAAGAAAAAAAATCAAAAAAAAAATCGAAGTTTAATGTTTAATATAAAATGTTCTTATTGTTCAATGTATATGCTAAGCTTCCGGGGATTCTGCTGTGTTTCTGGAGAGGCTGTACTTAAGATTTCCTGTATATTTTTGAGTGGACCTGATCTATCTGCTATGACACCTGCAAGAACATATTCCTCTCAAACAGGAAATGGTAAGTCATAAATTTTTCCAAGGATGAGGACTGCAAGTTTTACCTGGTGAACATATAAAGGGAGACCATGCCATAACTTTGTAATCTGCCCTGGGCAGAAGCCTGAGCGAGGCAAACTAACGTATGGGCCACTTTTGGAGCTCTATGAAGTGACATCACTAAACGGCCATCACGTGACTCAGAGGACATCATCTCGATCAAAGGGAGATAATCGCCTTTTGTATCCTTTTATGTGCCTTGTTCTTTCAGGACGTAGGCGATCTTGGCCTTCCACATCTCCCTATTCCTGGCGGCTCTTTCTCTTGTAACATCTTGCAGCCCCCGTTCTGTCATCTACCTGCTCAGCCCCTTCAAATATGTTATCCGCTGCTTTCCTCTGTCTCTTTTTCCCTCTATCCAGCCTGTTAGCATCAGATTCTCCAAGCCCACCTTCGTCATTGCATGCCCCCAGGAACTTCATTTGTCTCTTCCTGATGCTCAATATTAATTTCCTTTTCGTTTCCATTCTTTCCAACACCTCATCATTGCTCACATGCTCGGTCCACTATATCCACAGCATCCTTCTGTAGAACCACATTTCAGCTGCTTCAAGTTTTCTTTCATCTTTCTTGATATTGTCCAACATTCACAGCCATATTGAAGATCTGACATCTTATAGCAATCTAATACTCTCTTCTTTGTTTCTAGTGAAAGTTTCCTGTGTCTTAATACTTTACTCAGCTTCTGGTATGCGTCTTTCGCCATGCCAATTCGCCTTTGGATCTTTGTGTCGCACTTTCCGCCTTCAGTTAGAACACTTCCCAGATATTTAAATTTTTGTACCTGCTTGATTTTAGTATCCCCCACCTGTATTTGGCATTTTGGGCTGCCCTTTTAGCTGATGACCATGCATTCGGTTTTCTTGCAGTTTATTTGTAGTCCCTTTTTGTCACTCTCTTCAGCTACCTTCTGTAGGAGGCCTAATAGTTTTCTTTCCGTGTCTCAAATCAGCAATGTGTCGTGTGTGTATCTTATGTTGTTCAAATTGTAGCCTCCAATGACAAATCCTGATATAACATCTAGGGTCCTCAAAATATTCTTGCTGTACAAGATAAATAGATCTGGTGAAAATACACATCCTTGTCTTACGCCCCTTTTTTACCTTTGTATATCTGCTGAATTCGTTACCTGTTTATATGCAGGCAGTTTGTTGCCAGTAGAGATTCTTGATTACTGTGTCTTTCCCAAATATGTCGAGGCTGCTGAGCATCTCCATCAGTTCTTTGTGGCATATTTCATCGAACGCCTTCGCAAATCGATAAAGCACAGGTATAAGTCTTTTATAATGTATTTAATTTTTTTAATACTAAATGTTGATTTTCAAATCAAAGATGAAAATAAGGAAGGTAAAAAAATTCAAATCAAGAGAAGTTAAAACTAAAAGAAAAATTTGGAGACCTGAAGGAGACTACCACCACCTTTAAATTTGATGGTTTTCATTTTTTTTTTTTTTGACTTTTTTCAGTGCAGTCTTATTAGTTAATACATAAAGTTTCTGATTATCAAAAAAATTTGAAAAAATTTCAATATTTAAACAATTTTAGGAGTGGGGCTCACTTTCTCATACAATGCTATAGTAAATCGATTCTCCATTTTGGAACCATTCACATTGGGGTCGCTTTGTTTTGTTTTTGGATGAGTTGTTGCTCTTGTTTTTGTCTTTTTCAAGTTTTCTTTAGTTCTTATGATGACATCTTGCTTGGAAACTCCAAGAATGGCTTTATTCAAAAATTCTGCAAAGGATTCACAGTAGCTGAATATGTGCAAGCAATGAAATTAATTGCACAAGATTGACTTACTATAAGGTTGTTTGAAAAACTGACCCCCCCCCCCCCCAAATTGTTTAAATGTTGAAATTTTTACAAATATTTTTGTCAGTTAGAATGTTTAGGGTTTAATCAATAAGATCGAACTAACAAAAGTAAAAAACAATTGATAATCAACCAATTTACAGGTGGTGGTACTGTCGTACCAGCAAGTGGTTCCAAAATGGAGCGTCAATTTACTATAACGTTGTATGAAAAACTGAGCCCCCCCCCTCCTAAAATTGTTGAAATATTGAAATTTTTCACAATTTTTGGGGTCAGTTGGAAAGTTTAGGGTGTAATTGATAAGATTGCACTGAAAAAAGTAAAAAAAAAAAAAATGAAAAACAACTAACTTAAATGTGGTGGTAGTTTCCTTCATGTCTGGCGAAAATTTTTTTTTTTTTTTATATTACAATACAACAAAGAAGATTGTTTTTTTGTTTATATTTTGTTTTTCTTTTATAACTGGCTACTTTACTGTGGGTTTTTTTGTTTTTGTATGTGGTGGGCATGTAATGAAAAAAAAAGTTTTCAGAAATAATCTTGGAAACTAGGTGTAAATGTTTTAAAATACGTCTTATTTTGTCCTTTCAGGAAGTGTCGTTCAGATATCTTGTCAGCTGTGGACAATTTTGCCTTGGTCAATCTCGACATTGTATGGTGCTATCAGCAACTGCGCAATATTGATGAACTTCCGGATGCCGGTCAGTATCAAGTTTTATTTTGCTATGGTCCCCTTTGTCAGGGTTAATCATTAGCAAGATTTTCAATTGATGCCCAGTGTGTGTACAAATTTATATAATATATAAGCCTTCTGTATAAATATACGTGCTTATATTTACAAGATTATTTAGATAATACAATGTTGCAAGTTTCGTCTCAAGCAAATTTTTTGTTTTTAATTCTTGCAATTTGTTTCTGCTCCTGTCTTTGTCCCTGTAATCCGTCCTTCCAAAATGTATTAACTTTATCAGCAAAAAAATCCTCTCATTGCCTTTTGCAGTCTTTCAGGGAATTTAAATTTTTCAATATTAGAATCAAAATTTCATCCTGATGGAATAAATTCAAAGTTTAACCTTTTGAATGAAGTTAAAATTAATAAATTCTTATGCTATCTATATCTATAAAAGTGACGAGGGTGGACGTTGAGTAAGTATTTGTTTGTTTGATAGATTCCACTTAGTGTCTGCATTTTGTAGCCTAGCTCGACGGGAGTTGCACTCAGATGTAGATCCAAATTTTAGAATGTTAACGACACCTTGAAATTTTTCAGAAAGCCAAAATTAGGGGTAGAAAAATATATATATTATCACCCCACAAAGTCAGGGATCAGTTTATGTATTGATTATATTATAGAATCGATCACCCCACTTTATATTATCTATATCACCCATCCCCCTCCCACTCTAATCCAATAGAGACGTTCTACATCATTATCTATATCTATAAAAGTGACGAGGTTGGACGTTGTGTAAGTATTTGCTATGTAAATTCATTGTATGTTTTTTTATTCTTATCATTTCTTAAACTAAAAGAGTGAAACCGGGCTAAACTGCTAGTCTGTCTCTTTAAAAATAATGAGGGTGGACGTTGTGTAAGTATTTCCTTTGTAGATTCATCATGTTTTTTAATTTTATTGTTTCTTAAACTACCTGAGTGAAATCGGGCTAAACTGCTAGTCTATATCTATAAAAGTGATGAGTGGACATTTTTTGTAAGTATTTGCTATGTAAATTCGTCATATGTTTTTTATTCTTATTATAATTTAAACTACCCGAGTGGAACTGGGTTAAACTGTTAGTTTTAGGATAAAAACAAAATGAACATTTTGCTCAACCCTGTACTAGTTGTAAACTATTTTTACATCTCTCGCCACCCATGCCATTTTCTTTCTGCTAGCCCCTCTTGTCGGTTCCTACCTGCTTGCACATATCAGCACTCATCCCCATTTCTATCTGCTTGCATTTCTTGCGCCCATGTCAATTTCTACCTGTCCCTCCACCCATGTTGGATAGCTGAACTTGTTTCTGTTTTTTAGTATGTTAGAATAAAAAAAATCTGTTCATTGGTCTTGTGGTGGTTTGTATCATTTGGGAATATACATTAAGCACATTGTTTATTACCTGTTTATGTACGCTGTTGACAGATGGTCCTTCTTTTTAACTTTTACTAATTTGGGGCAACTTAGCTCTTTAGCTGAGCTTGAGTAGAGACTTTGTAACAGATACATTTTCATTTCCTTTAACATTCGGTCATAATGGCTAGCAAATCTGTAATGATAACTGAACCTCCAAATAAACTTGGGAAGCATTACGTTCACCCAATAAAAGCTGAATTGCAAATAGGGTTGGCTTTTATAATTTAGAAAATTATAATTTAGATAAATGCTTGAAAGATTTCTTTATATAAATATCGGACTTGCTGTAAAAGTTTGGAAATGTTTCTCAAAACTAGTTTTATCACAAATATATGCATAATTTTGTGTAATTTATTAGAAGTATTTCAACTTTGAATCTTGTGATCTCTTTCTCTTCACCTTCCCCTGTATAACCCTCTGTGCAATAGTGGCAGTGGAATGCCTTGCTAGGGGTGAAATGATTAAAAAAAAATTGTATGAAGGAAGGTGTTCGGTAGAAAATTTTACTGTTTTATCCAAAAATATTAAATAAAAAAGATTTAAAAAGAAACTTTTCACAATTTTTCCTACTTTCCCAACAAACATAAGAACTAAAATTTGCAAATAAGAAAATAACACTTTAAATTGAAGTTAAATTAAATGGCTACGGATGTGTGTTGTGGTGCAGGGAATATTGGCTTGAAATGAGAAGTCAGAGGGCCAAGTTTGAATTCCAGTTGAATTCTTTGCATTCACTTATGTGCAAATGGGAAAGGTATTAAACCATCTCTTCTTCTTCCAGCTATGGGTTAAATAGCAGGACAGATTGGGTTTTATAGCTTTGATTGACAACCAGTTTACCACAGAAAATAATGGCAACCTACTGTGGGAAAAACTGCACAATCAGTCATGTCTCTTTCAAGACATGATTACCTAAGCATGTATCACATATGTCACTATACTGGCTGAATCAGTGGCCGCTATGCAAGTGACAGAATCTCAATATTGGAAGCAAATAAAAATCTATTTTCTGTCAGTTTTATTTTTATTTCTTCACAAATTGAAAGTTGAATCAAAGTAAAGATTAAAGTAGTTATTTCAATTTTTACTTAATTTGACTATGCATCCCTCCCCCTCTCAATTTGACTATGCATCCCTCCCCCTCTCAATTTGACTATGCATCCCCCCCTCTCAATTTGACTATGCATCCCTCCCCCTCTCAATTTGACTATGCATCCCTCCCCCTCTCAATTTGACTATGCATCCCTCCCCCTCTCAATTTGACTATGCATCCCTCCCCCTCTCAATTTGACTATGCATCCCTCCCCCTCTCAATTTGACTATGCATCCCTCCCCCTCTCAATTTGACTCTATGCATCCCTCCCCCTCTCAATTTGACTCTATGCATCCCTCCCCCTCTCAATTTGACTCTATGCATCCCTCCCCCTCTCAATTTGACTCTATGCATCCCTCCCCCTCTCAATTTGACTCTATGCATCCCTCCCCTCTCAATTTGACTCTATGCATCCCTCCCCCTCTCAATTTGACTCTATGCATCCCTCCCCCTCTCAATTTGACTATGCATCCCTCCCCATCTCAATTTGACTATGCATCCCTCCCAGTCTCAAATGTTATTTAAAAAACATGAAAACATTTGTCTTCCTAACCTTGGATAGTCATTGCAAACTAAAAGTCAATTTCTGTGGGTGAGGTGATGTTTGTATTAATGGCTGAAGAACAATACCACAAACTCATCTTGCCAACTCTAGACTGAATTGCTTCGGTTTGTAAGTTTGGTGACCCATAATAATTTTACTTTTTGTAAACTAATTATTTTATTTTTTTTTAATCATTTCACCCCAAGCAAGGCAGAACTGCTACTGGTGTGCAGGGGGTTACATAAGAGGTGAGTTAAGAGGAAGCAGGCCAAGTTACAGGGGAGTCAGAGGATGAGTAAGAAAAGGATGAGAATACAGGTGTGAAAAGGGCCGCGTGGGAAGGAAGAAGAACATGACACAAGGGTTGTCAGGGAAAAGGGTGCGAGTAAAGAAGATAAGAGATGGCAATTGACTTTGCATTTAAATTCTTGGAGATTGTAGTTTTCAGGGAAGCAAGTATACAGAAGAGAATTCCACAGGCGGGAAGTGCGAGCAAAGAAGCTGTTAGAGTAGAAGTTGCGTTTACATTTGATTGGTTTCACTGTAAAAGGGTGGGACCTTGTTGATAGTCTAGTAGCTCAAGTAAATTTATACAGGTTACCCACCAGGGAGCTAAGCTCGTCAGAGTAGAAGCCATGAAAGTATTTGTAGAAGAGACAGAAGGAAGCTACATTACATCGGTGAGAAAGTGACTGCAGCTGAGCTACCAGGTCGGGATCAATTACATTACAGTTTCTTCATTGGATTTTGTCAAGAAGACCGAGATGAATAGCAGGGGCACCCAACCAGATGTGACAGCAGTATTCAATGCATGGGCGGATGGTAGATTTCTATATGCGTAAGATAGATTTAGACAAGAAAAACTTCATAGCCCTACAAAGGGAACCAACCTTCTGAGCAGCAGATTAGGCTATGGATTCAATGTTATCTTTCCACTTGAGGTTGGCTGATACATTTAGACTTAGGAGGTGCAGTGTTTTTGCTTTCAGGGAGACTAGCCTGATTCATTCTAATGTGGGGGGTAGAAGCAGTTGTCTATGGTGGTTAAATGATAGCAGCTTCGTTTTGGAAGCATTATAATTTACAAGCCATTTTTTACCCTAGTTCACCACAGATTGGAGGTTCTTTTCAAGCTCAGCAGCTAAATTTGCTTTGACAACATGGCAGATTTATCGAGGCAGGAGTAAATTGTTGTGTCATCAGCATAAATGCCTACTTGGGATCTGATTACATCAGGGCGATCATTGTTGATGATCAGAAAAAGAGTAGAACCTAGACTAGAGTTTTGAAGGAACACCCACCTTCGTATGATATCATCTGGAAGCATGCCCATTCAATAATACCTTCATTACATGATTTGATAGAAAAAAATGGATTAAGTCAAACAAGCGTCCAGTTATACTGTAGCCATGTAGCTTGCGTAGAAGGCCAGCATACCAGACTCTGTCAAAAGCTTTGGCGATATCTAGTGCAATAGCTGGAGCTTTGACATTCTTATCTAGAGCCTGGTGTATATACTTTGTGATGGTCGTTAACATATCAGCAGAAGACCTGGTAAAGCAGAAAACATACTATTTATCGGAGAAGAGGCCATGGGCTGTGAGATGTTGAACCACTTCAGCATTAATAATAGCCTTGAGCACTTTGCCAAAAATTGGTAGGAGGCAATAATTGGAGGGCTCTGAGTGTTCCTCAGTGTTCTTAAATACATGAACCACAGAGGAGGACTTCCATCAGGCAGGGAAGCAAGAAGCAGAGAGGCAGTAATTGTAGAGTTTGGAGAGGACAGAGGATAGTTCAGGGGCGTATTTCTTAAGGACAGTGATTGTGATTCTGTCACTTCTGCTCACCTTGTGGGGGTCAAGCTTTGAAAGTATGTTAGAGACTAGCAAGGGAATAATGTGAATGTCACTAAGTTGAGCTTCAGTTCTAGGTGGGAAGTCAGGTGCAGATATCCCAGACGAACCAGATCTCAAGTTGGTGGAGAATCTGCGAGGAAAGTATTCAGCCTTGTTCGCTGAAGATGTGAGGATCTCGAATCCATTGATTAAAGTGGGGATTGAGGGCTTTAATACATATTTACAGTGCTGCCAGTAGTCTTTGGAGCCAAACTTGTGAGATGCTATACGCTGTTTCATTCTTTCAGCAAATAACGGCTTAGCATCATTCAGGATCCTCTTGCACTGATCACGAGCAGAGGTAAAAAGGCGCCTATTATGGTCAGACATGTGTCTCCGATAATGCCGGAAGAAGTGATTCCTGTGGGCAATAGCAGCTGAGCAAGTAGGGGAGAACCAGGGGAATGAATGGGGTTTAAGTTAAAACTTCCTGGTTGGGATGAAAGCATCGATGCCAGCTTTAACCCATGAAGTGACCTCAGATGCACAGTCTTCAACAGGAAGACTTAAAAAAAACTTTGTTCCAAGGGATGTCACTCTGTTGGTGGGGCTACAGAATACGTCAACTACCCCTCCTGCAGAGGGTAAAAGTCCCTCAATGGGGTGCCCTGTTGGTGGGGCATCAGAATATGCAGAATGCCTCCCTGCAGAGGGTTGAAGTCCCTTAATGGAGCTACCTGTTGACTGTGGGTGGTGATCCATAATGCCTGGGGACGGGATCCTGGTGGTTGAGGGTCTTGGAAGTCAGGGTCAAGTACCTCCATTTCCCAACACACCACTTTGGCCTTTACCTGGGTTAGACAGGCTGTTGGATAGGCCTGATCCGATCAATTGGCTGGTCATGTCAAGCCCCACCATATATAATCCATCCTGGAGAAAACAATTGATAAATTAATGTCGTATCTCTATGCCGTATATTCCCCCCACAAATATCTGGTCCAAATATATGGTGGAAGGCGATGGCTGAGGGTCAATCAACATTGTAGGAACCAAGTCTCAACATGGCTACATACCTCCTGACTTTTTATTAGTTAATTTATAGTGAAGGGAGGGAGAAACAGGTTGAGTATACCATCCCTGTAGCCCTGTTGATGCCAGGGCGAATGGGTTTTCCCCCTGGCACTTCCCAACATAAGGGCTCCAAGGTGGGTTGGGAGCAGGGATGGTGAAAAACCAGGAAATTGAATATGAGCTTAAAAATATCAAATAACAAAAGAATCTTAGAAGTATCCAATAGCGAAAATGAAGAGAAACAAAAAAACAATCTAAACTATCCATCATATGTACTGTCCGCATGTGTATTGAATACTGCTGCCACATCTGGTCGGGTGCCCCTGCTATTCTCCTCGGGCTTCTTGACAAAATACAGCGGAGAATCTGTAATGTGATCGATACCGACTTGGCTGACCGCCTGCAGTCACTGGCGTGATGTGGCTTCCCTGTGCCTCTTCTATAAATACTTTCATGGTTTCTGCTCTGATGAACTTAAATCACTGGTGCCCCCATGTGTGAATTTGCTCGAGATGCTAGATTGGCAACTAGGTCCCACCCTTTTACAGTGAAACCGATGAAATGTAACCGCAATTTCTACTCCAACAGCTTCTTTTCTCGCACTTCCTGCCTATGGAATTCCCTTCCGTATGCTTGTTTCCCCGACGGCTACAACCTCCAGGAGTTTAAATGTAAGGTCAATAGACACCTCCTAACACACTAACCCTCCCATTCTCTCCAACACTTTTCCTATGTACTTTCTTACTCGTCTATCACCCTCCTTCTGACATTTCCTATACCCAATCGCTCTATGTAAACCCCTGTGCTATAGTGGCAGTGGAATGCCTTGCTTGGGGTGATATGATTAAAAAAAAATATGGTAATGGAATCAATGGAAGAAAAACTCATTACAAGACTATCCCCATTCAAAATAGAAAAAATACTATCTGAAGTTATAAGGCCAAAATCAGTAAAAAAAAACTAAATAATGGAACATTACTGATAGAAGTAAACAATAAGAAACAATCCGATGAAATATTAAAATGGAAATACTTCGATAATATGAAAATAAAAGTTTACCCTCACAAAACACTAAACTTTAGCAAAGGAGTAATCAAAAGCTCAGAATTGTCCTTGTGTACAATAGAAGAAATTAAATACAACCTTAAGAACCAAAACATAACATGTGCAAAGAATCCAAATAAGGAAACAAACAAAAATCATAAAAACAAACGCATACATTCTGACTTTCAATACATCCAAAATTCCAGACAATGTTAAAATAGGATATGAAAGAATAAATATCGAGCCATACATTCCAAATCCACTAAGATGCTATAACTGCCAGAGGTTTGGACATCATCAAGACAGGTGTACACGCCCTCCAGTATGCATAAGATGTGGGGAAAATGATAAACATATTGATTGTGGAAAAGAACCCAAATGCATAAATTGCCAAGGAAAACACTACACAAATGCAAAAGACTGTGACATATGGAAAAAAGAAAAACATTTTAAAAATAAAATACACAAAAAACATAGCTTTCCCAGAAGCCAGAAAGATAGCAGAAAATAACAAATATGCAGAAATAAAAAGCAATCTATCCAATACCAATAAACCAATGTGCCATGCATGCAAAACAAATGGAATAAACATAAAATTAAAAGATGTAACAAAACTATTTAACGAAATGAAAAAATTACTGGAGGATTTCAGGAAAAACATGAATCGGATGAACTTGGAAAATAAAGATTACACAAAGAACAAAAACACAATCGAACAACGAAATCAACAAAAAACTCAACCTAAAACCAATATAAAACCTCAAATTGCTGCATCAACAAAAGAAACAGTCTCCCCCACAGAACTTGTAAAACATACCCAAAAAGATGCATATGAAGGAAAAATAATAAAAACTACAACCGATAAACGAGAAGAAAAATCCCAAAAAGGCAAAAAAACAGATCGATCAGCATCAAGAACAAGAAATCCAATACAAAACAGACCCGAGACAATGGACATAGAAGATCAAAGACCAGACACACATAAATAAGAAAATTCTACAGGGAATATTAGAAATATGAAGAACAAAAACTCTAACTCAAAAATTTCACAAATATGACAAACAAAATAATCCAATGGAAGAGAGGTATAAAAGCCAATTTAGATGAATTAAAACTTCTCATTTCAAACCGATTCCCTGATGTCGTATGCTTACAGGAAACTTTCCTGAAAGAAAATGATTCAATAAATATTAAAAATTACACCTCATACAACTACATAAAGAAACAGGTGAATAAAGCCTCAGGTGGTGTGACTATAATAGTTAATAACAAAGTAAAGGTACAAACAAACATACAAGCAATAGCAGCTACTCTTCACAAGAAAATAACTCTATGATCCCTCTATAGACCTCCGAATGGTATGATAAAAGAGAAAGAACTAAAACATCTTATCAAACAACTTCCAAACCCATTCATTCTGATGGGGGATTTTAATAGTCACTAGCAGTATAGCCCGGCGTTGCTTGTGTGTAATGAAAGCTTTAAAACTAATCCATGGTCCTGGAGCTCAGACCCTTCGGACATTGGCACGAAAGACTAAAAAGCAATAGTGGTTTCCAGTTAAAGTGAAACCGTAGACTGAAAGAAAAATGAATGGATGTAAGTCAAATTTTGATTTCCTGGTATCGATATCAAATTTTCTGTACTACTGTAAGAAATGTAACCTTGAAACTTCTGAATATCGTTTCTTATGTCTTTGTCTATGAGTGTATTAAATTTGATTAAAATCGGACCGCTCCTTCTATAACCCGATTTTTTTGATTATCGATTTTCGATATTTATCGGGGGTACCTTGACGCAAAACCTAGCTAAGAACACTTGCAGATGCTTATGGTACAACTGTGTAAATTTTCAAGAAAATCGGTTCAGCCGTTTCGGAGTCTATAGGTAACGGATACACACAGACACACACACACAAAGTTTCATTTATAAATAAGTTTAGATAATGAGATATGGGGTAGTAGAGAAACAAACTGAAGAGGCAAAATCATAGAATCTGTAATTGTAGAAAAACAACTACAGGGACCCGACAATATTTTTCGGACACTTTAGTATTCGACTTTCCGAGTACCATAGAGTGGCGAAATTCCTTCAATAGAATAGCATAAACATATAAAGACAATACCTGTAATAAAAATGGAAGAAAATCGATTAGGTAAGGAAAAATATTTATTTTTCATTATTTTTTACAAAACACACGCGACATTATTTTTCGGACATCGTTGAAAAACTGTTAATAGTCTGTAATATCACCTTTCTTCTCAATAACTTTTATCAATCTCTCTTCATAATGATCAAACATATGCACAACAACATCTCTACGTATTTCTATTAGTTGTTTTTTGGCATCTAGTATCCATTCCCATAGTTGAGCCTCTTTATTTCAGATCCATCATAGACAAGTTGCGCAAGCATTTCCCGAACATTTTCTGTTAAATTTAGATATGGGCTTTTTGCAGGCCATTCCAAAGTAGTCATATTCACTTTAGCCATCCATTCTTTATGGATGCTGCAATTGTCTTGCTGTAGAACGAAATCATTCCCTATCTCTTTTCTTATCCTTGGTAGGGCTTTCTCGTCCAGCAACTGTTTATAGCTTTCGCTGTTCTGTCGTCCTTTCAGCCACTCCAACCATATATTTCCATTAGCAAAGATCATACCCCAAACCATAACTCCTCCTCCTCCTCCCATCTGTCGTTTGTTCAGTACAGCAGGCTCACCCCTTCTCGACCAAGTACACCATCCATCGGGCCCATCAAACTTGAAACGCTTCTCATCAGTAAATACAACCTTCTTAAAGTCAACATGCTTTGTTAACCACCTTTTAGCACACTCCTTTGTGTTTCTTTGTTAGTGTAATTTTTTTCTTAGCCTTTGCATACTTCAAACCAATCCTATGCAGTGTTCTTTGTACTGTTCGGACGTTTACATCCAATTCACATTTCTCCTTCACTTTTCTTGCTGTAACTTTTTCTCCAGATGTCAAAAGCCGTGTCACAGTCCTCTTCATTCTCCTTTCAGTCCTCTTGCCAATTGATCTTTTCTGTCCTCTCTTCTTTTTCTGCTCGGAGTTTGTCTTCAGCATGTATTCGACCGTTGATTTCGACAGCTTCAAATCCATGGCAATCCTTCTGATGCTGAGGCCATCATCCCGCTTCTTCCGTGCCAAACAAACGACTTCTTTTGAATGCATTTTACCTCATTAAACTTAATTGTTTTGCCAGTAAAATAGAACAGATAATTGATTCTAATGATGACAGCTAAGTGTACAAGCAGAAAATTTGCATACAGCAACATATACATGAACTTAGCTCTTAATAAAATAAGATTTTTTGTCATGTTCAAAAAATAGTGTCGCGCAAGTTTTCGCAAAAATCACAAAAAACTAAAATTATCAAAGCCAAACTGAAAAAAATGATTACACTAGTAGTGGATTTTCACTCCTCAACTACGTACTTACAATCTCAAAAGTTTTTGGCACTAGTAACCACCTTGAAGTACTTTTTTCAAAGTGTCCGAAAAATATTGTTGGGCCCCTGTATGCCTACTCAACAAGAAACAACATGTATATCTTCATCCAGGAACAGGTACTTACACTTCTATAGATCTCACGATTTGTGAACCTACCATACTCCTTGATTATGACTAGAAAGTTCATGAAGATTACTGTGGAAGTGACCACTTCCCTATCATATTGGAGAATCATACATCCCAACCTGAAGAACAACCATTATGTTGGAACTTTAAAAAAGCTAACTGGGAAAAATTCCAGCAACTATGCCAGAGCAAATTAATCCCCAAGTCAAACAACCAAAAAAATGGACCATGCCACATTTTTTTACTAAAACGTTAATTCAATAGCAAATGAAAGTATACCCAAAACATCACCTTCCAAAAAGAAAAGTAAACTTTATGATGGACTTTGTTGATTTTTCATTTGTACGGGAAAAGTACTATAATACAAAAACAATAAAAGAACTTTTTGAATGCACTAAGATAGATCATCTAATGGCATATTTGAAGGAAATATGCAACTACTTTAAGACAATTGAACCATATTATGAAGGATGTGCATTGTGGTCCAGTGGATATCGACTCGGAACGTGAAATCGGAGAGCCGAGTTCAAATTCCATTTGAATTCGTTGCAATCAAATACCCTTGGGAAAGGTATTAATCCGTCTCTTCCTTCCAGTTATGGGTCAAATAACAGGACAGATTGGTTTCTGTAGACATGGCTGGCAACCACTCTACCACAGAAAGCAATGACAACCTACTGCGGGATAATCTTCTGTCCAGTCAGTCAAGTCTCTTTCGAGACATGATCGCCCAAGTGTGTATCACGTATGGCACTTAACTGACTGACTGAACCATATTAAAAAAAAAAATGTGATCCCAATATTCAAAGACTGACTCTTAAATGACCAAAATGGTTGATGGGTCGTTAAACTTAAACCAAACCAAGGAATGTCACTGAGGAAATCGTGGAACAACTTCCAGTTTGCACTTTGGAAGCAGTAAGATATCCTGCTGGTCTTGAGTTCCTGGGAGGAGGGGATGTGAAAAGATATATTAATGGAAACCACATGATCAGTTTTTTCAAGAGGGCAAAGCTGCATAACATGACAAGTCATGGAAAGAAGTGAAACAGAAATATAGTAGTGAGTCATTTCCATTAGTATTTATCGAGAAACACGTGAGGAAATCAACTACTTGCGTAAGGGATTGAGTAATTGAAAAGTTTATAGTATGGCAAGATCTGTTATAAAAAGTTTCTATAACTTTGTTTTTGATCAAGATTTTTTTAAAAATAGAACAATTTAAAAAGTTAATTCCGGAACATTCCCTCAGATAAAATGTTGATTATAGAGAATGTAAGAAAAAAGCAAATGCATTTTGTATTTTTGGATTTCAAGTAATAAATATTTTAAGTAAAAGTAATTATGATATTTAAAGAAATAAAAAGTTTGGCATGAAAAATTTTCGTAACTTATTTTCAAAATAAGAAAAAGAAATCTCAAAGCTAACATACAAGTGATCGTGCATAACTACTGAAATATGGTCCAATTTGCCTTCCATATAAACATAGCCCAATTTGCCTTCCATATAAACAGAGCCCAATTTGCCTTCCATATAAACAGAGCCCAATTTGCCTTCCATATAAACAGAGCCCAATTTGCCTTCCATATAAAAGTTTGATTGTTTCAATGTTTAAATTATCACAGAAATGTATTTTTCAACATGACAGTAGATTATTTATGTTGACTGCTTTTTAACACCCCTGTGACAGCTCAATGACAGATTTTTATCCAATGTTGTTGTTGGGGGGGGGGGGGGGGGCTTTAACCATAAAAAATAGTTATATAACACAAAAGCCTTTTAATTATTCAGTAATCTTAAAAGTTTAAAAAAATATCTGTAATCTTTGTTTTATTGAATTTTAGACGATGTTGGCTCTAAATTCATTGCAGTTATTAATTACATACTTATTTTCTAATTATGCCGTGTATGAGTGACAATGTCTATAAAATTTAGCATGTTTTTTTACACATACAAAAACAATTTAAAATATTCAAGTGTAACTGATTGTAATAAGCTTTAAGATAAATAACTAGTAAATATAGTTTTACTTAATACCAATTTTTCCTAAGAATGACACCACAAAACTGAATTTTAAAAGATTTAAGATATTACAAATTACTCTATTAAAAAAAAAAAGACAATAAATAGTATAATAAAAATAATAGCTGTTTTAAATCAGATTAATTATAATTCAAATCAGATTAATTATAATTCAAATCAAATTAATGATAATTCAAATCAGCTAATATTTCTCAAATTATTTTACTTTTGGAAAATTTTTAAGAGATTTATATTTTTTTACAATTTGCTAAAATGGCACTAAATTAAAAAAGTTTGAAAATTTCAAAACAAACTCCATCCCATCAATTTAAATTAGTTTTGAAATACAGAATATTATTTTGTTTATTGGAAATATCAAGTTTACTCTCTCAGCTTGAAATTAAACTTAAAAGCTTCAAGAAAGATTTTTCATTATTAAAATCTATTTTAAAGATTGGGTATTGCGTTTTTGTAGAGGCATCAAGTTTAAATTTTACAACTTATAATGTTAGATTAAATTTTAGATTTGTTTGTCAAAAATGTCTTCTGTGATTTTTGATTGCAGAGAAAAGATTAAAGGCTTGCGAAGATTGCTTTAAGCAAAGTTATGGTGAAAACCTTGAAAGACTGACAGTGATGAAAGTAAGTGACATTTAAAAAAATCCTTTCTCTATACACTACCGGCCATAATTATTAGGCAACCCCAGTGTTTTAAAAAAATGATGTATTTCATACTATTTTTTAGTATTTATTACCAAATGAATAATTGTAAATGAAGATAGAATGGTTTCTTTTGTTAATATTGCTCAATAACATGTGCATCAAATGAATTTATAAATATTTAAGTTCATCTTTGCTTCCTTGCCTTATAAAATTTTGCAAAGTAATAATAACAAAAGAACCATTCTATTATCATTTGACAATAAATACTAAAAATAGTATGAAATACATAATTTCTTTTAAAAAAAAAACTGGGATGGCCTAATAATTATGGCCGGTAGTGTATGTGACTCTTACTTCAAGGCGGAGACTTGTCTCCTGGCCTGTGAACTTCGGATCTAGTTACCTTTGTTCGACTACCTGTGAATGTTTATTGATCATTCAAATTAAATCACTGCATGAAAAGATTGCATGAAGCTATAGATCAGATTTTTAAGTTGAGAGTTGTGCAGGCTCTTTAATAGTACGTTATATATTCTGTTTAATTTTGCAAGGGCAACTAGTGAAATTTGGGTCTGTTTTGACAAGTGTTACCTCTATGGATGGTGTGGCGGACCATTTGCACCACTTTGCATGAGTGACACAAAACTGCTTCCAAAAACACTCAACTGACTTCCCAAGTTTTCTGTTGGCTCACCAGATTTAAGGCCCATTGAACATTCAAGGGATGTGTTGCAGACTTCATTGATAAAAAACAAACACAGTTGTAATAGACAGTAATAATTCAGTTGTATCTCTTGACCTGCGTACATCATGCCTCATCAATCAAAGGTAATGGATGAAAAAGGCTGAAATCCATATGTAAGTCCCAACTAATGACAGGCACCAATTTTGATAATAAATATATAGAATAAATCTGGGTATAGGGATAATTGATGAAAGGATAAAAGATGAATGGGATTTAAGAAGATGATTGATGTTGCATTTACATTTTTGAAGATTGCCTTTATCAGTGAAGCAAGTAAAAAGAATGTAGTTCCACAGGCAGAAAATGCAAGAAAAGAAACTACTGGAGTAGAAGTGACGATTGAATTGAGCTGTTTCACCAGTAAAAGGGTGGGACCTAGATGCCAATCTAGTTAGTCAATTGAGTGCCATACATGATACACACTTTGGGCGATCATGTCTCAAAAGAGACATGACTGACTGGGCAGAAGATTACCCCACAATAGGTTGCCATTGCTTTCTGCTGTAGACTGGTTGCCAGAACCCAATCTGTTCTATTGTTTAACCAATAACTGGAGGAAAGAGATGGATTAATACCTTTTCCAAGGGTATTTGTGTATAAGTGAATGCAAGAAATTCAACTGAAATTTGAACTCAGCTCCCTGATTTGTCATTTCGAGTCCATATCCACTGCACCACAATGCACATCTGCACCCCAATGCACATCTATTATTTAAGAATCTAAGATACATTTAGGATTCATTTAATTTCTTTTCTTTGAGATTGCTGTATTCTAATTTTATTTTCATTATGAAAAAACATCATTTTGGGTATGAAATTGACAAAAAAAGTGACATTATTAAAATTTTTACCACAAATTTAATATTTTCCTCTGTGATATTTTTCTTTATAAAAATAAAGATTGATTATAAAATCTAATTTTTTAATAAATAATTTGTTTTTCTAAGATATTTTAAAAAAGATGCTGAATTTTAATTTTGCCATCCTTTTTTGCAAAACGTAATTTTTTGTACTTTGAAATTAAGGAAAATGTCTTAATTAAATTTAATAACTTTTTACAACTGTTTTTTTAAAATAAACCACAAATCACATTTTGTTTTCTTCTCCATTTTCTGCAGTTGAGGAGAATAATTTTAAATTGTAATGGTTATGAAATTTATTTTTATGGATAATTTTTTGTTCTTTCACACTTTTTAAAAAATGTTAAATTTTAAATTTTACTCACCGTTGTAGCCAAAACAGGTCATTTTTTTGTATTGTAAAATTAATGAAAAATTAATTGTAAATTGATGACCATATGGAAGCCAAATCAAAATAGGCTCATATTATTTCTTTTCTAATCCAGAGTGCTTAATTAATAGCTATAAATAAAATAATAATAAACTTTTCCGTTACACCTAATGGTGTGAAGGGCAGCATTTTTGCTGTTTCTGTAACAAACTGTTTTTTATGGGGTAGGGTTGTTAGCCCTGCTCCCAACCCCCAAACCTGGAGGAAGGTGATTTTCTAAGTGTAGCTTAAACGGGACACACGGCCGAAAGTAGTGGGTACCCAGTGAGGATTGAACTCACTACTCGGTTATAATGATTCTAGCGAGATGAGCTTGTTAACCATTACATCATGCTGAGGTGCCCAATTAATAGCTATCTATGTATAAAATTCTGTAACTTCTGTTAGTCTGTCTGTCTCACTCTCTAAAATTGCCATACAATGACTGATTGAAATAACATTTTGGAGATAAGTGCAAACAGGTAGGGTGGGGTACAAAGTACAGTTGGTTTTACTAGGGTGTGTAGCTTAGTACAATAGATTTTTGTTTATTTTTTTTCCCCAAAAAAATTCAAATTCAAAAAAGCAATTGATTTGTGAAATTGAATAAAACATAGTTTGTATATCTCAGCATAAGATATTAGGAATAACTTCAACAATACTGTTAGGACGAATAAAACATATTTCAAGGGAATTAACCCTTTCCTGTTCCCAAACAGAGTACCTCCCTTTTTACCCTTGAAAGTGGGCACACACGAGTCACATGATCAACGGCATTCAGATGTGAGACACATGAGGGAACAGACTTGGAATATGGCCGTCAATGGTTAAAGAACACATGTATGTTCTTCTGCTCTAATGGTTGTGACACACAACCCGATAACTTGGGACTGATACGACATGTACATATCTTGTAATGTTTCTCCATGTAAAATAAACGTATCTTCCAGTCAACCGTGAGTAGACATCTACTTTTCTTTCATTCCATGCATTTTCTCCACGTGCTGCACACACACACACACTCGTCCACGGACCATGAATCATACTATAAATTGAGGCATTTTAGTTATGAGACAAAAACCCCGTTCATAAATACTAAATACTATGAAGATTTAAACATGCATAAGCATGTTGTAAAAACAATTCTTATATACGGAAATGGCACTCCAGATTAATTTTCAATTTTAAAATATTTTTCTTAATTTTAAGACTTCAAGTAGTGTGAATGTATTTTGTTTTGTCAGCCATTCAAGTATCTGATTGTATTAAAGCCAGACATGGCCATATAACCATAAATTGGACCCGACCCAAACATATAAGCTCCTTGGTACATAAACAAAGAAAAATTAACTACTGAAAGTTTATTGCACACATATACGCACAAATATGAGATGAGGATAATTTTGTAAGCTGGGAAATTAGCATGAATGAAACTTTTGAAAAATGATTCTACATTTTTTTTAATTTTTCTTATTTCTCCTTTTACTTGCAGGGCTCATCAGGAAAAGAATTGGCTCTGTTTATGCGACTTCATCTTCTGCAGGGTGTTGTTGCATTTCACATGAATAAACAGGAATTAGCCAAAACCTTTATTAAAATGGTAAGATGCACATTTTGTGAAACTCTTCTAGAGTCTTTCTCCTCTCACCTCCTCAATCAACGTCAGGAAGATCTTGCAGCCTAGATATACCTCCACATATCAAGGTCTTCTGTTAGTATAATTAGCAAGATTATATCTATTGCCAGCTTGCTAGGCCTGTTGCAGCTTATAGCACCTGATATTTACTCCCCCTGCCCCAACTGGTGCCACCCATCTGAGTACTGAGCAAACTCAACATTACTTAACTTTGGTGATAAGATGGGAACTGGTGTTTCACCTGTAAGTCAATCTTTCTCCCTCTCCCAACTAATTTGATCATGTCAGTTTGGCCATAAGAAAATAAGAATTTGATTTTTATATTTCCCCTACGTGCTGCCTCCGAGTGGTTGACCTTTCTTTTTGACTAGCAGTATAGCCCGGCATTGCTCAGGTGTAATGAAAGCTTTAAAACTAATCCATGGTCCTGGAGCTCAGACTCCGCCTAAAGAATATTTGTATGAATTTTGGTGAGAATCGGATAAAAATTGTGGATTTGTATAAAGGACATACAGACAGATAAACAGACACACACACAAATATCTTGCCTTTTATATATATATATATATTATCGATTTTCTGCACTATTGTAAGAACTGCAGCCTTGAAACTTCTGAATATCATTTCTTATGTCTTTGTCTATGAGTGTGTCAAATTTGATTAAAATCAGACCACTCCTTCTATAACCTGATTTTTTCGATTTTTGATATTTATCGGGGGTACCTCGACACAAAACCTAGCTAAGAACACTCGCAGACGCTTGTAGTACAACTGTGTAAATTTTCAAGAAAATCGGTTCAGCCATTTCGGAGTCTATAGGTAACGGACACACAGAGACAAAGTTCCATTTATAAATAAGTTTAGATTCCATTAATTCCTTACACTAACATCCTTATCTTTCTTTTTGTTTATCTTTTGATCAAGCAAGAAATTGTATTTCCCAATTTTTGAAGGAGAGTTGCGTTCTATTTACTTTTTATCCGGTTGCTTTTATAACCAAAACAATTCAGATTTAATTGCCAAATTTTGATGTTGATATCAGAAAATTGTTTTGATTTAAATTTTTTTTAAAACCAACAGTTGCATATACCAAACACTTAAAAAGAATACATTTTCTATTCATATGAATCTATTGTAAAAATCTTGTCAGCATTAAATAACCCGTTGAGGTAGATATGACATAAAACAAAACGAACCAAAACAAATAACTCAATTCATGGAACAATGACTGTTTTTCTTGTTACATATTTTCAGATAACACTGTTTCCTCCTTCTAAAACAACTTTGAATTTTAACTCTGGATTTTTTTATCATTGAAGAGTTGATAACTGATAATAAGAAGAGAAAGATTAAAACTAATTTGCTGGATTAAAATTGGGTTTGCTGCTTGATGTTACTTATGATTTTACTGCAGATGTGAAAAATCATTGTTTAGTGTTTAGAGATTACTCACTGATTTTATTGAGATTAACTTAGAAAAGATTAAGACCAAAATGAGGGGTAAAGGTGGATGTAGAAAGATTGTGTAGTGTTACTCTTCCAACCAAAGAGAATTTACTTGTCTAAAAAATCAGCATTCGAAATTGTCTACACTTTTTTATTTAGATGCCAAAAAAATGATCTCTAGCAGAGATTGGACATTGGTTTAAGAAAAACAAATTCTCTGGGTCTGATTTGAATCATGACTGATTGAACTTTACTGGGATTTCCTCAAAACCAACCATATTTACTCATAAATTAATTAGTTATTGAGCAGCCAGGGATGTTTGGGTTTTTGAAATTAATAGAAACTTACAGGTTGGCTAACTTTTTTTTTTTTTCACAAAAAAATAATTCACTTAAGTTTTTATTTCAGGCTGAATCAGAATTAAAAAAGGTCAACATCAATGATGGCGCATTGCAACAAGGTAAGACATTATCAGATTGAATTCAAATCCAAACAAAGAAAAAAGTATTTTTGCTAAACAATATTTCAAAGCTTTTTGAAATTTATCTTAATTTTAATCATTAGATGAAGGCAGAGGGTTTAAGAAAAATATTAATGGCATGTATATACCATGATGTTACCCATGTGTGAAGAGAAGTTAAAAAAAAAAAAAAAGCATTGTTCATGGTAAGTGTTGTGGATTTGGCAATAGGAAACTTAGCAATGTGGATTCCATTAAAACTGCTAGAACTTGTAACTACTTATTGGAATTAATGCCACAAAGATGGCATTCTGTTATTGGAAGAATTCATGCAAGGTTACCAACTGTTAAAAACCAGTGGTTGCCAAACTACCCCCAATTCACCAAACCATTGACAATGCAGCTGTGGTCAACAAACACACTATCAAGCATTTTGTCAGCATCTGATCCAAAATTTACATATTTTTCTGGCATCTTTATCAACAATTTTGAGACATGAATCGGGTTTTTATTTTCAGCAGAGAGTACATGCAACATTCTCGGCATTTCATCTCATGAGAAGAATGTCTTTCATTGCTACATGTCGAGATGAATCGGTTGTGTACACTGCATCTTAAGACGAAATAATTATCTGTGTGGCCGTTTGAATTGATGAATCTGATTCCAGTAACAGTTTTCATGAAAAGTGAAAGATTTTGATCACAGCCTGGAAATAGATCATTGGGAGCATGAGAAGCTGCTGAATAAGGATTTTGAATGAGTGTGAAATAATAACAACTCTCTTTCCCCACTCCCTTTAAGTTCAGACGAGCCGAAGAGAAAGCAGCAAAAGAAATTTGTGAGCCGATGTGAAATTTTTTTTGGACTAATGAAAACTTGTCTTTACAGAAATTAGCCATTAAAACTGGAAGTAAAGAAACCAAAGAAAATAGCGAGCCTTTGCAAAATCCTTTTTGATTTATAAAAATGAAGAAATTCAATTGGAAAGAGTGTCTGAAATTATGTGAAAGGTTTTGTTTCTGTTTACACATCAAGTATTCAAGTACTTGCCAGTGTCAAATTACTCGCCAATTATTGGCCTTTTCACCAAGCACAAGGCACTTCAAGAATATTCTTTCAACAATCCAAGAAAGCAAAGTATTTCAAACTACCCCTCTTCTTGTACTTTTGAACATATGCAAACCATATAATCCCTTTTGTAAGCAATAAACTTTTATCTTTTGTTTTAAGCTATTTTGAATATTAATTTGTGTGAGATCATTTAATCTGTTGTATGAACATTTCCTCTTCATGACAATTCATTAAAACTATGCAGTTGTAAAATTTCTGGTTTATTTTTACTGAATCAACACAACTTCAAATATGTAATTTTGTAAATAAATTCCTTATCTTGTTTTGTTAAAATTACCCGTGTGTTTCCTCATCATTCTCAGCCTGTATTAATTTTTTGGTGTTGATAACCAACTGTTTTTTTTTACCCCAAAGCCCCATGCCACTAGTGGCCAACTTTGATGTAATACGATGCTTTGATGAATTGGTGGATTTCAGATGTTTCTGCTCAGTTGCTGATGCTGGCTTTTCATGAGGAAGCTCATGTGCTACAGGGTAGAAAGTATCAAACATAGTGTATATCAGACAGATTCAGAAAAAAAAAGGGATTGGATTTTTGGTAAGAGATAGAAAACTTCTTTTTGGAATTGATTCCATTAAAGCATTTTGTGATGTCCAACTCAATCAGTTTTGTGGAGTGTCTTTTACTAAGAAGCAAAGAACCTGAATGTGTGGTCATTTGGATTAATGAAACTGATTCTGGTATCAGTTTTGATGATGATGTAACCCTAAAAGGTTACTGCATGAGTAATCACTAAAATGGATGTTGGGGATAATAGTATATCACAAATACAAGACTTGCAGACTGCATGAAGTAGATACACTGCTAGTCAGTATAATTACTCTATTTCCTATTCCAATAATGTACGTGTATTTAAAAGGATAGGAACATCCGATTCCTGTATACTGGTAGGTATACAACACCCTGCTTTTTAGATTGGCTCTTTTTCGATTTTTTTTCTTTTTTCTTTTTAGGGTTGATGTCAATCCTTTCTGTATTTTTCCTCTTTCTTTTACTGCGCTTTTTCTGAACCTCTATTTCAGGGGTCTTTTGCGGGATGGATACGTTGGATGTATCAAAGAGAACATCCATAGGTACCACCTCATCTGGCATATCATTCTCTTGAACTTCATGCCTTTTTAATTTTCTATTTTTTTTTAATTATTTCACTCCAAGCAAGGCAGAACTGCCACTGGTGCACAGGGGAGTCAGAGAATGAGTTAGAACAGGATGAGAATACAGGTGTGAAGAGGGCTGCATGAGAGTGGAGTGTACAGGAAGAAGAACATGATACAATGGTTGTTTTGGATGTGAGTCAAGAAAATAAGAGATGGTAATTGACTTTGCATTTAAATTCTTGGAGATTGTAGTTTTCAGGGAAGCAAGTATACAGAAGGAAATTCCACATGTGGAAAGTGAGCAAAGAAGCTGCTAGACTAAAAATTGCGGTTACTTTTGATTGGTTTCACTGTAAAAGGGTGGGACCTAGTTGCTAGTCTAGTAGCTCAAGTAAATTCATGCAGAGGGGGCACCAGGAAGCTAAGCTCATCGGAGTAGAAGCCGTGAAAGTATTTGTAGAAGAGACACAGAGAAGCTACTTTACATTGGTGAGAAAGTGTACTGGAGTTGAGCTACCAAGTCGGGGTCAATTACATTACTGATTTTTTGTTGGATTTTGTCAAGAAGCCTGAGATGAATAGTAGGGGCACCCAACCAGATGTGACAGCAGAATTCAATGCACGGGTTGATCGTAGATTTATATATGTGCAAGATAGATTTAGACGAGAAAAACTTCCGAACCCTACAAAGGGAACCAACCTTCAGAGCAGCAGATTTAGCTATGGATTCAATGTTGTCATCCCACTTGAGGTCGGCTGATACATTTAGACCTAGGAGGCACAGTGATTTGCTTTTACGGAGACTAGCCTGATTCATTTTGATGAGGAGTGGAAGCGGTTGTCTATGGTGGTTAAATGATAGTAGCTTCATTTTGGAAGCATTAAAATTTACAAGCCATTTCTTACCCCAGTCCACTAAAGATTAGAGGTTCTTTTCAAGCTCAGCAGCTAAATTTGCTTTGTCTGCATTGGCAGGTTTCTTATTGAGGTGAGAGTAAATTGTTGTGTCGTCAGCATAAATGCTTACTTGGGATCTGATTACATTAGGGCAATCAATGAAGAAGATTAGAAAAAGTGTAGGACCTAGAATAGAGCCTTGAGAGTTACCCACATTTGTATGATAGTATCTGGAAGTATGTTCATTCAATACTACCTTCATTACATGATTTGAAAGGAAAGATCAAACAATCGTGCCATTATACCATAGCCATATTGCTTACATAGAAGGCCAGTATGCCAGACTCAAAAACTTTGGAGATATCTAGTGCAATAGCTTGAGCTTCACCATTCTTATTGAGAGCCTAGTATATTTACTTTGCCATGGTCGTTAACATATCAGCAGTAGATCTGGTGAAGAGGAAACCATACTGTTTATCAGAGAAGAGACCATGGGCTATGAGATGTTTAACCACTTCAGCATTAATAAGAGTCTCGAGCACTTTGCCAAAAATCAGTAGGAGGCTGATAGGGTGATAAATGGAGGGGGTCTGGGGGTTCTCCAGCATTCTTAAATATAGGAACCACAGAGAACTTCCATCAGGCAGCAAAGCAGCGAGGCAGTAATTGTAGAGTTTGGAGAGAACAAAGGAGAGTTCAGGGGCACATTTCTTCAGAACAATGATTGGGATTTTGTCACTTTCACTCGCTTATGGGGGGTCAGTCTTTGAAATAATGTTAGAGACTAGCAAGGGAATAATGTGAACGTCACTAAGTTAATCCTCACTTCTAGGTGGGAAGTCGGGTGCAAATACCCCAGACGAATCAAATGTCAAGTTGGTGGAGAATCTGTGAGCAAAGCATTCAGCCTTGTCTGCTGAAGATGTGAGGATTCATTGATTAATGCAGGGATTGCTGTTATTTAACACATTTTTACAGAGCCTCCAGTAGTCTTTGGAACCAAAATGGTGAGTTGCTATACGCTGTTTCATTCTTTCAGCAAACAACAGCTAAGCATCATTCAGGATCCTGTTGCACTGATTATGAGCAGAGGCATAAAGTCGCTTATTATGGTCAAACGCATGTCTCCAATAGAGCTGGGAAAAGTGATTCATGTGAGCAATAGCAGTTGAGCAAGCAGGGAAGAACCAGGGGGATGAATAGGGTTTAAATAGTAACTTCCTTGCTGGGATGAAAGCATCGATGCCAGCTTTAGTCAATGAAGAGTCTTTGGATACACAGTCCTCAATGGGAAGACTAAAAACTGTTTTTCCAAGGGATGTCACTCAGGAAATCGTGGAACACCTCCCAGTCTGCTCCTTGGTAGAAGTAATATATTCTACTGGTCTGTGATTCCTGGGGTTGGGGGGGGGGGGATGGTTAAAAGATATATTAATGGAAACCACATTTGGTTATAATGCCTTTTATGCACTAATTCAGGTCCCTTAACCGGATATATAATTTTTTCTGATTCTTTGGACAATAGTACCGACTTTCCAATATGTCTTCTTCTTCTTCTATGTGCCCTGTCTCTTCAGGACGTAGGCAATCATGGTTCTCCACGTTTCCCTATCCCTTGTGGCTCTTAGTATGTTTGCTCCTGTTAAATCTTGCAAGCCCCGTTCCGTCATCCACCTGATCAGGCCCTGCAAATATGTTATCCGCTGCCTTCCTCTGTCTCTTTTATCCGGCCAGTCAGTATCAGGTTCTCCAAGCTCTCCTTCCTCATTGCATGTCCCAGGAACTTCAGTTGTCTCTTCCTGATGCTCAGTATTAATTTCCTTTTTGTTGCCATTCTTTCCAACACCTCATCGTTGCTTGCATACTCAGTCCACGATATCCGCAGCATCTTTCTGTAGAACCACATTTCCGCTGCTTCAAGTTTTGTCCTCATTTTCGATGATATTGTCCAGCATTCACTGCCGTATTGAAGAACTGACACCACATAGCAATCCAGCACTCTTTTCTTTGTTTCTAGTGAAATTTTCCTGTGTGTTAGTACGTTTCTGATGCATGCAATAAAAACGCTTCTGACCAATATTGTAAAAGTTCTTCCTAGTATTTTTTTTTCCATATGCTCATATTTTTTCTATTGGGAATCAGTTTATTTAAACACTAATCGTATCTACATGCAAACATAATCTCTGCTGGAGTCATGGCTGACACTGCATTTTTAATTGGTGTAACTCTATACACCTGCAGAAATTACTGTATTGCTTGATTTGTGGATCTATCATTGGCTTTTTTAATGTTTTTTTCAAAGATATTCACAAAAGGCTCTCCCTGGCTGTTGCTTCTTGGATGGTCAGGTGCAATTGTAATGTGATTTAACACAAACATCTTGCAAAATTCCTTGAACTCTCTCAATGTATATTATCAGAAACAATTGAATCTGAAACTTCAAACCGTTCATGTAAAAACTTTTACTACTTGCATGGTTGGACTCTTACATCTGGCACTATCTAGCCATTTCAAAAACCTGTCTATGACAATAAGATAGTATGATCCATTCATTTGACCAGCAAAATCAATATAAGGATATGAACATGGATGGTCAGTTTCTGGCCATGGATTAAACTTAATTGGTGGTGTCTTAGCTGCCAAAGTGCAGCCTTTGTACAACTTTACCAAAGTTTCAATGTCTCTATCCATGTTACTCCAATAAACATAGCTTCTCATTAGGCACTTCATACTGGATATACCAGGGTGTCCTGCATGAAATTCTTTCAAGATCCTTTTTTGTAGTTCTAGAGGTACCACTACTCTTTTGCTGTACATGAGAATGTCATTACATGAGATTCTCCACCAATTCGACACATTGTCTTGTTAGGAATACCTACACCCGACTTCCCACCCAGAACTAAGGCTCAACTAAATAACGTCCACATTACACCCTCGCTGATCTCCAAGATAATTGCACAACTTGACCCACACAAAGTGAGCGGCGGGGGTGGAATCCCAATCATAGTCCTGAAGAAATGTGCCTCAGAACTCTCCTCTATCCTCTCTAAACTCTATAACCTCTGCCTATCTGCTTCCTGTTTTCCTGCCTGTTGGAAGTCCTCCTGTGTAGTTCCTATATTTAAGAATTCTGATGAACCCTCAGACCCTGCCAATTACCACCCTATTAGTCTCATTCCAATCTTTGGCAAAGTTTTCGAAGCTATTATCAATGCCAAGGTGATTCAGCATCTCACGGCCCACAGGCTTCTCTCTGACAAACAGTACGGGTTTCGCTTCACCAGGTCTACTGCTGATATGCTAACGACCATTACCGAGTACATATACCGGGCTCTTGACAAGAAAGGCGAAGCCCGAACCGTTGCCTTGGATATCTCCAAAGCGTTCGACAGGGTCTGGCACGCTGGCCTCTTATGCAAACTGCGGAGCTACGGTATAACTGGACATCTGTTTGACCTCATCCAGTCATTCCTCTCTAACCGCACATTGAAGGTAGTATTAAATGGGCATGCCTCCCAAAACTACCATATGAACGCAGGCGTCCCTCAAGGTTCTATCCTAGGTCCCACGCTCTTTCTGATCTACATTAATGATCTCCCCGGCGCCATTAGATTCCAAGTTGGCATGTACGCTGATGACACCACAATCTACTCTTGCCTCAATCAAAAACCCGGTGTGGGCGACAAAGCAAACCTTGCTGCCGAGCTTGAAAAGGACCTCCAATCCGTAGTGGCCTGGGGTAGGAAATGGCTAGTAAATTTCAATGCTTCTAAAACGAAGCTGTTATCAACTAACCACCATAGACAATCGCATCCACCTCCCATTAGTATGGGACAGGCTAGCCTCCCAGAGAGTAAAATACTACGCCTCCTTGGCCTTACACTTTCGGCGGACCTCAAATCGAATCCATTGCCAAATCTGCTGCTATGAAAGTCGGCTCTCTTTGCAGTGCGCGGAAGTTTTTCCCACCTGAATCTATCCTGCACATATACAAATCTACCATCCGCCCATGTATTGAATACTGCTGCCACATCTGGTCGGGTGCCCCTGCTACTCTCCTTGGGCTTCTTGACAAAATACAAAGGAGAATCTGTAACGTGGTTGATACTTGGCAGACTGGCTGCAACCACTCTCTCACCGGTGTGATGTGGCTTCCCTGTGCCTCTTCTACAAGTACTTTCATGGCTTCTGCTCCGATGAACTTAGATCATTGGTGCCGCCTAAGCACGAATTTACATGAGATACTAGATTAGCAACTAGGTCCCACCCTTTTACAGTTAAACAGATAAGATGTAACTGTAATTTCTACTCCAACAGCTTCTTTTCTCGCGCTTCCCGCCTGTGGAATACCCTTCCACATGTCTGCTTTCCCGACAGCTATAATCTCCAGGGGTTTAAATGTAGGGTCAATAGACACCTCCTATCACACTAACTTCCAATTATTCTCCCAACACTCTCATCTACCCAACCCTACCCTCTGACATTTCCTATATTTAACCATCCTTTCTCCACTCTATGTAGCCCCCTGCGCAGTAGTGACAGTGAAATGCCTTGCTCGGGGTGAAATGCTTATAAAAAAAAAAAATATTGAATAAACTTCAAAGTCTTTTTTATTCTTGTTTTTTAATTTATTTTTTATTTTTATAATGAATTTGTCATCCAGTGCTTTCTTTTTTATATTCTCTAATATTACCAGAAGTTTCTGCACAGTATTGCGCAAAATATTTTTAATCTCTACCTCTAATTGTAGAGTAGCAATAACTGTTTTCTAAGGGTTCATTATTCCTTACTTACTCAATGGTAAGAGTGCCATTCTAAATTCATAATTTAGAAGAATGGTTCTCTGTTGCTGCAGTCTGTTAGCCATATGAGTTGGTAATCCTTTTTTGTAACTATACATCGCTAACAATGGTTTATGATCTGTCTGCAGTGTAAATTTTCTCCCATGAATAAATCTATGGAATTTTTTAAGGGCAAAGATTATCCCTAAACTTCCCTTCTCTCTCACTGAGTAATTTTCTTTCGCTGGAAGAAGTGTTCTGGATGCATGTGTAATTGTTTTAACAAAACCATCTTCAAATTTATGCATAATACAAGCTCTGTTGCCATAAACGCTTGCATCACTTGCTACAATCAGTTTTTTTTAGGATTGTAGTGTGCCAAAAACAAATCTGAAGTTAAGATACTTTTTTATTTTTTTAAATGTTTCCTGCCATTCAGACATCCAGACTCATTTTGAGTCTTTAAAATTTTATTTAGCGGCGCTTTCAAACAATGCATGTTTTTCACAAAAACATTGTAGTAACTAGCTAATCCCAGGAAACTCTGTATGAAGCTGGTATCTTCAGGAGCAGGCATGTCCTTAATAGCACTAGTATGTACTGAACCTGGTCTTCTGCCATTCTTGTCAATAATCCGTCCCAAGGACTTATTCTTGTCCATAAAGAATTCACACTTTTTGTTCCTTAGCTTAAATCCATAATCCAAATTCTCTTAAACACTTCAAAAACATGTTTCTTATGTTCTTGTGTGTTTTTATTTCTCAGCAAAATATCATCAATATCTGCAACCGCAGAATTGAGACCACTTAACATTGTGTCCATCACTTGCTGGAAGATAGCTGGAGTGATTTTAATGCCAAACAGCAAACAATTAAATTTATATAATCCTCCATGTGTATTTGTGGTCAGCAATTTTGTACTTTCTTCATCGACTTGAATTTGAAGATATGTGTCACTAAGGTTTATCTTGGAAAAAAAATCTTACCTACACTAAGTTGCACAAAAACCTCTCTCTGCCCCAGAAGTAGGTCGTGATAATCTTTGAGAGCATTGTTTAAGCTCATTGAAAAATCTACACGGATGCGTAACTCCTTTGATGTTGTTTTATATATATTGTCGGTGAAACCCTGTTGCTATGCTCAACTTTGAACAAAACACCATATTTTTTCAAGTCTATCAAGTTCATTTATTTGTTTTATCAATGCAAATAGTATATTTCTTTTTGAAAATTGATTATATGCTTTCTTTCAACACAAATTTCACTTTTAACTTGTTACACCTGCAAAATACCTCTGGAAATTTTAATTCTCTTTTTAAAGCTTCTGTTTGGGTGGAAGAACTAACTTTTCAGCAAAATGAATTGATTGGACAGTTCCACAATTCGAATTTTTTCTATCCAACCTGTCTCAAAGATTATTCGTATTTTTCATTATGAATATTTTTAACTTTAACATTTTTTTGTTTAACGTTACATTCGCAGTAAATTTGCCTTTGAATTTAATTTTCTCACCTGTGACAGTATGAGCTATTTATTTTGAATCTCTTAATTTTGGTTTTCCTATTTTCCTCTAAGTATAAACCTTTATTATGCTTAAATCAGCACCACTGTTTAGTTGTAACTTGACATTTTTGTTCAGGATTTTTACCTGTACAAATCTTCTGCTATTCTGTCTTGAACAAAATTTTTTAACTCACTTTTAAATTTATGTCTTGCAGTGAGACTTTTTTTGTGTCCTTTTTTTTGGCATGACAAAAACATTCCTTGTTTTTAAATAGACAAACTTTAAAGAGATGTAGCTTTCCACAAGCATAGCAGGGTTTTGGCGTAATGTTTTTTTTTCTTCATGGTTTTATTTTTTTATGGCGCACCTTTGTGATGTTTGAGACACATTTGAGGCTTATTTCTATTTTCTTCTTTGTCCTGCCAAACGTACAAACCTGATAATCTTTCACCAGGTGTTGCGTTCATTCTCGAGTTTATTTAGAAACCCCCTCTTGATTTCTGTGTCTTTAGCTGACACTAAAACATTTGCAAATTGCCACGGCTTAATTCTGCTAAATTGAATTTCTCACACTGATTATTTACAACACTTGAAAATGTAGTGAAGTCTTCCTCGTCATTTTTTTGGTAAATTTATACACTATCATTTCTTCTGGAATAATGTTTTCAGGCAGAACAGCTCTGAAAGTAACATAGCAGTTTAATTGAATGTTAAGCTATTTGTCTTCTTTGGTAGAACATGATTTATGAACTTTATATGTTCAACATTGCCTATTTTTTGTAAAATCAGTCTGACTCTTTTCTGATCCAACCAATTTATGCAGTCCATCTTGTAAATGTCTTTGTATTTGTGGGAATACTATGTAAAAGTTACGTTTTCCTTAGGCCTGTAGTTAAATTCTGTTGTTGCTTTCATGATAGTTTCCTGAGAAAAAACACTCAAATCATTTGTTACTTGAAAACCTTTTCTGCTCTTTCACAAACAATTCCACAAATTTTTCAAGCCTTTGTTCTAGATGTATTTGTTGTTTTAGTTGTTGCTTTACAATTTTTAATAACTCTTTTTAAACTCCTCCATTTTTTTTTTTTTTTAAGTATATATATTCTTTCCTTTTTTTACTGTTGTGTTTTGCACAACTGGTTTATATTATGCAATCCTTGAAAATTTTTTGTATCCAATTTTATATTTTTTTGTAATTTTGTCTTTCCTTTACCAATGTTCCTTGGTGTATTTTATGTGAAAAACTTTTGTTTAACTTGGTAACTTCTGTGTGTTTAGCCGATACTGTGTTTGGGGAGTGAACATTTAGTTGAGTACAGCCCAAAAACTTCATCATAAAAAAATGTTGTTTTGGTGATTTTTTTTTTTTTAAGGTCGGCCCAAAATTTTGTCACTAAAAATATTTATCACCAGAATGTTGTATTGTGCTGCATCTAAGCTATGCTTAAAAAAATTGCTATAAACTCTTGGAAATTTCTCTCTCCACTTAATTTGAGGAGTTAACATCTGATAAAGCAGAATGTTATGCTCCTAAATTCTTTTCAAATTCTATTCTTGACTTTCTAGAGTATCTTTGCCTGACTTTCCGTTTAGAACTGAGTTTCTATTAAGTGAGATGAATATAACTCCGTCTATGGTTTCTGCTATAATTTCTAAACCGGATCCTCATAAAGTATGTGAACTTGATGGCATCCCTGCAATAGTCATTAAGAAATGTGCACCTGAACTGATGCCTGTTCTTCTTAAATTCTGCAATAAATGCCTTGCTGCTTCTTGCTTTCCTTCCTGCTTGTTAAAAATCTTCTTCTGTAGTTCCACTCTTTAAGAACTCTAAGTAAATCATATGATCCTCTTTTTGGCATATTAACCTTCTACGTAGTTTTGGTAAATTAATACACTTTAATTAACTCTAAATTAGTTAAGTATCTCACATCGTAGGGTCTTCTTTCAGATAAGCAATATAGATTTTGCTTCTCTAGGTCAACTGCTGATGTGTTAACAATTATTGCTGAAAGTGTCTATCAAGCCTTAGATAATAATGGTGAAGCTCCAGCTTTGAATATCCTAAAGGCAAATGAAGGTTTGGCATATTCGTCTTCTTCAGGAGTTGAAAGGTTATAGTATTTCTGAACAAATTTTGACCGATTCATTCTTTCTAATCAAATCACGAAATGAAAGTTGTCCTGAATGCCCACTCTCCTAGATCTTTTTGCATAAAAGCAGGTGTTCCCCAGGGCTCTATCATTGAACCTACATTGTTTCTAATTTTCATAAATGACCTTCCAATGTCATCAGTTCACAATTTGGTATCTATGCTGATGATACAACTATTTACTTCTGTCTTGATGGTAAGTTTGATCGGTTCAATAAGGTCAAATTGGTAGCTAATCTAAAAAATAACCTACAATCTGTTGTTAAATGGGGGCAAGGAATAGATTGTTAATTTTAATGCTACAAAAATAAAACTGCTCTTTTCTAATCATCTGAGAGAACCATTTTTACTTTCCACCAATATGGCTGATACTAACCTTCAGGACATTGACTCATTGCACCTTCTTGGACTAATGTTTTTAGCTGACATTAAGTGGAAAGAGTATATTGAATGTATTTAAGTGTGCAGCTAAGAAAATTGGTTCCCTATTTTGTGCTAGATAATTTATCTTGCCAGAATTGTCCTTGCTTTGAATATTGCTGCCACATCCGTTTAGGTGCTTCTCTTATATATTTAGAAATTCTTCATAAAATCTAAAGAATCTGCAATGTTGTTGGCTTCAGTCTTTTGCCAATGACATAACCTATCTTCCTTGTGCTTTTTTGTAAATGCTTTCAGAGTAATTGTTCTGGGATTTTATGAATTTAAGTGCAGTACTAGATTAGCAACAAGGTTCATCCATTTACAATTCAAACGGCCAGATGTATCAGCAAGTTCTATGCTAACAGTTTCTTCTATAGCACTTCTCACTTGTAGAACTCTCATCTGTCTTTTTGCTTCCAAATCAACTTTGATCTTCAAAAGTTTAAATGCAATATCAATCATTATCTTCTGTCTTCTTAATTCTTTTTTTTCTTCTTAATTATAGTTTTTCTCATATTCTCTAACACTCAGTAACACCTTGAATCCTAGTGGCATTATTGCCTTTCTTGGGGTGAAATGATTAAAAACAGAAAATGCAGAAATTGCTATTTTGAATGTTGGTTAATGAGTGATTATTAATTGGAAAAATGAGTTTTTAAAAGTATTTTTGTTGCTTTTATATCTTTGGTAGTAATGTCAATGGGTTACAAAGACAAGGAAGCACGGCTTGGCCTTCGTGCTAGTGGAGGCAATGTCCAAGAAGCCATAAACCATATAGAAAACAAACGAACAGTAAGTATTTTTGTTATATTTTTGCATTACTAGCAGTATAGCCTGGTGTTGCTCGGGTCTAATGAAAGCTTTAAAACTAATCCATGGTCCTGGAGCTCAGACTCTTTGGATGTTGGCACGAAAGACTAGAAAGCAATAGTTGTTTCCAGTTAAAGTGAAACCGTAGACTGAAAGAAAAATGAATGGATGTAAATCAAATTTTGATTTCCTGGTATCAATATCAAATAAGTTTTTTTCGCCGTAAACTGAATTTTGAAGGCTAAATATGTCCTCTGAGTAAATGGTGTCATGGCTGAGACTAAGAACTACAATTATACCTACGTAGAGCCAAACCCAAAGCAAAAACTAAAAAAAATGACTGAAAAAAATACAGACATACAGGCAGATAAACAGACACACACAAACATCTTGCCTTATATATATATATATATATATATATATATATATATGTATATATATATAATCAATTTTCTGCACTATTGTAAGAACTGCAACCTTGAAACTTCTGTATATTGTTTCTTATGTCTGTCTATGAGTGTATCAAATTTGATTAAAATTGGGCCACTTCTTCTACAATCCGATTTTTGATATTTATCGGGGGTACCTCAACACAAAATCTAGCTAAGAACACTTAGTACAACTGTGTAAATTTTCAAGAAAATCAGTTCAGCCATTTCGGAGTCTATAGGCAACGGACATACACACACAAAGTTCCATTTATAAATAAGTTTAGATAGTTGGATGGAGAAGAATTTGATTTTCTTTCTTAATGCACTGTTTCAATTTGTAATGTTAAGGATTAGGCTTAACATCAACACCTACCATGCTTAGATGAAGAGAATTTCTTGGCTATTTTTACTTATTTATATATATATATATATATATATATATATATATTTTGTTAGAAAGTGACAGAACACATAAATTTTAAACCCACTGTTCAAGCATTTACTTTTATACATAGTAGAGCTTTATATTATAACAGTTGTTACAATGGTTTATAAAAGCATAGTATCACTACACAAAAATTTTCATGTTTCGAAGCCGAACTACTCCTCTTTGGGTGATATGTTGGACTGAAAATAAATGGTTGAAAGGATTTATTTTTGGGAATGTGAGGTGTAAGTGGTTGTTGTAGGGGATTGGAAGTTGGTGTGTCTAAACTTGTCCATCAGCAGTTTGTAACCACATTTGGTTTAGGAAAGAGGGGGCAAGATGGCTTAGCTTTGGACAGGTCACTTTTTAGTTTTGTCTGGGTAAATCGCATAGTGGGACCTTAGATTTTTTTAAATGGATAGACAATTTTTATTTGACTACTATCTATGAGTACATGAAATAGAGTGACTTTTTAGTATTGTATGTTGTTTTTTTATTTTAATAATATAATATTCGGTTTTTTTTTTCTTTTGTGGATGAAACATAGATATTGATTAAATTTTGGAGAGGATTATTTTGTCTGAGTAAGGTTTCTAGTGGGGCCACATAATATTTAAAATAGGTAAATCAATTTTAACTGTAAGATGAATTTTTTTTATATTAGAGCACGAGTAATAACTGACACCTTTTGATCAATTAAATTTTAACGAAAAATATTTTCGATGTTTTCATAAAACTGTTAATTCATCCCTGCGGTTCAATAGTTCACCATTATTAGGGAACCTTAGAATGTGCAGCTTTTTATTCAGGCACAAAGGGCAGATGTCGTTAAACGAGTTACAGATTCTAGTTTTTATATATATACTAGCAGTATAGCTCGGCATTGCTCGGGTGTAATGAAAGCTTTAAAACTAATCCATGGTCCTGGAGCTCAGACTCAGCCTAAAGAATATTTGTGTGAAATCTGATGAGAATTAGATAAAAATTGTGAATTTGTATAACAGATATACAAACAGATAAACAGACATACACACAAACATCTTGCCTTAATCGATTTTCTACACTATTGTAGGAACTGCAACCTTGAAACTTCTGAATATCGTTTCTTATGTCTTTGTCTATGAGTGGATCAAATTTGATTAAAATCGGATCACTCCTTCTATAACCTGATTTTTTCGATTATCGATTTTCGATAGTTATCGTGGGTACCTCGGCACAAAACCTAGCTAAGAACACTCGCAGATGGTTATAGTACAACTGTGTAAATTTTCAAGAAAATTGGTTCAGCCATTTCAGAGTCTATAGGTAATGGACACACACACATACGCAGAGACAAAGTTCCATTTATAAATAAGTTTATATATATATATATATATAATCAAAATGCAGACATGAAAACAAATTTTTACTGTGTTACTTAAAACTAGAAAACTAATAATAAGGAGCAAATTATAAATAATTTAACAAACCACTGACGATGATATAACGTCCATTACAATAGATAAATAGTAAAAATAAAATAATAACAAATCATAATAAAAAAAGTAATAGTAAATAAAATATGTAATAAATAACAAATCAAAATAAATATATTAATCCTTGAAAAACAAAAGAATAAACAAATAACAAGTCAAATAGATTTACTCAAATAAATAATCAAGCTACTCCTGCCAAAATAACCATTAGAAGGATTACCCACAATGCCCCACTGAAACGTATATATAAATAGCCGAGGAAAAACTCAATACATGTGGCCTGATGATTGCGCTTAACATGAAACAGTCTATTGCCCTTGAGTGTTGACTTCAATAAACAGACTAACATACATAATAAAAATTTCAAAGAAAACAGTTGAATTCCCTTTATCTTAACATCTCATGACTTTGCACTACGCATGAAGAAATTCTAAAAACTGAAATATTCTATTGCTCTCTTGAAATGATTTGTGAGCATCTTTGTGTTTGCCAACACTGTTTGTTTATAGATACGTAACGTAGAATAAAGCTCATTTCGTCTTTTTGCCTTGATAATGTCCATCACATGACGAAACGCATAGGCGATTTAAAATACAGTTTTCCTCTTGTCTTTATTTTATTTAACCATCCTGTCCTTAATCTCAGATTATAACTGAGTATATTTTTACATATATACACATACACACAAAAATATTTTTGTTACCACCCATAATGATGATATTTTCTTTAAAAAATAAAACTGAAAAACAAGCTGGTTTTGCACCTCACGCAACAGAGTTAAATCAAGATGAGTGAAGTAATTAGTGTTTAAAAAAACGTGATGTAGAGAAGCTGGAGAAATGGATATGAGTTGGAGGCCAAATATATGCTCTCCCTTTTTACACAGAGAGGGCTTTAAAGAGTGATTGTAGATGGCCTTCTAAACTTTGAGGTGGTAATTTGAGTGAGACCTGCTTAAGATTGAAAATGTGTCTACACTGAAGCTCGCGGCAAAATTATTATTATTAATAAAGTGTTCTGCAATAGAACACTTGTATGTATTTGTCAGCCTATCAGACAAGAAATAGTCCAAATTCTGGATTTTTGTGGGGACGTCCTGTTTCATTCTAGAATCTAGACTTTGTGTAGTTCTCTCTGTATAGTTTGATCCACAACTACATTTAAACATATAAATCAATGTGCTATTATGATTTAGCGGTAGAACATTATTCCGTTTAGAAAGAAAGATGGATTTGGAAGAAAACCACATGAGTATTGGTAACAAAGTAACATTGGTGAACTTTTTTTTTATAAATCATATCACCCCAAGCAAGGCATTCCACTGTCACTATTGTACAGGGGGTTACATAGGGGAAGGTGATGAGAGAGTGATTAGATATTGGAAATGTCAGAAGGAGGGTGATAGACAGGTATGGATGTACATAGGAAGAGTGTTTGAGAGAATGGGTGCAAGTTAGTGTGTTAGGAGGTGTCTATTGACCTTACATTTAAACTCCTAGAGATTGTAGCTGTCAGGGAAGCAAGTATATGGAAGGGAATTCCACAGGCGGGAAGTGCGTGAAAAGAAGCTGTTGGAGTAGAAATTGTGGTTACATTTTATTGGTTTAACTGTAAAAGGGTGGGACCTAGTTGCTAATCTAGTATCTTGTACAAATTCATACCTAGGGGGCACCTGTGATCTAAGTTCATCGGGGCAGAAGTGGTGAAAGTATTTATAGAAGAGGCACAAGGAAGCCACGTCACGTCGGTGAGAGACTGACTGCAGCTGGTCTATCAAGTCGGTATCGATCACATTACAGATTCTCCATTGTATTTTGTCAAGAAGCCCGAGCGAGGAGAATAGAAGGGGCACCCGACCAGATAAATTAAAGTTAGAAAACCAGAGGAAGATCTGCTCACCAAAACATCAAGAAATGGAAGGGAAGAATTGAGCTCCTTGTAATGTTTAATTTTAAAACTGGAAGCATATTAAGTGACAAAAAGAATTGGTCTTCTAGAATTACATCATTAAAGAGACAAAAGCTGTCATCTAAGTAATGGAAATAAACATCAAGTCTATTTAATTCAGGTAATACATTCTTATAAAATCCAACAAAGATATTTACTAAAATAGGTCCCAAAGGTGAATCCATTGAAACCCCATCAATTTGTCTATACATGCCGACATTGAAACTAAATTCAACAGACGTCATAGCAAATTGCATTAGTTTGACAAATACCTCCTCAGGAACTATAGTTCCAACCCATGTCTTCTACAGGATGTACACTTATTTAAATTGGTTGGTCTGTCACCAGACTAATGTCGGAGGTTCTTCTAGGGCAGGCAGTCACGTGACAATGTCTTTCATGTTAAATTGCTCTGTACCTGTCTAACTCTACTGCCTGAAAACCTATCAACTCTGGCTTATATTGAGCGGGGATGGTTGCGACACACTTTTGGGTATACTTAACATTTTTTTAATGACCAATATGAGCTAAGCAGTCAAATTTTAATTATTGTTCCAAAATTTTATTTCCCATTGATTCTTTAGTCTTTCACATTTGTGTTTTATCATTTTAGTCGTCATAAGAAATTATCTTAGCTTTGGTCGAAGAGAAAACCATGTTTATCTTTGAATTATCAGCGTTGCAAAGAAAACTTTATTTCTGGGAATTTTGTCTCTTTTTCTCACCATGGAGTGACTGTCCCTAGGAGTTATAAAATCTCTCATGCTTGTGGAAAGTCTGTTTTAAATCAAACCCTTAGACCACTGTTGCTTTATCGGTGGTCATTAAATTTTTCAATGACTGAGAGACTCACTTCTAGCAAAAATGGCTTTTCCGATTTTTGCGATAAGAATCTTTATCCAAGCACTCAAAAGTCATGAAAAGAACTTGTAATTTCATTTATCTATTTTTCTTGATTGACCCCAGAATCATGTAGCTTCCAGTTGATGAAGAAGGAAAAAAAAAATGATTCAATTATTATTTTTCTCTTTCTCTTCTCCCTTTTTTGGTACCAGAAATTGTGTTATAAAATTATGATAGTATTGATGATTGTGGGGGGAAATTGGATACCAAATAGATAATGACATGCTGTAAATGGCAAATTCAAACAGGTGGTCAGATCATTAGCCCCATAGGGGAAGCAAGTGGGCGTTATATTTTCATGTGATATCATCATTTCTCATAAGAAATTTGTTGACCTGCTTATACTCCAGCTTTTTTATTCAGGTTTCTGTCATCTCCAATGCTCTACAGGATAGCTATTTTTGTTTTCCTCATATAGAGATTATACCAATTTGCATTTACCAGTCAGCACCAATTCTTTCCTGATGATTTCCCACCCCTTGGGGTCTGGTTTTCTGTTCTCATTTTTTTCTACTAGTACGAGGGTCATTCAATAAATAAGGTGAATTTTTCTAATACAGATAGTTTACTTTTTTTTTTTTTTTTTCAGTGTAGTCTCCCAGTAGTGTCACACACTTTTCCCATCTGTGCACAAGCTTCCGTATTCCCTCAGCATAAAAATCTTTGGATTGATATCTCAGCCAATCGCTCACAGTACTTTTGACTTTGTCACTTTCAAACTTCTTTCAACAATTTAGCCCACTTGTAGACATTTTTTTGGCTGAAACATGTGGCACCATACACGGTTGACATTCTCCTATGAATTTCAACTGGTTTGCACCCTTCAGCAACCAAAAACTTGATAACTGACCTCTGTTCAATCCTGGAGCATGCTTCTTGGTTGGCCATCTTTGTTAATCTCCAAAACTCTCAAAGTTTTTTTTCAATCTTCAAAAAAAGAAGTAAAGAAAAAAAAAAGGTAAGCTTCTATCTGTATTAGAAATCCTTGTGCCGAAAAATTCACCTTATTCATTGAATGACCCTTGTATATGTAGAGAGGGTGGTGGCATTTTTGTATTTGGCATTGGATATGCATATTTTATGTTAATTTCAACAGCCCCAATATAGAACTTCTTGTTCATGTACCGAATAACAGCCTGATAGAGAATTTTTTTTTTCTAAGGTAAGCCCCTCCGACCAGACGCTGTTGCTTATCCTAGCAGTTACATTTCCTGTCAGTGTTGGTAGGGTCATCTTTGCCTGCCATTATGGGAGCACCATTTGTATATAATGTGTGTGTATGGGAGAGGTCGATAGGGGGTTGTTTTAGTCACTGTTTTACCTACTAAGACTGGGTGAGAGTCACAGGCCATTATTACTGTTGAAAAAAACTGAAAAAATCCACTACTCTTCGTGATTAGGTAAATGCCATTTGTTTTTTATGTCTTTTTTTGTTTCTACTGCACAGGAAAAGAAAAAGATCAAAAAAGAAATTGAGGTGGAACGTAAAAAACGGAAACTTTGCCATAAACTTGGAAAAACTGAAGATGGAGATCCGTAAGTTGTAGTAGCGTTGTTTGTTATAGGGAGTGGCATCCTTCATATTGCTTCCTTCTATCGAAAAATCTCCTGTTGGTATTGTCATTGTTAGTGTTGTCAATCAGCCATACCTGGAGACCTGCATGAGAAGTGTAATTTTTTAAATGCACACATAAATAAATAAATAAAAAAAAAAACCTGTGGTTAAGAAACAAATTGACAATTATTATTCTTGATGGCAGGTCATGGTGGTGGGAGCATCACAAATCCTTTCTGTTACTCTCATGTCTTTCCTCATGATTCACTGTCAATCAATCATTTGATCTTTTTTTTTTTTTTTAAGAGAAAATATCTTTTCTACTCTGTTGACTAGTGCTTCCCTTTTATTAATCAAAATTTTACCTGTTTAGAGATACCATTTGATATGTGCAACAAACATTAAAATAATTTTATCTTTAAGATATGAAAACAAAACACTCAAATGGTATTGCTAACAGATGTGGAAAAAGATACAATTTTAAAGTTCATCATCAAATTAGAAATACAAAATAAGATGGAAATTTTATAAAACAAATCTGACAAATTCCTCTTTCAATAGATTGGCATTTTATTTTTGCAGAAATGATAATGTTTATCAATTTGAAAAATAGAGGCTGCATATGCTCTGATATTCATTTGTTTATGGTGCGTACCATGTCTTCTTATTTCTATTTGCTAATGATGGTTGACTGAAGAAGAGGATGGGTGCAGCAGCAGCACAAATCCCTGTTTGATTCTCATTGGCATACTCCTCTCATTTACTCTCATTGGCATACTCCTCTCATTTACCTCCCTTGCCAATTTGAACTCTGTTAGAAATTCAAGCCAAGCAATTTGTGTAGAGTAACTGACCACTATGAAATGTGATTGGCTGAAATGCCCAACTAATGAAATTGACAGATGTTTCCAATAAACAGTAAGAAAAGGAAGGCAAAATAATATGAAGTAAACAAAATATAGTGTATGGGTCGGTATTTGAAGGCCATCACAATGCATTTAGTATAATAAAGGAAGGTAAAGAAGGTGTTGGGTATTACCGATTTATTATTCATTAATATTTTGAGATCAGAAACAACTAAGCTCTCCTATCATTCTGGAGATGAGATTCTGATCTCGAAATATTAATGAAAAATAAATAGGTAATACTAAATGTGACAGCCTTCAAATACCTACCCATACACCTTATATACACAATGCTTCAAGAAAATTACAAAACTCTTCTATATATATATATATATGAGAGAAGCGTTCTATTGGCTAGTAAGGAATCCCAGCAGGTGTCTGTATGCTTTGTCTATAAATTTGGGGAGAGAAGTGTTTTTGTGCAGTCATTCTTTATTTTTTTAATCTGAATTTCTATAAAAGGTGGCTTGTGTGAAGTGGCCTATCTTATTGGCTTGGAAGAAATCCCAGCATGCATCTATATGTTTTGTCTATAAATTTTGTGAAGGGAGATGTTTTTGCAGTCATTCCTATGCTGACCGGAACCAACACACCCTCAATCATTTTCCTACGTTTTCTCCCCTGTTGGTGGAGGTTCAGTAAATACAAACAACATGCATATAAATATTTACAATGGTTTTTTTTCATTTTGTTCTTTTTTTGTTTGTTTAATATTTCAGCACTCTTTTTTTTTTTTTTTTTTTTTTTCATGTATTTAGCTTTTTTTAAAATTATTTTTTATAGTAATTTTCATTTTTTAATTTCCTTTTTTTTTTTTAGGTTGGGAAAACAAAGAAAGGAGCAAGCACAATGCTTATTTAGAACATTAAAAAATCTATTTAATTTTACTCTGCCAATAGGCATTATAAATCAGTAACATTTTGGGTTTGACTGAATGTAGTCCAACTTTATTGCATTATTTAGAATTTCAGTCCTTATAAAATGGTATTTTGTCAACATATTTGTAGCAGTGTTAAACATTGGTTGTAGCTGAGTTTGAATTCCAGTTGAATTTGTTTCATTCACTTCCGTGCAAATACCCTTGGGAGAGGTATTATTCCATTACTTCCCCTCCAGCTATGGGTCAAATAACAGGACAGACTGGGTTCTATAACTGTGGTTGGCAACCAGTCTACCTCAGAAAGTAATGGCAACTTACTGCAGGAAAATCTTCTGCTCAGTCAGTCACTCTTGAGTGATCATGTCTTGAAAGAGACATGATTGCCCAAGAGTGTATCATGTATGGAACTTTACTGACTGACTGTAGCAAGAACTATGGTATTTTGATTGTCACAATAGATATTGAACTGTTCATTTTCATTTGAATTAATCATGGTGTTTAATAATTGGGTAGAGAATTTTACTACATGTTCTCTGGCTACTAATTTCATACTGTCTGCTTTACATGTTCACAATGCTACTGCAGGTTGTTTTCTTATTTTGACAATTGAAAACTATATTCTGTAATAGTGTCGTGATCTTTCGAATTTCTCCAATCAGTGCCGCAAAAACCTCTAAAACTTAAGACAGTGTATTTTTGTGCCTTTTAAATAGTTTCAAACTTGTTTAGCTCGTATCAAGTGGCCCATGGTTGAGTTTATCGAATTTGGTGATAATTGTCTTACGACATAAAGTATATCTGGTTGAATATATATCAGGCTACCAACTAATTTCTCTGTGATATTCCTCAACTGTTTGTTCAGCACTGCACTTTCATCCCACATGTGTGTAGGTTCTCTTTGGTCCCTTTGATGCAATAGTCGTGGATTTGGTTTCCTTTGAGGCTTTGCGCCGAGTCTTAGTTATGGACATTAAAATTGGTTTCCTCCAAATAATTAATAGGCAGGTTCTGAGACGAGTACGAACACAGCAAACTGACATGTTCTTTCCTTGTTTTCTTATTCGCAGTAGATTAAATGAAGGGTCCAGTTTGAAATTCCTTGTAGATCAATCTGAAGAAGGCCAGAGGGCACAACAGCACAACATTGTGATAAAAACAAAGATGACAATAGTTCAAATATCAGTTAAGTGCCTACGTGATACATGCTTGGGTGATCATGTCTCAAAAGAGACATGATTTACTGAGCAGAAGATTTTCCTGCAGTAGGTTGCCATTACTTTCTGATGTAAACTGGTTGCCAACCAAAGTTATAGAGCCCAATCTGTTCTGCTATTTAGCCCATAGCTGGAGAGAGAAGAGAGGGATTTACTCCTTTGCCAAGGATATTTGCGTGTATGTGAATGCAACGAATTCAACTGGAATTTGAACTCGGCTCTCTGATTTCTCATTCCGAGCTTATATGCATTGCACCACAATGCACATTCAAATATATATAGTATAAAAAATTATAACTCTTCATCCTAGATATTCAGACAAAAACAATTTATAATGAGTTGCATTTTGGCAGGGGAAGTATCAATTGCATTTTAGATGCAAGTGTTTCAATTTTTGTTTTTTCTTTTCTTTTAATCTAGTGTTTCCATTCCAAATTACAAATCTCTCGTCGAGATGGGATATTCCCGGGAATCTGCATTGAGGTGTCTTCAATTGGCAAACAATGATATCAATTCAGCTTTGGAGGTAAATGTCTTCCTTAAAAGTTTCTACCCCTTGGTATTTTTCTTCGCAGGCTGTTTTATTTATCATGTGAATAATTTTGTTTTTGTTAAACACAACCTGTCTTCATCCATCAGAAAACATTTTCCAAGTTCTGATTCTGCTGACCGCTTTGATTGGACTCCGGATGATTTTTATGAATTTCAGCTGACAGTAACATTAAGTGTTTAGTCGATGAACACCAAATATTTCCTGTATGGAAACAATTAATCTTACCATTCCTTGTCTCTGTTGACTATTAGTTTTGGAAAAATAAGTTCCCAAACTCTCCTCAACAAAATAAAACTGAGTTTTAGTGGCACTGGGGCAAATTTGGTAGGACATTGCAAGTATTTTGCCAAATAGGTATATTGAAAATGGTTCCTTTAACCATGTTGTAAAGTAAAAAAAAAAAAAAAAAAAAAAAACCTATCTTTTTGTAAACAATTGTAAAATATGATAATGAGAGATTCCCCCTTGGAAATGGAAGCCATAATGTAATATGGCTGTGACCTGACAAAAATCTGATTGAGATTGGAGTGGATAGACTAAACTATCGCCCGGTTCACACTCCACCCACATCTATTGAACAGGTGAAGAGGCTCATCCTTTGTTTCCTGTTTAGGAAGCGGTTTCTGGTTTTCTCTTTTCTAATCTTTTCACTCTTTTCTTTATTTCTTTTTCAATTGGAGTAGATAGACTAAACTATCGCCCGGTTCACACTCCACCCACATCTATTGAACAGGTGAAGAGGCTCATCCCTTGTTTCCTGTTTAGGATGCGGTTTCCGGTTTTCTCTTTTCTAATCTTCTCCCTTTGTTTTTTTTTTTGTTTTTTTTTTTTCAATTGGAGTAGATAGACTAAACTATCGCCCGGTTCACACTCCGCCCACATCTATTGAACAGGTGAAGAGGCTCATCCCTTGTTTCCTGTTTAGGATGCGGTTTCTGGTTTTCTCTTTTCTAATCTTTTCACTCTTACGTAGCCCCCTGCACATCAGTGGCATTACCGCCTTGCTCGGGGTGATATGATTAAGAAAAAAAAAAAAAAGAGAAGATCAAAGGCATAAAACACAAGCAGCAGCCAAAAAAAATTGTGATTGGCACCAAAAGTAAAAAACGAAAGCAGTAAAACATGAGAAGGCAAAAATGTGTGGAAATTTTGGGTTGTATAAGTTTTGGAGTTTTCTGGTCAAAATCACAATGCAGGAAGAATGCAGAGAAGAGAGAAGACACAATTCTCGCTGGTCAACGACTCCTGACAACTCCCTCACATGTGTGATTCTCTCTGGCTTCATCCTCCTCTACACCTTGATGAAGAATAAAAATATAAGTTTATATATATATATATATATATATATATAGTTTCTAAACATATACTGTTAAATATAAGAGACAATGAATGTCTATCATGTTTATCATGAGCTGTTCTAAACGTCGTTTTTTGGCTTTAATTTCAGTTGAAAATAAAGACAAAAATTCTCCAACATTTGGATAATTTTTTATTAATTTAGTTCTAAGCTTTCAGCTCACATGAGCCATCTTCAGAGAGATGATAAGAACACACACACACACACACACACACATATATATATGTTGTCTTGTTTGTTGTTAGATTTTAAGACATTTGAAATTTTCCAGAGAACCACTTGTAATATACAACAACAATGCATTTCAACTGCACATTTTAAACTGACAAGAAAAAGTCGACATATTTTGCAGCATTCTCTTCAGCATTACAAAATTTAAACAATGATTCTTTTCTTTACTTGAATATTTTAAAAACTTATATTTATTTTGAAAAGTTTACATTAAAACTTATTTACTGTTTTACTTCTAGTCATGCAGGTCAGTTTATTTAGTAAAAGAGAATTTTGACAGCATGTAGTGGTTCAGTGTTTTGTTGAGTGACAGATTATTTCTTGATTTAACAATTGCTGATGATTAAAAAGGAGATGTCAAGTTTAATTTTTGGAGGATTCATTCAGTCAGTTAAATGCCATACGTGATACATACTTGGACGATCATGTCTGGCCAAAAGTGTATCCATCAGTAAGTTGCTATTACTTTCTGCAGTAGACTCATTGACAACCAAGTTTAGGAGACCTAATCTTTGATATTTAACCCATAGCTGGTGGGAAGAGGCAGATTAATACCTTTCCCAAGGGTATTTGCACATAAGTGAATGCAACAAATTCAACTGGAATTCGAACCTGGCTTTTGGAGTTCTCATTCTGAGCCAATATCCACTGCACCACAATGCTTGGGTTCTCAAAAAAACCATTCTCTTGTTAATTTTTAGGAAGTGAAAAAATAATTTGGTTTCATATTCAGCTTCCAAAAATGTTTTATAGAATAAAAAAGTGAATCTTCTAGTTAATAATCTTATGGATCAGGTTTATTTGATATTCTAGAAAACAAGTTAATGACCCTTTCATATGTGCCATTGATCATGGAGTTAGTCTAAAATTAATATTGGGCAACTTGGGCCAGATGGCATAGCATATTATTCAGCTAAAAATAACCAATATTTTGGTAAATACATAGCCTCCATCTCCATGAATAGGTGCAAATATTCATGATGCATTGTAATGTTGACATCAGCAGTTAGTAAAGTGTTTTGGCAGAACAGTGCATCCAACCATCAGAACCATCGAGAATCACCTCCAATTTATATGATGCTTTATTGACAGAAATATTGTTATAGAATGTGAAAAAAAGGAATTTACTGAAAAGAATATTTCAGTTCGACTCACAACAGACTCTTACGATCTTAAGGGATGTGTTTCTTAATAATCAGGCTTGGAATTATTCTTAAAATGCAATAAACAGAGATCTTAATAAAAGTAGAAAATCATTTAAAGATTTCCTGATAGTGTAAAATTGATAACTAAGCTGGTCTTAATAAAGTTTGGTGGACATTCTGAAATTTCCTGAAGAAAAAAAAAAATGAATGTCATCTCTGGCCATTTATTAGGCAGCTAAAATCAATCTTTTGTAATTAATATAATCTGTGTAGAAGTAAAGCAAATCTTGCTTCAGAATCAATGGTTTGAACCAAATATTTTTCTCTTGAAGTTTTATATTTGGGATTTCTTTTTTTTTTTTTTTTTTTTGTAGCTTCTGGAAGAAAATTATGATGCTTCCTTGGCTTACCTGTCTGACGTCAATATTAATCAAGAAGTATTGGATCAGGTAAGGACATCAATTTTGTCAAAGAATGTTAGGTAAAAAGTGTTACAATGAGTCAGAAAAATTAATCCTGTATGAAAATGTCATCAACAATGGATATTATTAGTAATTCTTTAAGAAGGTCCCCTGAGATAAAATACATCTGAACATTAAACATTGTTGATAGGTCTTTGTTTCAGGAATCAAATTCCTTCTCTTTTGGACGCCTCACGATTTACGATAAAGAAGCAAGACAAACGTTCTGTGTGCCACAACTGGTTGTAATTCAGTCTTTGACACTTACAAAAGCTTTGACAATAAATTTGTATGACATTACTTGACTGTAAGTGTATAAGAAATTGATGAGATCAGAATATTAATGAATATTTTTATTCTTTGTTTGCTCCAGGTTACTGGTCTTGGCTACAATATTCAATTTGCACAAGAAGCATTGCGGTCTTGTGATAATGATATCTTGAAAGCTGTCGACCTTCTGGATAGGTATGATGGCATTTTACCACCAGATTTAAATTCTCCTCTCAGTTCTCCTACATCAGGTAAGCACAATTTGACTTTTGTTGTATATGTAAAAATGTGAAAATCCCTACCCCCCAACACACACACACACAAAACTTCAGATATGTAGGGGTATGCTTTGGATATGAAAAAAAGTGCCAGCAGTGTTGATACCTTCTCCCATGTCTTATTGCATTTACTGGCCTGAAGAGGGTCCATTACAATACTAGATATTTATCCCATGACATTGAAACTGGAGATGGTTCAAAACAATACTTAGAAACTTAGTGCTTTTCTACCTGTCTTTTACGAAGATAAAATTTGGTTAGGTGATCCCAATCATTCAGAATATCTTTTTTCATTAGTATTCTCTAATATTAATTTCTGTTGAGTCTTTCATTACAGTAAGAAATTTAAAATAGATACGAAATATAATTGTAGATTTTTGTACCCAGATATTGATTTCTACCGTTCAGTAAGATTGGGGCACTGTCCATGAAAGATATCCACGATGTGATATGAGGGTAAATGACCCCCAACAGCATTTGCATGATATAATGGATCTGTCTATTCACACATATCACCCGGTACCTACAAATATCAATTAATGGTGAATATTTATCAATAAAGCATGATTCAACATCTCTTCAGAGGTCACTCGTCCAACCACATGTGGAACTGATATTATGATGAGTTGCTGTTTGTTTGACTGAAGAGGCTGCAGCTTAATTCTAATCATCTATCCTGTTACTTAGTGCATTTATTGATCAGGAGGGGATGCAGCCTGATTTAAGACACCTATTCCATGAATTATCATTTATCTATCGAAGATTTCTCTGGGAGTATGGTCCTTCCGATTGTATTTTTGAAGTATTCTTTAAGAAGATGAACAGTTATTCAAGTTGGTTACGAGATCAATACAAATTGAAAAGTTTTGTCTGAATCTTTCAATCAATTTAAGAAATGTGCTAGACTCTTGTGACTGACTTTTGTTCAACAAATACAATTCAACCCAATTTAACTGATTTCTTTGATTTTGCGTAATTTTCAGTCTTAATCTAAATTCAGACAAAATCTATCCTTTACTGTCAGTATACCTACTTATTGGGTCAAAACACACCAACTTGGATTAAATAGTGAAAGTTCTGACCAGCAATGTGGGGTCTGGTATGACATTCACTATAATTATCATTTTGACATTTTTGTCTAGCTAATCCGTTCTCTATTACAACACCTTGGTTCTGGGTATGACAGTAAACTGCATCTGCCAGCAAGGCCCCTGATTGGGAGGTTGTGAGGAGCATGGAACCACCTCTTAATTGCTGTTGTTCTCATGTCCAACCTGACCTAGAGTGGTAGAACCTGTTAGGGTCCCAGCTATGGGCAAATAGTTAACTCTCCCAAACTGGGGTCAAAACACTATGAAAGTATAAAAATACACTTTTATAGAAATATATGAATAAAAATAGGCTTTTATAGAAAAATATACATTTTTGAACAAAAAATTACCATCACACATTTTTGAAGGAAAAAAAATTTGTCAGCAAAATTTTTTTTTTAATACAAAACTAGAAAACTTTTTCAGTTTTATAAAATAAAAAAGAATAAAAACAAAATTTTAATTAAAATCTGACTAAATCAAACTTCTCACTATAACCGAATATTAAAAAAAAATACCTTAAAACCCCACCTTTTTGGCATTAAATAACCCACAGAGGTGTTGATATGCAATTAAACAAAACTCAAACTAAAATTACAACACCTGGTGGTAGGAATCTTTAGATGTAACTATCAGAAATATGAAAAATAATTCCAGTAATTTATTCAGCCCAAAATTTGTTTGATATGAGATTTAATATAATATATCCAGTAATTAATGTTTGTATGTGCAGGAGTTTTCAGAGCAATTACCATAGTTCAACAAATGCAACAAATCATTTTGCACTTTGAAGAGTAATTTATCATTGAGGAGGATTCATTATTCCAACATAAACGACAATTAGTTGTAAAATCTTCTGTGTTGATCAAATTATTTATTTCAGAAACGCCACTGATGTGCAGGGGGCTACATAAATGTAAAAAGATTAATTAGAGAAGAGTGAGGAGTACAAACTAGTTAGAAAGGAACAATAGAAAACTGAGAAAGCAGGTGTGATGACAGATACATAGGTGGAGAGAAAGGGAAGGTTATACGGGGGTGGGGAGAGAGCTAGAGTCCAGTGGTTAGTAGATGAGTATTGACTTTGCATTTAAATTTCTGGAGGTTGTAGCCGTCAGGAAAGCAAGAATACGGGAGCGAGTTCCACAGGCGGGAAGTGCGAGAGAAGAAGCTGCAGGAGTAGAATTGTCGTCTGCATTTGGCTAACCTAACTGTGAATGGGTGGGACCCAGTTGCCAGTCTGGTTGCACGGGTAAACACCTGTTGAGGAGGCATCAGTGACTTAAGCTCATCCGAGCAGAAGCCATGAAAGTATTTATAGAAGAGACAAAGGGAGGCCACATTTTGACGATGGGGAAGTGGCTGCAGTCGAGTCGCCAGATCAGTACCTATCACATTACAGACTCTCCTTTGGAGCTTGTCAAGAACACTGAGGAGAACGGCAGGGGCACCTGACCATAAATGGCAGCAGTACTCCATGCATGGACGGATGGGTGACTTGTATATATGCAGGATGGATTCAGGTGGAAAAAACATCCTGGATCGACATAGTGACCCAATCTTCTTAGCAGTAGATTTTGCTATGGAGTCAATATAGTAGCAGTAGATTCATTCTAATATTAAGCAAACATTTGCACATGAAAATGAAAGAACTAAACCAGTAAATCATGAAGTTTGAATTTAAATTTTGAGTGGCACTAATTCTTAATTTCTTTTTTATCCCTGTTAGAAATGATGTACAATTATTCTGCTTTCAAGGAATTCTTAATCGTTTTCTATTTGTTGTTTTTAGAGCCTGATTCCAGTAAGAAAGAAAGACTGAAAGAAGAGAAAAAAGTTTTGGATGATTTCCGAGAGATTTTACCAGAGGATCACGAAGACCATTTGGATCTTTTACTGTCAGAAGAATCAGAGGTTTTGTCAGAATATCTAGTCTTGCTAGAAAATGTCTAGAAAAACATCTGGCCATGTATGAAAAGGCTTTTGGTACATAGAACATTTGTTTACTTGTGGGTAGAAGGTTAACACAAAATATACGATCACTATACATGAACATACAGTACACAGGTAGTGTTAATTCAATTTTACTTTGTGAATATTTTATTGGAAAAAAGAATTTTGTTATTTGCTGAATATATTAAAACAGTTTTTCCCATTCTCTATATCAAATGTCCTGAAAGATAAGTTACAGGTATTCTTCTATACATTGGAGAGAATTTCGTATCATTCAGACCTTTTCTTCTGTCTTAATGAAACCTTTTAGAAAAGGGTTCTTTGTTGAATAGAATAGTTATAAAGCATTGTCAGACATCACTTCTGTTTGACAATGAAACATCATGGCTAAAGGATGGTACAGAGAGAATATTTGATGTAACCATGGGAAGTTACAGTGGAGTTAACCAGGTTAATTTTAAGAAAATATACTCTACATTAGTTAGGATTATTAAAAGAAAAAACCTCCCCTGAGATAATGAATCAACATTCACTGTACACACACCACCCTTCCTATTAACCCCTTCCCATTAACCCCTTCCCATTAACTACCTACCCCATCATAAGCAAAAGACACTCTTTCAATAATTCGCCAAATCGGAACATTTCGATGAAGGGAGAATTGAGTAAGAAGTATAAGAAATATCATTAAAAGACTGAATCTACATTTGCACCAAATAGAACCAAGCATTTTAAGGAATAGAAATATCCTTTGGTTTAATAAGCAATAAGAATAAATAAGTATAGGTAAAATATTGATCAATGTCTTTGCCAAGGACTTTCCTAAATCAAGCAAACTAAGCTGCCTAATATATTCAACAAATACTTTAAAACTTTGCTATAGCGACACCAATAATAGACACCAATAATAGACACCAATAATAGACACCAATAATAGACACCAATAATAGACACCAATAATAGACACCATAATAGACACCAATAATAGACACCATAATAGAACCATAATAGAATATAATAATAGACACCAAAAATAGAATCAAAGTCACATAGAAAAGACAACAGGATAATCACCAGGTGCACTGGAAAAACCTATAGAAAAATATCTTACCCTTTTAATGAACACCGACTACAAAAAATAGGATTTTAAGAGGGGAGGTATTGTGGTATGAAATTGACTGCTGTCATGCGCTATTAATTCTTATGCACACACCTGCTTATAAATGCATTTTTTATATTACAATGAGTACCTATATTTGAGTTGCCACAATGTTTTTTTTTTAATAATGTCTACATGCCTAGAGGATGAGATGTCTGATAGAGGAAAATATAACTTTGCACAGGAATTAAAACACGTGCTCATTAATGTGGTCTTTACAGTAATAGGTAATAATGCTGGGTTAAGAACTCCTTATCTATATCAACGTAGATGATATGTCAGTGATTCTCCTGTTGATTGCAACATTTAAGGGGGGAACAATTTCGCCGTAACACAACTGCCAAACTATTTAGCCATGAGTTCTTTCAGAAGAACTACTCTATTTTATACCATTTCTTGTGAAGTTTTCTCCAAATTTGCCTTCAACATATTTAACCAGATTTTCTATTTAATCAGTTTGTCTCCCACAAAAGTTTTTTTGTCAAATTCCGGATAATTTTTCCATAAGTGAAATAAGTTGAAAAATATAGCGACTAATTCTTTGAAATAAAATAATATTTAGCATTTCTGAAATATTATTGAATGCAGTGGACATTAATTTTGATGAGGCATTTATTTGTGAACGCATTCAAGATATTTCTTCAGAATGAAATTACTTTTGTTAAAAGAAAAACTGCTGTACTGGAAGACAAAGTCTTACTACTTGAAAATGCAAACCTTGTCTTACTGAATCTTGTTACGGTTCATTTCTGCCTTTTTGAAGATCTTCATGAATATAATTGTTTTTGATGAATCCAGATCCGCGATTGATTGTTCACTGGAAAGATTTCTTTTTGAATGTCAGCATTTGAAGATGTGGATTGTATAAAGAATGCTGTGAGCTTTGAATAAAATCATTTGATACAATATCATTTGTGATTTGATTCCTTAGACATACACATTTTTTTTTTTTTTAATTGTATCACCCCAAGCAAGGCGGTAATGCTACTGATGTGCAGGGGGCTACATAAGAGTAAAAAGATTAAGTAAAAGAGTGTGAAGAGGAAGATGAACCAGTTAGAAAGGAGCAAGAGAAGGATGGGAATACAGGTGTGATGACAATTGCAAAGATGGAGAGAAAGAAAGGATATATGGGGTGGTGAAAGAACTAGAGTCAAGTGGTTAATAGATGAGTATTGACATTGCATTTAAATTCCTAGAGGTTGTAGCCGTCAGGAAAGCAAGAATATGGAAGCGAGTTTAACAGGCGGGAAGTGCGAGAGAAATAAATAACTAATAAATTAGTCGTCAGAGAAAATGCATTTTTTTCAAAAAGTGCTGGGTAGAACTTAGTCTTTTGACAGCTGGATATTAACCAGTCACGTTGCTCCTAAAAGTAAAAAGAAAATCAGTAGATATTGGAGAAAAACTTCATATTTTCAGGTTAATCAGAGTTAATGATGTCTTCAAGTTTTGTTGGATAACAGTGGTTCATGTTCCCTGTCCCTTCAGGACGTAGGCGATCATGGTTCTCCACGTCTCCCTATCCCTTGTAGCTCTTAGTATGTTTGCTCTTGTTACACTTTGCAACCCTTGTTCCGTCATCCACCTGATATGTTATCTGCTGCCTTCCTCTGTCTCTTTTTCCTTCTATCCGGCCTGTCAGTATCAGGATCTCCAAGCTCTCCTTCCTTATTGCATGTCCCAGGAACTTTAGTTGTCTCTTCCTGATGCTCAGTATTAATTTCCTTTTTGTTGCCATTCGTTCCAACACCTCATCGTTGCTTGCATGCTCAGTCCACGATATCCGCAGCATCCTTCTATAGAACCACATTTCCGCTGCTTCAAGTTTTGTCTTCATTTTCAATGATATTGTCCAGCATTCACTGCCGTTAAGCCAATGAAACAAAAACATATATTGGAGAGGAAATATTTATATTAGCTTTATCTGAACTTTGATACCTTCATGTTGTTCTGGATAGCATTGTTTCATTTGACAACAATATTAAATGAAAGAAAAGAAATAAAAATGTATCGGAAATTAAATATATATAGATATATAAATATTTAAAAATATATATAGATATATAAATATATAAATATTTAAAAATATATATAGATATATAAATATATAAATATTTAAAAATATATATAGATATATAAATATATAGATATATAAATATTTAAAAATATATATAGATATATATATATATAGATATATAAATATATATATAGATATATAAATATTTAAAAATATATATAGATATATAAATATATATATAGATATATAAATATTTAAAAATATATATAGATATAAATAAATATATATATAGATATATAAATATTTAAAAATATATATAGATATATAAATATTTAAAAATATATATAGATATATAAATATATATATAAATATTTAAAAATATATATAGATATATAAATATATATATAAATATTTAAAAATATATATAGATATATAAATATATATATAAATATTTAAAAATATATATAGATATATAAATATATATATAAATATTTAAAAATATATATAGATATATAAATATATATATAAATATTTAAAAATATATATAGATATATAAATATATATATAAATATTTAAAAATATATATAGATATATAAATATATATATAAATATTTAAAAATATATATAGATATATATATATAAATATATCAATATATATATATATATATATATATATATATATATATATATATATATATAATATAAATTAAGAATATATATTATCAGATCTATTGATTCTTTTGCTGGTCAGATATTAAGCCTATAAAAACAAATCAAAACATATTGGAGAGCAATTATATGATGCCTTTATGTCATTTTGAATAACATTGTTTCTTTTGTTGGTCTCTTAATAAGTCTATGAAAACAAAGAAGATATATTGGGGAGAATATATTTATTGGGAATGTTATGAAAGCCAATTAGAACTGTTCCTTGAACCAGTTAAAACAATCTAATGTGGTACTATATCTTCCCGATCGGGTTGGCCGATGGTTTTGTGATTACCACATGTTCCAGACTGGTTGTTCTCTGATTCCTTCTGCGCCCACGTTGTTTCTTAAGATCCGCGAAAGGGGGATGGATACAATTTGATGGAGTGTTGAATTTGCCGTCGGAGTAGAAGAATAGTTGCCACACCATCAAAGAAATGACGAAAAGCGTTTGTTATAAACAGTAACAAACATTTATTTACTGGTATACAATAATTTCTTATCAAATTAAAATAAACACCACGAAGTGAGGGGTGAATGTGGTTGATTGGCAGAAAAAGTTTCCTTAGCTTGAAGAAATCTTAACTGCAATTAGGCAGTGTCAATGATGGAGTATGCAGTGGCAACGGATTCAGTTCTGGGTAGCGAAGAATGAACCGACTCAAATTTTTGCTCTGGGTGTTCTCTATTTATGGGCCCAAACCCCGAATGATTAGCTCCTGATTGGTCAGCCAATGGCTATCGTCGTAATAACCCTCCTGGGTTGTAATAGGGATCACCGGCCAATGGCTATCGTTGTAACAACCCTCCTGGGTTGCATCTGATTGGTTTAGATAATCAGCCAATTAGTTGCAGTTATCGGAATGGGCTAACAAGAAGCAGGCCCTGTGATTGGTTGATCAATGATTTATTACCTTGTGCCATACTTGCACTCAATCCTGGGGTGAGGTAACCCAACATGTGTGCCACGCTCAAAATATGTTTATATTTTGAAATTGAAGTAATTTTTGACAGATCGTCGCACCTGCAGAGTGTTTTGTTTTAGTGACAGTTTATAGGTCAGCCTTCCGCTCGAGTCTAGATATCTTTATACTTAATGACCTCGGTTTACTACACCTGATTCTTAAAAATGTTGGATACCCAGAATGAACTTATTTTTATAATGGTTTAATAAAATAATTATTATCATGATTTAATTAATTATCATTTAATTAATTTTGCCAGTCAATTTCGCAAGTCAACTTTTTGACACTTAAGTGAAAGTGTCATACTAAAACATGTTGATTTATGGGAAAGAATTTACAAGTACGTAGTTTCAAACGTTATTTTTCGGAATTAACATCAGGAAGATGTCTTTTAAAAATTAGCCAATTAAAATAGCTGAGCCTAGAAAATTTCATGGATTGATTTGTGAATTATTATTCTGTTTACATTCCATGAATAGCATTTGTAGTTGTAGATTATTAGGACATTTGTTTCTTGTTGGAAGACATTGTTTCCAAGATTAGAAATTCTTTCCACTGTGACTCTAACATGGTATCTTTCAAAATGGTCAAGATTTTTTTGAGAATCATTGATGTGAATATTAAAAGACCAATTTTTGTATGGAACCACCTCTTAATTGCTGTTGTTCCCAGGTCCACCCTGACCCAGAGTGGTAGCACCTGTTAGGGTCCCAACTATGGGTAAATAGTTAATCCCCAAACTGGGGTTAAAATGCTATGAAAGTATTTACCAACAAATCTTTTTTGAATGAAAAATGTTACCAACAAAACATTTTTTTTGAATGAAAAATAACTTATTTAAAATAAAAATATGTTCCCCCTCCAAAAAAAAAACAAAAACAAAAAAACAAAAAAAACAAACAAAAACAATAAAACAAACAAACTAAATAAAACAAATCAAAACGATTTTCAGAATTAAATGACCTAATGAAGGTTGATATGCTGGTTAAATGAACCAACCAACTATTTTTTGTGTACATTGACATATGGAAGGATATGCTCTGAAAAGAATAGGCACAACCTGATGAGTCCCCCGACAACATTTGATTTGATTATGTCCTTGGTAATCTCATATCTAATGGAATGATTTTCTGAGCGGTCTTTTCAAACAATTTCCAGGACGTGAAATGCTCTTCTAAACAAATACAAGCAAAATTCTTGCACATGTTATTCGTCAAAGTAATCGCTAATTTCTGCAGGGAAAACTAAGTTTCAAAAATCGATTTTGCAATAGAAACCAAGGAAAAAAAAACAAAAACATTACCAATAAAAGAATGAAAGCAATGGCGTCTGGCTTAGCAATCAGGGCGATTATAATATAAATAAGATAAGAACTCAATAACTGAAAAGTTGTTAAAAAGAGAAAAGTGTTAAAAACAAAGAGGAAAAGATAGACGGGCAATGACAACAGGAAAAGATTTCCTAAAATTCTGAGCGTTTTGTTCCTGAGGAGAGGGTAAATATAACAGAGGGTGTAACTGTGTGGAATTGCTTTACAAATCAGAAGCTGTGGGCAGCCATAATAGAAGATGCAGAGCAACAATTCACAGATACAAAGCCAAAAAGATACGAAGATGCAGAGACAAGTGACAAAAACGCCTATCAATTGATAAATCGCATGGGAATTAGTGAATGTATTATAAACTCTTTTACAACGGTCAAACCATTGTTTAATAACCGCAAACCAAAACGAGGGATTTAAAGCAGTTAAGAGACTTGATTTAAGAAGAGCGTGGGCTAAGTCATAATCTCTAAGTTGAAGATATTTAACCCGCCAAAACGCTGCAAGAGTTGGATATCTTGAACAAGGAATGTACATGTTTTTCTTTGGCAATTGGACTAGATAGACTGAACTGTCGCCCAGTTCACACTCCACCCACGTCTATTGAACAGGTGTAGAGGCTTATCCCTTGTTCCCTGTTTAGGATGTGGTTTCCGGCTTTCTCTTTTCCAATCTTTTCACTCATACGTAGCCCCCTGCATACCAGTGGCCTTACCGCCTTGCCCGGGATGATATGATTAAAAAAAAAATTCTATATGCTATGGTCTGGCAGAAACGATCTGGAATATTAATAACGATCAAACCCAAAATGAGAAAAGCTGAAAACCAAACATAAGGTCCACCGAGGAAGTATTCAGCGTTTTCTGCACTTTTTTGTAACCAAACAAAAGTGACCTGTAACCAAGTGGGACGTTATTCTCGAGATAAGATTTTAGATTTTCCTTGATTGTAGCATTCTCGAACAACACATCTGCCAAAAGAATAAAGACACATGCAAAAACGCTCAAAGACCTTCGGATTCTTGACGCAAAAGCCAAACTTTTCTCAGAATTGTCTCGCTGTATAAATTGATTAAATCTGATGTCTTCTTCTTCTTCTTCTTCTTCTTCTTCTTCTTCTTCTTCTTCTTCTTCTTCTTCTTCTATGTGCCCTATCCTTTCAGGACGTAGGCGATCATGGCTTTCCACGTCTCTCCATCCCTGGTGGCTCTCAGTACAGTTTCTCCTGCTACACCATGCAACTGCCGTTCCGTCATTCACCTAACCCTAACCCTGTCCTTTCAAGACGTAGGCGATCATGGCTTTCCACGTCTCCCTAGTGTAACACTGTAAGTGCTCTTTATGCACCCATGTTAAAATAAGAGAACTCTTTCCTTCTTGTTTGTTTTTCTTTACTCCCCCTTTCTCCTCGGGGAAGCGATAAAAGTTGAATTATCGGTTGACGTCGGAAAGGACCACGTGATGAGAGGAATTATAATTAACGCTGGCATGTGAATACACAAAATCAACAACCTTTGTCTCCAAGGCTTCAGGTCGGCAGATATCAGCGCGAAATCGTAACCTGTGATTAAAGAGTAAAGACAGATACACGAAACTGATATTAAACTTTTGGGAGAAAATCACCCAGATTGCCAGTCAACACCGCGCCATATCGAAGCATTTTTAACAAAAAGGCAGAACGGATTTAGAAAACAGGCACGGTAGAGAGCTTTCGGTCCAGACAGTTAAGACAAGAAATTCTCTCTCATGCTAAAAGACACAACCACCACCGCTAAGCAGAGAGAAAAGAAAGAGGTAGCATAAAGAGTCAGCGACTGTTTTACCTCTAACGACGGCTAGACATAGCAGTAGCAGTAGTTTGGGGACTCTGAAGAAAAGTTGTATTGTTTTTTTATTTTTAATTATTTTTTTTTCTCTTTTGCTGTACAAAGAGTTACAAATATAACCATTAGTTCATATAGACTGGCTTTTGTTGTTGTCTCTATTTTTTTTTCTTGACTGTTTTTCCCTATTCCTGAATTGTGCACCAACCCCACGTCTTCATTTGCAGTTGTCGCCGAGTGCAGCACAAGACGACCGTCGCCCCCCTCGCCTTGAGATCAGAAATCACAGTGTGGCAGGGGGAGTGAGGGATTTCGACTGATCATTAACACATTCGATCACACGAGAACGGCAGGCGACCGGCTGCGGCCATTTAACACACGCAACACTCATATACGCAAGACTGAGACTTGGGGGCACTGGTCTGGGAGGTTACACCAGAATTGTTTCATTGTAAAGATTGAATAAATCTGGTGAGAAGACACTAATCCTTGCTCTACACCCACCTTAGTATTGTTGTGTATCTGCTGAACTTGTTTTCTGTTCGTATGCAGTCAGTACTTCGAAAAAGAATGGGCACAACTTACCAAAATATAAAACCCTAGGGTTAATTTCATTAACATTGGTCTGAAGTAATGGCAGCCTACTGTGGGGAAATCTTTCGCCCAGTTAGTCATGTTTCTTTCGAGTGTGTATTCCATATGGCACTGAACTGACTGAATATAATAGTTCAAAACAAATATAATTGAAAACGAATACAATTAAAATTTTTGTTGGACCAAAGTGGGGGATCTGTTTACTATTGTTATGAAGTAATAAACTGATTCTCCACTTATTACTATTTATTGATGTAATAATATAATCCATCTCTTCTTCCTTCAGCTGTGGGTTGAATAACAGGACAGATTGGGTTATACAGCCTTGGTTGGCAACCAGTCTACCGCAGAAAGTAATGGCAATCTACTGTGAGAAAATCTTCGTCCTAGCGCGTATCACGTATAGTCCTTAACTGACCATTAAGAATGACCTAGTCAATTTTTATTCCCAACAGTATAAAAAGTTCAACTCGGGAATGATTATAGGATTCTATTTAAGTGCACTAAGAATGTGCAGCCCTCAATACTTACCCAAAGAAGAAATATATTTTAAAAAACTTCCCAATATACTTACCATTTCCCCTACAATGCTAAAACAAAGGCATAAAAATATACGACCGCAAAAATACATATACTATTATAAGAAAATGAAAAAAACACATAGATTAAAACCCACTGTTCAAGCATTTACTTTTATAAAGAGTGCTCGATACAGAGTAGAGGTCAATATTGTAATTTTGTTATTACAATGGTTTATAAGTGCATTATATCACTACACAAAAATTTTCATGTTTCAGAAAAATACTGTTCTTCTTCAGGTGATATCTTAAAATTTATTTTATTTTAGTGTAGTGATATTATGCTTTTATAAACCATTGTAATAACAAAATTACAATATATATATATATATGTGTGTGTGTGTGCGTAACATATATACACATACATATTCACGCAAATTTTATCTTATTATATATATATATATATATATTTCATAGGAAAAATTTGTTCTGTTTAAGAGCATTAAAAATCTGCAACCCTTAGTATTACTTAAAGAAATATACATAAAAAAATACTTTCAAAAATCTCCAATATCCTCATTATTTCATCCACAACGCTAAGAGAAACGAATACAAAATGTACGACCGCAAAATAATAACATTAATGACAATGATGATGAACTAGACAAAACAGACATAATACTACAAAATAAATCCATAACATCTATCCAAAACATTTTATCTAATCTGAACATCAAAATAATTGCAACATAATCTGTGAGAAACCATGCAATTATTTGACACTGGTTTCATTCATAGGATGTGTGAATGTATCAAGTCGTCGGCCGAACTAAATGCAAAACAAACCTGCTAAAATTTCAGGCCGGCGTGATTATCAAGGACACAGTGAACCACATGGAAAGGTGGGTTGAACTTTACTCGGAACTGTGTTCCAGGCGAAACAGTACCTAGGACAATGTGCTAGACACCGTAGCTCGTCAATCGGTCATGGAGGGACTGCATGCATTGCTGACTTATGGGGAAGTGATTTTACTCCCATGACAGATGCGAGATAAGTGTATTGAGATTAGAATTAACAAAATTGACCACATTTTTTCCTGTAAGGGGAGGAAACCGTGATACAATATGAACTTTTAATGTACACGTAGAAAATATTATACAAAATAACAAACTTCAAATACACACACAAAAAAATTAAACGACGATTTGTATTAAATTTTTCAATTTTCGATTAGTAAATATAGTCTTCACTTATTAACTAAATAAATTAACGCCAGCAAATCTTTAAAGTACTTATAAATATTTTTGAAACGTTATAAATTATTATAATTAAAAACAATGAAAACAATTCTCTTAAAATTTGATTTTATATCGAAATAAATTTTTCGATTCAGACTGTAATATATATTTAGACTGTAAATTTATATTATTTGTTCAAGCAATTAAAAGCTTATCAAAATAAATACTGTCATAGTTATGTTGCATTTTTACTTTTTTATTAAGAGCAGATTTTCAGAAAGAGAGGTAAAATGTTTATTAAGAGCAGATTTTCAGAAAGAGAGGTAAAATGTTTATTAAGAGCAGATTTTCAGAAAGAGAGGTAAAATGTTTATTAAGAGCAGATTTTCAGAAAGAGAGGTAAAATGTTTAAAAAAATAATAGATGATTTACATTCCTCTATTTGTCCTGCGTTTAACTAATAAAATCAATTTTTCCAACAAAATTTAATTTTTTAAATTTTCATGTACGTCGAGGGGGTTAACAGATGTAAAAAATATTTTTTGCAAAGATTTAAAAAAATAATAATTAAAAAAAAATAATTGCCTTCATTTATGAATAAATCCTGAAAGTTTCATTAAAATCCGACAATTATTTGATTTTTGCAAGAATTTCCAAATTAATGTGTTTGTCACCGAAAGAAACCTGAGTTATATAATATTACGTTTTGACATTGTAAACTCTCGTAACGATTTGGTTACCCTCAAACTCAAATCAAAACAAAATTTTTACCAATATTCCGAACGTGTTAGAAGGGATTCAAAAATAATTAAAAATACTTTGATCTTTCCTCTTAATAATAACATAAGCATTTTGATGGAAAAACTTCGTTTTTATTAAGTTTTAGGCTTTTTCTTTTTTATACTATGCTGTTCTTCTTCAGCGAATTAGTGGAGGTACCTACTATAACTTTGAAAATATTAAAATTAAAAGAAAATGTACAAGCGATGATTTTTCTAATCGAGCATAACATATCTGGGATTTCAGATTGACAAAATCAAAAAAAATTATGAATAAGCATGGAAATCATTGATTTGTATCATTATATAAAAGAAAAGCGGTTTGTAACTTGAAATGCATTGAAAAAAATCTTTTTTGAATTTTTAATTTTAATTCAAAGCTTAATCTAATATTCATAATAGACAAAATATTTTGATGCATTTCAAACCAAATTTAAATTAATTGAATTCTCTTTTCTTTTTATAAATAAAATCTAGAAATTCGTCAATATTGATATATCTGTTAACACATACTCAAAAAAATCCTTTAAAAATATATATACGTTTATGAAATGTTATTTACGGAATATTTGCTGATTTAAGTTTTAATTAACCTGAAATACAGCAAATATCACTTTCCGTTTAAAATATTCATTCATGATTAGTACAATTTTAATATTATAACGATATTACTTAGCCGCTATATAAGACTTAAGATTTAAAGTTTATAAATCCTTCTAATTAAAACAATTAATTTTTTTTGTAAAATTTCTTTATTCTTCAAAAAGATTTTCTCAATAGTGTAGAACCCTGCACGGCAATTTTTACATCGCAACATTGGCGAAAGTTTTTAATCGCATTATGATATTAAAAGATTTGTGCAAACTAAACGCCAAAAATATCAGACAGTTTTAAGAATAACCAGCATTGATTGGTTCGTATATTTCAAAATGGCCACTCAACATATTTAGATTGAAAATTGCGCCAAATTTCCTGAGGCGTGTCACGTGATGCGACTTGGTTATTTAAGCAAGTCAATGTGCGGTCAAAACCAGTGAGTGACGAATGGATGCGGAAATTTTATATATTTTGTACATAAAGAAATTTTTATTGACATTTGGGTCTTTTTGTAGGTCCCCTGATTGTATGAGGTATTGTGGTATATGAAGGATTGCTTGATGACGAATAAGTTTTTGTGGTGAATGAGGAAATTGTAAAGTATGCCTGGGTCGTGAATCGGGTTAGCTAGGTATAAGATAGTTAGTGAAGACCAACCTGAGCTTCTCCCACCCCCGAACTGGCTTTGTGCCACAATTATGTAATTTTTGCATAATAAATCTTGTGAGTGACGAATGGAAGCAAACAATCAACCAGCCATTATGTAGCAGTAATTAGTCAAGCTTTTCCTGTCGACATCACGGCATGTCCATATGACACACATTTTCACTCCTTCCTCTTCACTCAACAAAGAAAGAAAGAAACAAGCTCGTCACATGAATCAACGACGACGATGACGACAAGCATTTGCTCACTTTTCTCTTCACTTTAGCGCCGACATCACAATGAAAGAAAAAAAAAACCCTTACCATTTCGGGCTTAGGAAGAAGCAGGCATATAGTAATTGTTTCCTGAATAATCGAAACAAAAAAGTACTACTCATCGTACCAGATGAGTAGTAATAATTCAATAACTTATAAACTCTGCATTTCTGTTTTAAAAAATTAAATAAATAATTAGGGTTCATTTACATTTCTCATTATATTATTAAAATCCTCAATTTAACAAAATATTTAAGTAGGGAAGGAAGATAAATAAGAATTTTTCATTTTAAGTTATCTTCCTTGTATAGTTATTCATATCAAGAATTCTTTTTTTTAAGTATTTTGTAAAAAGTGAAAGGGTGTTAGCAGGGTTTTTGAGGCAAGAGTTTAAAGTAGATAATTCCACTTAATTGACGAAAATAAACAGCATAACATGATGTTAAAAGGACTCAAACTTAATAAAAAATATAGTCTTATCAAAATGTTCATATTATTGAGTAGGTACCTCACCTAAATCAATAAAAGAACAGCATAGTATGAATAAAAAGGTCCCACACTTAATAAAACAAACTTTTCCCATCAAAATGTTTATATTATTATTAAGAGGAAAGATCAAAGTAATATTTAACTATTTAAAAAAAAATTTAATCTCTAACATTTTTGAAATTTTGGCAGAAAATCTTGTTTTGATTTGAGTTAGCGGGTAACCAAAACGTTACGTCTGTTTACAATGGAAAACGTAATGATGACATCACCCACTTTTTTGACAAACACATTAATTTGGAAATTCTCGCAAAAATCAAATAATTGTCGCATTTTAATAAAACTTTCAGTACTCAATTACAAATAAATGAAATTATATTTTAAATTATTATTTTTTAAAAATCTTGTTAAAAATATTTTTTACCTCTGTTAAACCACCTCATCTATTTTTTTTTATTTAAATTTTTTCCACTGTATCCGAAAATCTGTTCCGGAGAGTAAAATAAAAAAAATGCAATAGAACTGTGATATTATTTAATTTGATAAGCTTTTAATTCCTTGAATGAATAATAAAAATTCAGGACATTATAGTTTGAAGAAAAAAAAAAATCTCGATAAATAATGAAATTTTAAAAGATTGTTTTAATTTTTTTGTTATTATAATAATTTATAAAGTTGTAAAACTATTTTGAAAATCGCTAAAGAATTGTTGCGGTTAGATTTCTTAGTTAAGTGTTTCCTGAAATTTGCATGACTTCTTCAGAAATGAATGAAATTATTTTTTAGAAAATCTTGGTAAAATTATTTTTGCATATGTTACCCCCACGTCAATTAATTTTTAAAAAGTACTAGAAATACATTATCTACATCAATTGTGAATCGAAAATTAAAAAGTTTAATAAAAAGTGTTCTGCTCCCATAATGTTAAAATAATTTAAACTTTTCTTTTGTGCATTTGACGTAATTTCTGTGCAAATTAAAAAGTCAGAGTTTCCTCCCTTACCCGAAAAAGATTGTACAATTTTATCACTTATAAACGCTATACACTGTAAATAAACAGCATAACATGGTGTTAAAAGGACTCAAACTTAATAAAAAAAATAATCTTATCAAAATGTTCATACTATTGAGTAGGTACCCCACCTAAATCACTAAAAGAACAGCATAGTATGAATAAAAAGGTCCCAAACTTAATAAAACAAACTTTTCCCATCAAAATGTTTATATTATTATTAAGAGGAATGATCAAAGTAATATTTAACTATTTAAAAAAAATTTAATCTCTAACATTTTTGAAATTTTGGCAGAAAATCTTGTTTTCATTTGAGTTTATTTATATCTTGTTTATTTTTAATTAAGTATCTGTCAACACCTTCTTCATTTACGGCGTGGACAAGTCAAAAAGTTCAAATATGTGATTAGGAAATAGCTTTATTCTAACTTTTACGCTATGAATAAATAATACTTGTGTAAATCAGATTAAATTAAAATAATTTGCTAATTTTCCAAAAATAATATGTCACAGATGTACATTTTATTTTTAAAAGATTTTTTAGAACCGTAAATTAACTTTCGTTTACAAATGTGTCGATTGCTCAAAATTGAAAAGTCTCAAATTTTTATTTTCCAAACAATATAATATCGTCTGTTTGAAATAAACTAGAGTGTATTTTGCTTACTGGAAATAGTAAATTTATTCATTTTGCTTTCAATTAAACCTAAAATAAGTTTCAAGAAAATTTTTCATTTTTGAAAAATCATTTTAAAAGTAACAATGCAGTTTTTTCGCGATTTAATGGACGTACCTACAAAAGATCAAATTTTGTGATCGTTATTTTTAAAAATTTCCTAATTCTTTCTAGAGCGTAAGATCTTTTAACCAGATCTATTCAATTTGTACAACTAGACTATTCTGAGGATCCTAGAAGCAGGATTCATCATTGGTGGCCACAAACTGAACAACATAACATACACAGCTGATACAGTGCTGATAGCTGACATGGAAAGAAAACTAAGAAAAACTACACCTCAAAAAAAAAAAAAAAAAAAAAAATAGACGAAGAAATTCAAAAGAACGAATTACAAATGAATTACAAGAAAACCGAATGTATGGTCATCGGCAAATGAAGGCGCCCAAAATGCCATTTACAGGTTGGAGATACTAAAATCAAGCAAAGACTAAACTATCGCCCGGTTCACACTCCACCCACGTCTATTGAACAGGTGAAGAGGCTCATCCCTTCTTCCCTGTTTAGGATGTGGTTTCCGGTTTTCTCTTTTCCAATCTCTTCACTCTTACGTAGCCCCCTGCACATCAGTGGCGTTACTGCCTTGCTCGGGGTGATATGATTAAAAAAAAAATCTACAAAAATTTAAGTAATTGTTAAGTCTTCTAACGGAAGACGGAAAGTGTGACACTGAGATCCGAAGGCAAAGTGGATTGGTCAAGGACGCATTCCAGAAGCTGAGCAGAGTAATAAGAAACAGGAAAATTTCGCTGGAAACAAAGAAGAGAGTGCTGTTCTTCAATATGTCATTGAATGCTGGACGATATCACCAAACTAAAAGAAAAAACTGAAACTGAAATGTGGTTCTACAGAAAGATGACGTGAATATCATGGATCGAGCATGTAAGTATTGATTAGGTTGTTGGTTGGTTGATTGATTCATTTAACCAGCATATCAACCTTCATTAGGTAATTTAATGATGAAAATCGTTTTGATTTGTTTTATTTAGTTTATTTGTTTTAATATTTTTGTTTGCAAGATTCATTGGGACTTGTTTTTAAGGGCAGGGTCCCCAAGTCATACCCTTGTTATTTAACCCATAACTGGAGGGAAGGAACGGATTAATACCTTTCCCAAGGGTACCAGTGCTTAAGTGGTCAATGAAAGAGGCAAAAATTTCTATTTACCCTTTGAGTTCCATGAGGTTCTCTCTCAGGTTTTAGTTGGTCAGTAACTTTTGTTAGAGATTCTTTCGGATGGATGCACTGATCCACGAATCGGGCCGGAGTTGATGTCAGCACATCCTGTTAATGACTAACTACTCTATTCCCAAAACCTATTTTTATAGGGGGCTAACACCTAATTTGTATATTCTAGAATTCTCTAGATTTTACTGGAACATTCCACAATCTTCCAAAATTCCTATTCCTAATTTCTCTATTTAACAACTACTTCATGAATTAAAACTTTTTTGTAATAACAAGTAGGACTCAATAAAATCACTTGCTACAACGTTTTAGACATTATTAGTTGTATATATAAATGCATCCTCGTAACTATATATATCTATATCTATATATATATATATATATAATTGCATCTCGTAACTATATATATATAATACACATTGTAATTTTGTTATTGCAATTGTTTATAAAAGCATAATATCACTACACAAAAAAATTTCATGTTTTGGAAGAAAACTGCTGCTCTTCAGGTAATATGTTAAAATAAATGTTGAAAACGATTTATCTTTTTGAAAATATAAGATAAATTCATGGTCATTTAGAAAATTAGGGCGTAGTAGTTCGAGGAAATGTATTTAGGTGTGTCATAAATAGTCAATCAGCATTTAGAATTATGTAACCTTGGAGATAAACATTTGGGTTAGGAAAGGGGGCAGGACGGCTTAGACACGGTCACACTAGATACCTTACCGAGACAAAATAAGTGTCTTTAAAATTTAATTAAGAACTACGTTTCATTTATAACTTATATTCTAACATTAAAAAATGAAGATTACTTTAATAAAATAAAAACCTCACATACTGATAAAAATTATTGTCTACCCATTTCAAAAATCTATCGTCCCATTATGCATTTTTCCCAGACAAAATGAAATAGTGACATGTCTAGATGATAAAATGTGTTCTTTTAGTAAAATAGAATTGGGGCTAATTTATTTTACTTTCAAATTTTTTTATAAATTTTTTTTTCTAGACATTACAACACAGAAATGGTGACATTTGCGTTGTTTTTTCTTTGACTTTGGAAGCTTTTAACAATTTTGTTAAGTTATTTTTCTTTGGTAAAATATTCTAGATTCTATAATCATTATATATATATATATATATATATATATATATATATATTAAAAAAGGATTAATTCAAAGATGTTGAATGGCCATTTCGATATGAAGATCCCCACGGGGGACGACACATCACCTCAGCAACAGAAAAAACCTTTCAGAAACTATATATATATATATATATAACTTATTTATAAATGGAACTTTGTCTGTGTGTGTGTGTGTGTGTGTGTGTGTGTGTGTGTGTGTGTGTCTGTCAGTTACCTATAGACTCCGAAACAGCTGAACCGATTTTCTTGAAAATTTACACAGTTGTACTATAAGCGTCTACGAGTGTTCTTAGCTAGGTTTTGTGTCGAGGTACGCCCGATAAATATCGAAAATCGATAATCGAAGAAATCGGGTTATAGAAGGATTGGTCCGATTTTAATCAAATTTCATACACTCATAGACAAAGACATAAGAAACGACATTCAGAAGTTTCAAGGTTGCAGTTCTTACAATAGTGCAGAAAATCGATAATATATATATATATATATATATATATATATATAAAAGGCAAGATGTTTGTGTATCTGTTTAACTGCCTGTATGTCTGTAATTTTTAGCCCTTTTATTTTAATTTTTGCTTCGGGTTTGGCTCTAGGTAGGTATAATTGTAGTTCTTAATCTCAGCCATGATACCATTTACTCTAAGGACTTATTTATCCTTCAAAATTCAGTTTACGACGAAAGAAACTTATTTGATATCGATACCAGGAAATCAAAATTTGACTTACATCCATTCATTTTTCTTTCAGTCTACGGTTTTGCTTTAACTGGAAACAACTATTGCTTTTTAGTCTTTCGTGCCAACGTCCAAAGAGTCTGAGCTCCAGGAGTATGGATTAGTTTTAAAGCTTTCATTACACCCGAGCAACGCCGGGCTATACTGCTAGTATATACATAAATTTGTATACCAATCTTTTTTTTATCATACAGCAATCATTATAAAAAATGTGAAACCTTTTTCTGCATTATTTAGTTTTATTTTGCAAACTAAAACTAAAACTTTTAAAAAAATTGGCAGACAAATATTTTATTTCATTCTATTGGTGAAAATGTTAAATGCTTGCCATTAATTTAGAAACACATTTTTAGAATTATCAAAAGTTGAAAAAAAAATAAATGTACGTGTCTTTAAAACAATTTGGTTCTGACATTCCTCTTTTCAGATTAGATTTTACCTTGGAAAATAGATTAACAAATTGATTTTATAGACTGTTACAAGTTTGAGTTTAATCCAAAATGTGGCTTTTAAGATGTGGCTTTTAAGATAATTTTACAAATTTAATATAGCCTAAATTATATACACCACATGTATACAATCCTTTTCAGCATTTATTAATGAAATGTTTTTTCTTTTTTAGAAGTCAAGACTTTTGTACACTCCACGAAAACGTTCAAAGAGTTGTGAAGTATATGCAAACGCAGATTTGATAACTTTATCCCACGGAATCAAATTTAGTTTGTAGTTTTTGGCACATGATTGTCTTTTATAAAAAAAATCGTCAATAACTACGGAAAATGTATTAATGTTCACCTATCATAATCTACTTCAAATGGTTTCAATATCACCGCATTCAGTGCAATTTTTATTGAAAAAACTTTTCATTCTATATTATGAGTCCTTCAAAATACAAAGAAGATTAATCTGTACATAAAATCGGGAATTGGCTTATCCAAATGTTAGAAATAAAACCGATAATTTATATTACTGAGTACCTTGTGCCACATCTAAGCGACGCTTAGTAAATCAACTTAGAAATTAAGTCATTCAAAATACAAAGAATATTAATTACTACATAAAGTCGGAGATCAGTTAATCATATTCAACATTAAAAAGTTGGAAAAACCGCTAAGATATTATTTTTACTTGGAATTCAAGAGACTTTCAAAGTAGATTACTCGGTACTAAAAGTCGGAGGTCGGTTTACTCCAGTCATCAATAAAAAGTTAGAAATAAAATCGCTAACAGTTTATATTACTTGGACATTCAGAGTCATTCAAAATTAGGTAACTCCAATAAAAATCGCTAAAATGGCCCCAAACTTAATAGAAACAAACTTTTCCCATCAAAATATTTATATTATTATTACTAGCATCGTAGCACGGCGTTGCCCGTGCAACTCAGAACATTTTAGTAGTAGGGGAAGATGCCAATGAGAGCAGTAGATGGAAATCATTTATTGAAAGTTGGAAAGGTGAGCTGAGGCTGTTAGTAACCATTTTTAGCATTAAGAAGGCATTGAATGCATGTTGCTGTCGTATTCGAACGGAGCATAAAGTGTAGTTTTAGTGCCGGTCATACTTTTGTCTCTTTCTAAGGGGGTGTTTTGATCTGAAAATGAATAGAAAACATTTGCAGGAAGTGGAGTTAGTAATAAATAAGATAAAAGTTTACATGTTTTAAATGTAAATAAAATTAAATTAAAAAAATAAAGCTTCTTTTTTCGCTAAGTATTTAATGCAGGAAATCAAGTGTCTGTAATTCGTGTGGCATTAATATAACTTTTTCCTCTAAAATTAAATGTCTACATTTTTAAATATTCTTCGAAAATTTCTGAACTGAGAGCGTAATAGTTTTTATATTTCTAACTTCAGTAAAACAAAATAAATTTTCTGAAGTATGAAATATTAAATATGAAAAATAAAAGACTTATATAATTAACATATTTTGTTTTTTTTTGAAAAAACACTTTTTTAAAAAAAAATATTTCTTTTGTTTCAAAATTACGGGGAAAAATATTCACTTTTTTTTGTTGACCAAATGAATTTTTAAAACGTCGAAATAAAAATTAAACATAAAGGCTCATTATTTTTAATAAAAAAATATTTTAGTCGCGTTTGACACGTGTGATTTGATTTCTGTGACGTAATTTAGCAACCATCTTAGATATTTATAAAAAAGACTTGTTTTTATTTGGAAAATTTAAAGCTCTTATTATCCTTAACGAAACTTCGCACTGTTATGAAAAGACTGTTTTTTATTTGGAAATTTGAAAGCTCTGATTGCTTAACGAATTTTTCTCTCCGTTGTAAACTTTAAAATTCGGCGATTGTACATTCTGCTTTTATAATTAATTATTTTTTTTATATATAAAGACGTTTTTTTGTAACTCATCCAGGCGTCTTCGAACTTATTCATTTATTCTTTTTGCAACACAAGTGTACGCGTGTGTCCGGTCAGGTTTGAGGTGGTAGAGAAACAGCTCCCGGGTTTTCAACGTGACTTTCCTGATATCATGAACACAGCGTGGGAAGAAGAGTTCACCGTTGTAATAGACGTCTTGAGGATCAACTGCTGTGACGGGGCGATCGTCACAATTAGCGACCCGAGAGCGTCGTCATAATTGGTGCCGTTTCGACAGCATCAACCAACTCAGGTTCCGGACCAGGGGCAGCGAACCAGACGGGTCTAGGTGCCACAAGAATTAAACAATGAATCTAAATAAAAAGCGAAACTATGACAGAAATAAAATAAGAGACTACGACAAAGAAATTGAAAAATGATTAAATAAAATATTAAGTTAAAACAGAAAGAAGAAACTAACAGAGAAAATTATTATAATATTTTCAAAATTAAATTAAAGGTAATACAGAAATAAATAATCTGCAATTGAAATAAAACCTGAGAAACAAAGACAGAAAGCAACTCATAATGCAATAAAAATGAATTTAATATAGTGACTTTGACAGACAGGTTAATATGAGGGCAGTAAATTTTAATTACAATGACTGACTTTATTTAATTAAAGAAAATTGAATTTGAAACTGCATCTCGCAAGGATTTTCTTAGCTATTTAGCTCACATTCCTCGACTTGTGCCGTCTGAAGCAGCTAGCTCCGGGAGGGAGAAGTTCACTTGGCATTGAAGAGATTCGACAGGGGAAAGTCTCCGGAACTTGATAATCTATCCTCTGAATTGTATTTCAGTCTGTCGCATATCCTTGTATAGATTTTGACGTAGGTCTACAACAACTGGTTCCGTCAATGTTCTTTGCCGGACCGGGTTTCCAGGGGCGTGATCACGCTGTAGAAAAAGGTATGGGGTGATTAGACGATTAGAGGCTAATAACTCTGTTAAACACAGAATTAAAGATTTTGGCCAAGATCCTGACGGAGCGCTTTCAGACATTTGCCGATATTCTGTTGGGCCCGAACAGACTTATGTGCATTTAAACATTAAATTAAGTCGGCTACGGTTTTAGCTTTCTTATCGGGTACTGCGAAGGCCTCTACCCAATTCGTCAACCAATCTACAAAGCTTATTATGTAAAGGTTACCTCTGGGGGTCTTTTCATATGGTCCTTACATATCCATATTGATTTTCTCAAAGGGATAATTTGGAACGTCCATCCCTTCCAACGGCGCCAATTGCTGTCTCTTATTCTGCATCTGACACACGGTACAGCTACTAATCTAGTCAGTAACTTTCCTGTATAGTCTAGGTTAGTTGTAGACTCTGCTTATTAATCCCCATGTGACCTAGCTTATGACATTGTTCCAATATTTTATTGAAGTAGTCTTACATTTACGACCAGAATTATAAAATGTGCATTTAAACATTAATATTTCATGCGTTTTTTACTTCTTGAATTAGTCTTATATTTACGGCTAGACTTACAAAATGTGCATTAAACAAATTTGAACATTAATATTTCATGCGTTTTTTACTTCTTGAATTAGTCTTATATTTACGGCTAGACTTACAAAATGTGCATTAAACAAATTTGAACATTAATATTTCATGCGTTTTTTACTTCTTGAATTAGTCTTGTATTTACGGCAAGACTTACAAAATGTGCATTAAACAAATTTGAACATTAATATTTCATGCGTTTTTTACTTCTTGAATTAGTCTTATATTTACGGCAAGACTTACAAAATGTGCATTAAACAAATTTGAACATTAATATTTCATGCGTTTTTTACTTCTTGAATTAGTCTTATATTTACGGCTAGACTTACAAAATGTGCATTAAACAAATTTGAACATTAATATTTCATGCGTTTTTTACTTCTTGAATTAGTCTTATATTTACGGCTAGACTTACAAAATGTGCATTAAACAAATTTGAACATTAATATTTCATGCGTTTTTTACTTCTTGAATTAGTCTTATATTTACGGCTAGACTTACAAAATGTGCATTAAACAAATTTGAACATTAATATTTCATGCGTTTTTTACTTCTTGAATTAGTCTTATATTTACGGCAAGACTTACAAAATGTGCATTAAACAAATTTGAACATTAATATTTCATGCGTTTTTTACTTCTTGAATTAGTCTTATATTTACGGCTAGACTTACAAAATGTGCATTAAACAAATTTGAACATTAATATTTCATGCGTTTTTTACTTCTTGAATTAGTCTTATATTTACGGCTAGACTTACAAAATGTGCATTAAACAAATTTGAACATTAATACTTCGTGCGTTTTTTTTGCTCTTTATCGAATTTGACATATTGAAGGCCAGAATTTCAAAATGCTCATATATACAAAATTAAGCATTAAAAATAGTTCAATCGTGGTTTTTTTACTTCTTAGTATGTAGATTTACATATATTACCAGAATTAAAAATGTGCATTTGAACAAATTTAAACATTAATACTTCGTATATTTTCTTACTTCTTATTAAATGAGATTCACATTTACGACCTAAATTAAACAATGTTCACTTAAAAAATTAAATACTTCGTACGATTATATTTCTTATTAATTTACGTTTTCGACCAGAAAAACAAAAAGTGCATTTAATAATTACTATTTAGTGCGTCTTTTTACTTCTTATTGAATTGCATTTACGAACAGAATGACAAATTGTGCAATTAAACAAATTTATACGTTAATACTTCGTACTGTTTTATTGCTAAGTGAATTGGACTTACATTTACCGCCAGAATTTAAAAAATGCATTTAAACAAGTTTAAACATTAATACTTCTTGCATTGTTTTAATCTTACATTTATTGCCAGAATTAAAAAATGTGCACTTAAAGAAATTTAAACATTAATACTTCGTGCGGTTTTTTTTACTTCTTATTTAAGTAGACTTATATTTACGGCCAGATTTACAAAAAGCTCATTTCAATAAAATTGAAACATTAATACTTTGTGCTTTTGTTTTACTTCTTATTGAGACTTACATTTTACGACCAGAATTACAAAATGTGCATTTAAACAAACCTAAGCATTAATACTGTGTGCGTTTTGTTTTACTTCTTATTGAATTAGACTTAGATTTACGACCAGTTGTACAAAGTATGCATTTAAACACATTTAATCCTTAAATACTGTGTGCGTTTTGTTTTACTTCTTATTGAACTAGACTTAGATTTACGACCAGTTGTACAAAGTATGCATTTAAACACATTTAATCCTTAAATACTGTGTGCGTTTTGTTTTACTTCTTATTGAAGTAGACTATTTACGGCTAGATTTACAAAAAAGGGTTTTTAAATAAATGTAAACATTAATATTTCGTGCTTTGTTTTTGCTTCTAAAAATATCCACTTAAATAAATTTCATCAGTAATCCTTCCTCCCATTTTTTGTTCTCTTTGAATTAGTTTTATATTGACGAGCAGAATTACAAAACTTGCAGTCAAACACATTTAAACGTTATTCCTTCCAGCTATTTCTTTTGTTCTATTTTAATTAACCTTATATTTACTAACAGAGTTATATAATGTGAATTTAAATATTAATCTTCTGTGACATTTATTTTCTTCTTATAAGACGTGCAGTTAAACATTGATCTTTCTTGCATTTCTTTTTGTGTTTTCTTTAAGTAGTCTTACCGTTACGAGCAGATTTACAAAACTTACATTCAAACAAATTTAAGCATTGATCCTTCGTGCCATTTTTGTTCGTATTGAATTATTCTGACATGTACGACCAGAATTATAAAACGTGCTTTTATTTAAATTTAAAAATTAATCACTCGTTTCAATTTCCGTTCAATTTAGACATAAACCCTTCGTGCCATTTTTGTTCGTATTGAATTATTCTGACATGTACGACCAGAATTATAAAACGTGCTTTTATTTAAATTTAAAAATTAATCACTCGTTTCAATTTCCGTTCAATTTAGACATAAAGCCTTCGTGCCATTTTTGTTCGTATTGAATTATTCTGACATGTACGACCAGAATTATAAAACGTGCTTTTATTTAAATTTAAAAATTAATCACTCGTTTCAATTTCCGTTCAATTTGAGACATAAACCCTTCGTGCCAATTTTTGTTTCCGTTAATTTGAATTAAATTCTGACATGATACGACCAGAATTATAAAACGTGCTTTTATTTAAATTTAAAAATTAATCACTCGTTTCAATTTCCGTTCAATTTAGACATAAACCCTTCGTGCCATTTTTGTTCGTATTGAATTATTCTGACATGTTTTTTTGTTTTTCTTAATGAATTAGTCTTACATTTACAACCAGAATGATAATACGTGAATTTATACAAATTTAATCATCAATCGTTCGTGATATTTATTTTTTACTTTTCGAAATAGTTTAACTTTTACAACAAGAATTACAAACGTGCATTTAAATAAATTTAAACATGAAACTTTTGTGCCATTTTGTTTGGTTTTTATTGAATTAGTCTTCATTTACGTGCAGAATTACAAAAACATGCAGTTTAACCAATTTAAATATTAATTCTTTATGTCATTTCTTTTGTTATTCTAGAATTAACGGTATAGGGACAGAATTACATAACGTGTATTTAAACAAATTCAGTCATTAATCTTTCGTATAATTTATTATGATCGAATTGAATGAGTGTTACGTTTACGAGCAGAATTACAAAACGTGCATTGAAACAAAGATCATCATAACATTAATCTTTGGTGGCATTTATTTTGTTCTCATTGCATTAACTAGATTTACGGTTAGAATTATAAGATGTGCATTTAAACAAATATAAACACTCATCTTTCGGGCCGTTTATTTATTTTAATCAGTCTTACTTTTAAGACCAGTCTCACAAAACTTGCATTTAAACAAATTTAAACATTAATGCTTCGTACCATTATTTTCTTCTTTTTGAATTACACTTAAATTTATGACCAGAATTAGAAAACGTGCATTTAAACAAATTTAAAAATTAATCCTTCGTGCCATTTTTTGTGGTTATTGAATTAGTTTTACATTACAACTAGAATTACAAAATGTGCATTTAAAGAAATTTAAATATTAATGCTTCGTGCCTTTTTTGTTTTGTTCTGATTGAATTAGTCTTACTTTTACGACCAAAATTACAAACCGTGCATTTAACAAATTAAAACATAAATGCTTCGTCACATTTTAGGTTTATTCATTCTTTCATTTACGGTCAAATTTCCTAAACTTGCATTTATACAAATTTAAGCATGAATGTTTCGTGCCCTTTTTTTTGTTCTTATTAAATTAGTTTTACATTTACGACCAGAATTACAAAACTTTTATTTAAACAAATTGAAATATTAATCCTTTGTGCCATTTCTTTTGTTCTTTTTTCATTGAATCTTATACGTACGAACAGAATCTTATACGTACGAACAGAATTACACAAGGAGGATTTAAACAAGTTTAAACATTACTCTTTTGTAGCATTAATTATGTTCTTACTGAATAAGTGTTACCGCTACGAGCAGAATTACTAGACGTGCATTTAAACAAACGCAAACATTAATCTTTCGTAGCATTTACTATGTTCTTACTGAATTAGTTTTACCTTTACGACTATTTATAAAACGTAGATATACCGTTGCTATCTTTAAGAGAGTTTGCGATCAAAGTCTTGTTATCAGCCAATTATAATAAACAATTAGATGGCAAGAAACTTTACAACTAGTAAGTGAACAAGATTTTTGAACGAATCAATTTCAACCTCCGACGAAAAAGATTGTGATAAATAAATATTTAATTTTTTTCCTGTTGCATCATCATCCAAAAGAATGGCCCAAAAGAATTTAAACAGACAAACGTCTATCTCCACACCGACAAATACACATACAAACGTCGTAGGTTAGCAGGGCATGTTTTTTGATTGTCAAGATTGATACCTACTGAACTACATAAGATTAATGTGACTCGTATTAGTTTCATAGGCGTGCCAATATCAAATTGACTTTCCGTAATTCAAGATAGCAGAAAAAAGGTTCACTTTTATATAAGAAAACAATTAGTTTACTTAGAGAAGAATTTGCATAAAGCAAAAGAAGAAAGTTAATTTACATAACATTTTTTAATTACATCTGTTTGGTCGAGTTAAATAAAGATGATTTTTTTAGCACAATAAAGGTGCGCTTATCTTAGACGGTTACTCACTAGGTTTGTTTTTATGAGCTGAAGTGGTGGACGAAAATAGCGTAGTTTATGGGGATGAACAGGTTGCGATGAATAACTTGTCGTTTAAATGATGAGATATCATTGCAGTCCGAATTCGTTACTGCTCGACGTGTATATTCCTTCTTAAAGATTTAGGGTACATTGTATATTTGATATGTATTCGTAATTGATCCCAATGCACATTTATCTCGCAGAATGGCTTGAGACAATCAGTTACTCCTCTTGATGTGGTTCCTGTCGTCAAGAGAGTTTGCGATCGAAGCTTTGTTATCAGCCATTTCTAATAAACAATTAATTTGTAACAAACTTCATAACTAGGAAGTTAAGATTTTTGGACGAATCATTTTGACCTCCTAAGAAAATGATTGTTGTTATAAAAAGATATTTAGGTTTTTTCCAGTTGCATCATCATATGGCCCAAAAGAATTTGAACAGACGAACTGCTATCCCAACCCCGATCAATACACACACGCGTTTTAGGTTAGCAAGGGCATGTTTTTTGTTTGTCAAGATTAATACCTACTGAACTACATCGAGTTAGTGACATATTCGTTTCATAGGCGTGCAATATCAAATTAACTTCCCGCAATTCAAGATAGCAGAAAAACAAGACGGAAAAAAGGTTCTCTTTTTGTGTAAGAAAACAATTAGTTGACTTAGTAAGATTAATTTACTTAACATTCTTCAATTACACCTCCTGTTTGGTCGAGTTGAAAATAACACGGATATTGCGATGGATACGCTGTCGTTTAAATGACGCAAAAAAGAAAATAACACTGATATCTCATTTTAACTGATCTGTTTATTTACATTACACAAAAATATTTTGAAATACTAAAGGGTAAATTTATTCAATAAAATCGTCATTGGTTTCAACCACGGCCACCATACACCTTCTGAATATCCCAACTCTTCAAGACGGACATTTTGTTTAAAGTTGGTAAATGCTGCCATACTCCTTGCCTTCGGTTTATCTTTGGTGTTGCAGGAAGTTTTGTTAGTCTTTCCCTCAACTGCGCCTGAACACATAATAATCAAGGAAGTTGAAGTCTGGAGATTTAGGTCGCCAGATATAAGGGCTGATGTGGTCGCAGAAATTGTCTGACAGCCATGAATGGGTTCTCTTGGATGTGTGGCATGGTGCAGAGTCCTGTTGCCAGACAGGATAGTACTTCCTCCTCAAGGCACTTGATGTAAACCTCCGTGTTGAGACTGAGACCTTGTGGGAAGATGAATGGATGCAGAACGTTGCAGTTATTAGGGATTACCATGATGTTGATATATTATCCAACTTTTTCTAAAACTCTGCAATGTCCTCAGGCTTACATCCAAACACCCTGAAATGTTCGCATTGGAGCTTTCGGCACGCGTGCCAAGCAGTACAACATACTGTTTTCAAATTTCTGTTGGATTGAGTTACATCATGGTGCTCTTTTTCTCACAGACGGTGCCCAACTGACCCTACTATACTGTCCAATCGAAAAAATCAAAACAACGCACATGCGTGAAACAAAAAAAATATAAAGTGGCAACAATTTATCTATCGTACCCTGTATGTAGTAATGATAACGGTTAACTCTAGATTGAAAAAGGTTAAAGTTTTAGCGAACAGGAAAGCTTTCTCTTGGGAGTTTGTACGATAAAGTAACTGTTTTCGAGAAGCTGTTCGAAGGGAATTTCCTTCTTTTTGCTAATAGAATACGGAGGGAATAAGAGTGATTTAACACTGTGGATGTGGCATGATGTATACGAGATGTGAATGTCAGAACTGGTGGAGCAATTGAATGCAGAGTGCCACAATATTTGCTTGCAAATAGTGCGATTGACGAGTCAGTGGTTTTGGGAAATTGCGTCCATGAGAATGGAATTTAAGAGTAGAAAATAACTCATCATCTACAAAATTGCATTGACGTTTTTGTAGTTTGTGAAAGCTGCACATAACGATGGTAAAAAATAAATAGATGCACGCTGATTTGCTGCTGTGGCGTATTTTGAAATTGTTGGGGCGCTCTCCACCTTTGTCTACAGTAATGGACTGTGCTAAGCACCACAGAAAGGAGTGGTGATGATACCTCGAGGGAGACCTCGGAAGTCAGCCGAGTGAACAAAGTCGGGTATTTCCGGTATCGGACCGGAAGTGTTCTATTGGTCAGACTCTTACGTCTCACGACAATACGTTCTACTAAACCCTTGTCTACTAATGACCTCTTTGTAAATACTTCTCTTCCTGGTAATACACCTATTTTATACAATTACGTTGTTTGTATTGATTTCACAATAATTCTTACATGTAACATAACAGTGACGACGAAGGATTCGAAACTGACACGGGAAGGAAAAACCTCAGATTCGTCCCACAACATAACAGAAATAAATGAGTAAAAAGGAAGTATGTATAAAATTATTTTGAAAATATTACACCGGTTTTAAGCTATTTCCACGCAATGTGTTCGCAACATGTGTCATTCCTCTTGATACAAGACATCCACGAATGAGATTCAGACATGGTTATCCCCACCCCACCAAAAACATAAGAGCTCTCCGCGAGACACACTTCTGAACATGTGAACACAAAATAAAAAACTGTCAAGAGGATTTCGTTCACTTTCATGCCGATCCCTGAACCGGTCCATCACGTGGAAATACAATGGATATTAATCAGTCTCCTACAGCAATGTTATGGGAACGAAGCGTTCAATATAATTACAGAAATTTGAATTGTACTTTGTGGCATCAGGACAGTGACGAGGCCGGATAAAATAAAACGTGCACAGTTCCTAGACACATCGGAGAGAAAAGGCAATATAGTGGTTTCCAATGGCCTAAAAGAAATTATAAGGCACGAGTGAAAAAATTTCATAAATTTGCCCAAAGGCAATGAAGGTAAAACCGACGAAAAGTATTAGACACAGCAGGAAGAAGAAACATTCCTGTCGTTTCTTACAGACACACGAACAAGAAGATGAGAGTATGAGCATTTAAAAGTCGGCATAACAGTGTCATTATCGAAATCTGAAGTGACAAGACAAGGAGAAGACGAGTAGACATGGAGAACCCAAAACTGTAAAAATGAAGCAATAGATTCAAGTTGTGCCTGAAAAGGTTCCAACACACTCCCAGTAAGCGTGATGCAGTCCAGTCACAAAATGTTCGGCTGGACACAAGGAAAATGTAGACAAAGGACGAAAAAGAAAAGCAAAAACAGAGTCGTCCTACAAATGTGAATATTGCCACGTGGATAGACCATGCCCCCCCTTTTTTAATCATTTCACCCCGAGCAAGGCGGAAATGCCACTGATATGCGGGGGGCTACATAACTGAAAGAAAATTAATTAGCAGAGAGAGAGAGAGAGAGAGAGAGAGAGAGAGAGAGAGAGAGGAGTAAAAACCAATTAGAAAAGAGCAATAGAAAGATGAGAATGCAGGTGAGATGACAGTTTCAAGCTAGGAGAGAAAAGGAGGGATATACGGGGTGGGGGAAGGGCTAGAGTCAAGTGCTTAGTAGATGAGTATTGACATTGCATTTAAACTTCTGGAGGCTGTAGCCGTCAGGAAAGCAAGAATATGGGAGCGAGTTCCACAGGCGGGAAGTGCGAGAGAAGAAGCAAAAGGAGTAGCAAAAGGACAGACGTGTAGGAAGTGTCGAAACGTCGGACATTTTAAACTTGGAAAACTGCTATAATCAAAAGAACCGATTCCCACCAAAGTTTTACTCACCTTTATCCCATGTCAGACTGTTTATCATTTAGTCTCATTCTTTATAATAATTTCACTTAAAGAAGGCAATAAAGCCACTAAAACACCTGAGATTGTTGAGTGCGAAAAAATATAAGAAAAATGACCTCATTATTATGAATGTTCGTTGTAGTGCAGTGATTATCGGCTCGGAACGAGAAATCGGAGACACGAGTTCGAATTCCAGTTGCATTCACTTACGAGCAAATAACCTAAGGAATACATCTATTCTCCCTCCAGCTATGGGTTAAATATCAACCATTCTACCGCAGAAAGGAAATCTTTCGAGACATGATCGCTCAAGTATCTACCACGTATGGCACTTAACTGACTGAATGATTAAGTAGTTGTAGTGGACCCGGTTAAGAGTTCAGCAAGAAAATATAACAAGAACCAAAATAGGAAATAACGAAAATATATTAACACGGCAAAATACAAATACGTGAAACTGTTAGTAGAACAAATAAATGCGGGTTAGGATGTAATAATATAATTGGGACTCGAAGTAGTCGTATGGTAGCAGTCTTGACTATCTCTGCCTATCGCTTTACGCTGATTTGATCTCCTCTTGTGAGGGGAAGTATATGTAGCTGTAGGTAACAATTATTCATTTTTTGTTGGCGATAAATTCTTGTTTTGGGATTCCAGCCATTTTCGATTGACCTCCCCCCCCCCCCAAAAAAAAAGATCAATCTTCCTATCACGATAAAGAACAGAAGACCATAGAGATGGTCAACAACAAGTCTAAGGTTGTGAAAAGAAGTTCGAATCCTATGGTAGGCTGTTTTTTTTTTTTTGTAATTTCCTTTAAGAATAAAATCTAATAAGCTTTTGCTTTTTGTTGCTTCATAAGGGAAAGAGTAAAAATTTCTGACTGTTTAAAAATAAAAAATGCAAAAAATCGTCAAAAATCACATTTTACCAAAATAAGGAGATTTTCTTTTTGACTGAGGGATCCAAGGATTCGCCTACATGACTGTTTACTGTTTATTTACTTTTTTTTTTCGCTTTTATAGCAGAAGCTATCAGTAATTAAGTTTCAAATTCATTCTCAGTTCATCAGGTCATCATCAGTATGATGATGAATTCATCATAAAAATTCTTTAGTTATTGGGATAGGCCGTTGTTATTAGATATTTTTATTTAGCAGGTTTGACGGCTGAAGTTATTTATAAAATCTGAAATCGCAGAATTTGTCATCCTTCTCAACAGTAAAAGGAATTGTGTAAGTGCACATTTTGTCAATAATTATTATTGTTTATATGAACCTGAATTGTAATTAGAACTGAAATGAAAACAATAAAAGAATTAAGACGATAACAAATAACGATTTACATTGCATAGACACTTTTTTTGATGATCAAATTTGTTTGGAAAGCAAGAAATCGGAAGAACTTTCCACATGTGCGAGAAAAGAATCTGATGGCAAGTAACTTACGGTTTACATTATAGCAATTTCAACTGTAAAATGATGGGGCCTTGTTGCTAGTTTTGTATTGCGCTTAAATCAATAAAGTCTACGTATCAAGGAGGAAAGTGATATAAAGGGGATGTGGAAAGGCTGGTCTTCATGTTTTATATTCAACTTAACGCGTTATACTTATTGCCCTAAATATACTACGATATTCCTCACATCCAAACAACCCATTTTTACTACAGCTATCAGAATAGTCTCTAGGAAGTCACATCTCGTCCCCATATTTACAATTTGTCTGTAACGGGAGGGGGATTAAAAAACTTATAAAATTTCTATATACAAGAAACAAAGCAAAATATTGTTAGTAATAGAAGCCTCCCCCAAACCTTAATTGTGTCAGTAATATCAGTTAAATGAACAAAATTAATACGAAACTAAATAATTTAAACAATAATTCGATCAACAACTCACACAAACATACACTCATTGAGACACAACGACAAATACGAAACGTAACCTCGAAATACGGAAAGTTTCCCGCATCTTCCAGGGAACTAACATCTCTTTTACCAAACGGGAGAGGGGAATTAAAGTAAAGAAAGTGGGGAACAAAAAGAAATTGATGTCTATGAATACACATCCCTAACTAAGTTAAATTTGAAGGAAGAAAGTAAAGAAAAACACAACCCTAATTTTGGTTTGGGTTTCTAATGGTTGACACAGAGAGGTCAATATAACATCAAAATGCCACAAAAAAATCAGCCCCTTTCACTTGACAGAGTGACACAAGACTTGCCAATCTTTTGCAAAATTTATTTATCACTATTTTTATTGTTAAAAATTGACGAATCTGAACAAATAAAAAAAATAACGTTATGAGCCGAAAAGCCTTTTCAACAAATCTGAAAATACGTTGTCGGATTTCGTAAGATTTCATAGCACAGAAAATCCATGCTTGCACAACACCTGTCCATTTTCATGAGCACCCCCCCCCCCAAGAAAAAGCATATTCATTTATACAATTACCTATTAAAATGCCCTTTTTATAAGACAGTTGGTTCAGTAAATTTTGCCATGCGTGGACATCTGTGATAACAAAATAGATACAAATTTATTGGACAATCAGGAGTTAGGAAAAAAAACTAAAAGTTGATCCGATTCTGTTTCCCGAAAACGCATAAATACGCGTGATTTTTCTTTGTCTTCAGAGAGTCACAAATTTTCAACGTCTCGTCTAGGTGACATGGCTTTTTCTTATTCTTACTTTCTTCTACTTTAAAAAAATCTGACTGGCACCAAGTCCAGATGACCTGCATTATCTCACTTTCTCATCTTATCTTTCACACCGCACTAATTGATTCTCCTGTTTCCTCATTCACTTGATGGTAACAAAAAAAAAAAAAAAAGTGGAATAAAAACTTCTTCCGTCTTCATTCTCACTCAGAACGTAACTGTTTCCCTACTACAATTGTACACAACCACATCAAAACATACACTTGCTTTTCTTCACAAATCTATTTTGTCTGACTTTAGGAAAACTGAACTATTAAACACATATTCAAAATAAAACTTTATGCATAACTTTTAAACATAAATATTTTCTTCTCGTTAAATAAATTTACACTTATTAATACAAAAAAGAATCTTTTACTTTTTGTTCAAATTTCTGATTCTTTTAAATGTGTTCGGCTCGGTTACAAGGCCATTTCGCAAGCATAGCCGACGCTCCATACATAGCAGTGACCCGGCATAGAACACTCGCACAAACTTTTTGATATTCTAACCGTCATTACACAATGGTGAGCTATACAGAATACACACCTTCTGATGTCAACATAAATAACCGACGACTACCAAACATCCACAAACCTTCTGATATTCGAAACATCATGAATACGTTAAAAAAAAATAGTGATTTACTACACAAGCGCAAATACAGACATTTTTTGATCGACTTTGAAAAACATAACATTCGATTCGCTTACAATATGGCAGCAGAAGAACCAAAATAATCTACTGTTATAGTGGAACATCCTGCCATCCCCAAGAATGGAATGCTCTAGACTATAAAGGACGGTGACAAGCGGTACGAGAGGAAGAAAACGTCTTAGGCATTCGCCTGACTTTTCTATGACACTGTCAGCTCTCAGCCTTCGGGTAGAGGGCGCTCTCTGTTTCCGAGCAGAGAGCACAAACCCAATCGTGGTTCCGCCAAAGGGTAGAGCCACGACTCGGTAAAAATAGACAGACATTTTTTTGGCCCGGCTATATGGCCGGGAATACCCACTATAAAATGACCATGTGTCACATCTGGCCTTGCGTGGGAAGGCTAGTAAATACAGAAAACTTAGGCGAAGTCAGTCTATATTTGATAGTGTATTCCGCTCCTACTCGTTGTTTGCTTATCTATATCTTATTGTTAATCGTACAGTAGTACAATAAATCCGTTATATCTATTTCCTGTGTCGAGTACCATTCTTCCACTAATTTTTACACTGATATTCCTTTCCGGGATATATCAGATTGGCGACGAGGATTCGAAGAAGTTTACGCGGAGGAAAAAATACATTCTCGCCAAATATCAGATTGACGACGAAGAGGACTGTCGCTTGATACCAGTTTTTGCGAATTAAGAATATCAATTGCCGACAGAAAAAAGAAAGTCACACGGAAATTTTCACTTGTCAAATAAGTAAATACAACCGTAAAGACAACAATAAGCAAGGTAAGAAGTAGTTTTGTACCCCCCTCATTTATATATATATATATATATATATATATATATATATATATAAATAAACTACGTTTTATTCTTACCGAAGTTTAACTTATTGGTCAGCTGTGTTGTTGAATTGTATTTATACATATTTTGTTCGGAACATGGAACAATTAGCAGAATGTATGAAGACGCTAGGCGTAGCGGTTTAACAGCTAAGGCAAGAACAGAAAAATCAAGAAAAGCAACATACAGAGCTTCAACAGCATATTTTAAAGCAACAAGAGACTTTGCAAAAGATATTATTGAAGCAAGGCGAACCAAAGGAAGGTTCTAGGATTTTCTCTTCGGAGGGTATATCAAACTCTCTTACAGAATTTTTGTATAAACCGGAGGAAGGAATAACTTTTCAGGCGTACTTTAAAAGGTACGAAACAATTTTTTCGAAAAGGTGCAAATCATGGACCGGTGAAGAAAAAATTGTGCTTTTGTTGCAAAAAAAATCGGTGCTCATGAAAACACAAAATATACGAACTTCATTTTGCCAAAGAAACCAGAGGAGATTTCGTTTGACGAAACTATAGAAATATTATCTAAACTGTTTGGCGAACGGGACAATTTGATTCACATGTATAAATGTTTGAATATCGTTAAAGAAGACGATGAAAACTGTTGCGTGCGCTGGGAAAGTTAACTCCCAGTGTGAACGTTTCAAAATCAAGGAAATTAAAGAAGATATATTTAAATGCCTAATTTTTGTGCAAGGGTTATCGGTGCCTAAGGACCAGGAAGTTCGTTCGAGGATTTTAGCTATGTTGAAGCATGATACGGACTTAACTTTACAGAAAGTATCAGAGGAATGTCAGAAATTAATTAACATTAAATGGGATAATGTATATATTGCAGAAAAGAATATTGCTTAAATACATAAAGTTAATCAACGTGTCTACAAAGACGAAAGACCATACTGCAAACCATGTGGCAACACTAATCATGTCACAAGTGCTATTTTAAAAAAGTACTTTGAATGTGCGCAAAAGGGACACAAGGCAGTAATGTGTAGGGAAAAAAGTATCGAAAGTCCAAAGGGATAAATACAGTTTTATCTAAGAAAGTTACAAAGGATTTCGGTGCAAGAAAGTTCGTCGACATCAAATTAAATGGTCGAAATATCACTTGTTTGCTAGATACCGGAAGTGACGTTTCTACAATTGATGAAAATACCTGGAGAAAAATAGGTCGACTGGAGTTGCAGAATACTAAAAAAATTGCGAATGGCATTTCGGGTAACAAATTGAAATTCAAGGGTGAAATTTTCACAAAAATAGCATTGTACGGCTATCCCCACCCCGACCAATGCACACACACACACACACTCACACACACGTTGTGGGTTAGCAAGGGCCTGATCTTTTGTCAAGTTTGAAACCTGTTTAACTACATAGAATTAATGTGGCTCATATTCGTTTCATAGGCGTGCAATATCAAAATAACTTTCCTCAATTCAAGATAGCAGAAAAACAAGACGGAAAAAAAAGGTTCACTTTTTTTATATAAAAAAAACCTGTTTAGTCGAGTTAAATAAAGCACAATAAAAGTGCGCTCATACCAGACGGTTACTCAGTAGGTTTGTTTCTATGAGGAGGACGAAAGTAGTGTAGTTTATGGGAATAAACCGGTTACGATGGATAAATTGTCGTCTAAATGACGCAAAAATAAAAATAACACTGATATCTCATTTTAACAGATCTATTTATGTCAGTCAGTTAAGTGCAGTACGTGATACACGCTTTGGGCGATCATGTCTTGAAAGAGACATGACTGACTGGTCAGAAAATTATCTCGCAGTAGGTTGCCATTGCTTTCTGCGGTAGACTGGTTGCCAGCCAAGGATATAGAACCCAATTTGTCTTATTTAACCCATAACTGGATTGAAGAGACAGACTAATCCCTTTCCCAAGGGTATTTGTGCGTAAGTGAATACAAGGAATTCAACTGGTATTCGAACTCGGCTCCCCGAGCCAATATCCACTGCACCACAACGCACATAAAATATTTTGAAATACTAAAGAGTAAATTTATTTAATAAAATCACCATCGGTTTCAACCATAGCCTCCAGACAACTCTTCAGGACTGTGATTTGGTGAATTCTTCCATGATCTTTGCCTTCAATTCCTCTTTGGTGTTACAAAGGGTTTTGTTAGTCTCTCGTTCAACTGCAACCCACACATTATAATCAAGGTGGTCGCAGTCTGGGGTGGTGTCTACGATAGGCAGATTAACAAATAGATTAATGGGCTTCTTATTGTCCATAGAGTTTGCGATCGAAGCCTTGTTGTCAGCCATTTTAAATTAATAGATTTCAATAATTCGGAGAACTCTTTCATGACGAGCGAAAAACAAAAACAGATGTTTAGTAAAAATGAAAGAAGTTGAAATATTAATGTTCGAGTTAAACTTAGCACTAGACAAGATGAACTGGAGGAAAGAATCAGAAAGAATTCTAACACAGATACTGTCAGACTTAGATTATTTCAGGATCAGCAAGATGGCGCAAATGAGAAATTAAATATACGACAGTGGCGAAATACCAGCAGACCTTAATAAATTCACCTTCATAGCGCCGTTCGAGAAGGTAAGTGCAAATGAATGCAAGCGTCATCTGATAATGAGCTACATAAAAGGACTAAACCTTCCGATTTTATGCGTAGTAGAATTATACAGGATATTCGAAAAAAATCAGATGGCTTTGTTATATACCCTGCTGCAAGAAATGCGATATTTATGAATAGAATGATATCTGAGTGAACAATAAGAATGAAAATATACATGACGTTTCGGTCGTGGTGCGATCCGGCCTTATTCAGGTAAATGGAATTTCGAACTTAACCATTGATTTCGCCCAACGGGGAAAATTGTTCTAGTTCCACGTTCTGTGTATCTTCCGGATATCTCAGTATCGGTTATTTTTCTTGAACTCAAATCTCTAACTTTATGTTCACCGTTGCTGGAGACAGGGATCGAACTAAAAACTCTTTGGGTCAAGTCACTGGATTACTTCATCTAAAGCTTTTATCAACTCGGCCAAGTGCACTCAAGCGTTGGGTGAATTTGTGGCGATACCGAGCAAAAGCGAGGGACCGGATGTTTGCTCTATAATGACCAGAAAGCAAATGACTAAAACTCGTCAGTGCGCATCCGAAAAACGCAGATGTTCCGGTTGAAAAATAAAAATTAATCAAATATCAAATTTCCATTTCGCGAGCCTGTGCGAGTTTTATTTACAAGCCAGTGGGAGTCCCAGAATCAGGTACAAGTGTGAAATACCAAACGAGCTGCTTTTGATCCAAAAGGCAAATATAAGAAGCCGAGACAGAAAGCACCCAGCAGGCAGACCTCAGGAGAAGAGTGTGATCGATATCCCCTTGACTTGAGTCAATCGGCTACTACGTTCGCCTCCCTTCACCTCTCCTTACTTTCTTCCCTGTCTCAAATCTACTTACTGACCTAAGGAGCAACTACATCAAAGATATTCATTACTCATGACGCACCCAAATTTCTAAGCCTTAAACGTCCTTCAGCATTATATTGCCATTAACAAAATTTAACCTGGGGGTTGTCCCCATATTCAAAGACTGTTTCCTCACAAACCAACTTACTGACTTACAGACCTTAGGAGTGGAAAGTTCAAAATGAACATTTCTCACATACCTCCGCTCCATTTTCGATACCTAAGCACTAACTATCCTTTCACCATGCGTGCCATAAACAAATTTTAAAGTTGTGTTCGGATCACGTCGAAATAACCCGCTATAAAGTGTTGACTACCCGACCTGATATGAACACGCATACCGCAACCTTCTCCAGGCCAACGCACCTACCCATCTTTTCAACAACCATGGCAATGAAAAACTTAACGTCCAGTCGGCACCAAAATGAACAACAACTACTACAGTAAGACAAATTACTTTTTCTAGCATTTCGGTACCAAAAAGAAAAACCGAACGTCCGTCGGACTCACAACTAAAAACTCCATGTGCTTCAAACACGTTGTCGAAGAGTAAATAGTCCCCCCCCGGCGCAAACAATAACGAAGAAAAAACAAATACAAAAACGAAAAAAGAACAAACAGAACGAAAAGAGTAAAAAAAGAAAAAACGGAAAAACAACAGAAAAATAAAAAAGAGAAAAACAAAACAAAAACAACAGTCGGATAGTCATTTGTGAATTTAAAAGAACGAAAAACCTACCATAAATTAGTGACTACCCGGCGTGAGTTTAACACACACACACACACACACACACACACACACACACACACACACACACACATATATATATATATATATATATATATATATATATATATATATTTATACACACACACACACACACAAATATTTTTTGGACTTTCAGTGAAATTCGAATATTTCATTATAACACACTCAAAATGGCAACGGACGCTGAAGAAACTTCAACAAATCAGAACTAACGAACCCGTGGCTATTCCCACAACAACAACAAAAAAAGAATTTGGACTTTCAGCGAAATATGAATACTTCCCTGCAACAGAAATTCAAAATGACAACGGACGCGGAAGAAACTACAACAAACCAAATCAACCCATGACTAGTCCCACAAAAAAAAAAAAAAAAAATCACTACCAAGTCCTTTCAACAAGAACCGAAAACTAAAACATTCCATCGAATCAAGACGGGATTTGAATACTCCCCCTCTTGTACCGAGGAAACTAAGTTTGGTAAAACGGTTAAATGGAAGAAAGAAAACACATTTTTTATTTCAAACGAAAACGGTAAAAAAGAAAAAAAACCAAACAAAAAAAGACAAAAAAAAACAAAACAGCAAATCAAAAGGAAAAACTCCTCTTTGAAAAAAGCGACAAGAGATACAAAAAGAAAAACAAAAAACAAAACAAAAAACAACTCCGTTTTCTGGGGCGAAAGTTATGTGGTGATACCGAGAAAAGGCAAGAGACCGGATGTTTGCTCTATAACGACCAGAAATGACCAAAACTCGTCGGTGCGCATCCGAGTTCGCGCAGATGTTCCGGTTGAAAAATAAAAATTAATCAAATATCAAATTTCCATTTCGCGAGCCTGCGCGATTTTTATTTACCAGCCAGTGTGAGTCCCAGAATCAGGTACAAGTGTGAAATACCAAACGAGCTGCTTCTGATCCAAAAGGTAGATATAAGAAGCCGAGACAGAAAGCACCCAGCAGGCAGACCTCAGGAGAAGAGTGTAATCGATATCCCCTTGACTTAAGTCAATCGGCTACTACGTTCATCTCCTTTCACCTCTCCTTACCTTCTTCCCTGTCTCAAATCTACTTACTGATCGAAGGAGCGACTACATCAAAGACATTCCTTACTCACGACGCTCCCACATTCCTAAGCCTTGATTCTCTTTCAGCATATTATTTGCCATGAACATTTTAACCTCCGTTGGACTTACATTCAAGTATTACTGGAATTGTAAAAACATTAATTGATATGTGTATATAACAATGTTATTTTCAACTCAATTTGCTTTTCTTGATTTTATAATCATTTTATGATTTATAGTGGGCTATCTACCACAAGGCCAAATTCCGTTAACCTGCAACGGTATACAACTACCCTTCACTAGAACGGACTCCCACTACAACTAGAAAGAGAATAGATAGCAACCCACTATAAATTAAACCAGTGATGTGAATATATCACGTTGTCATACATTCTTTTTATTTTTGGTGAAGGTTCTTTTTGTAGCACGGATCAACTAATGATGATATCAGACACAGGAGGGCACTATCATTTATTTGCCTTATTCTAGTATATGAAAGTGAGGATAGCACAATGATACATTTGCACTTTGATCTTTTTAAAGAATGAATACAAGAGCGAGAAGATAGCTATGAACTATTTACGTTACACTAGTATTCCATTTGGTATAATTAAGGTTTTATTATAGCAAGTATCTACCAATGTCGATATTAGTGTGAGACGATCACTATGAACAGTTTAAGTTACTGCTGTATTCCATTTGGTATTTTTAAGGTTTTATTGTAACACGTATCTACCGAGGCTTGTATGAGTGTCAGGCGATCACTATGAACTGTTTACGTTACTGCTGTATTCCATTTGGTATTTTTAAGGTTTTATTGTAACACGTATCTACCGATGCCTGTATGAGTGTGAGGCGATCACTATGAACTGTTTACGTTACTACTGTATTCCATTTGGTATTTTAAAGGTTTTATTGCAATACGTATCTACCAATGCCGGTATTAGACGATCAATATGAACTGTTTATGTTACTGCTGTATTCCATTTGGTATTTTCACGGTTTTATTGTAACATGTACCTATCTACAAATGCCGATATTAGTGCAAGTTTTATTTGTACAATCTGCAGCGTATATATCCTCGAATCTCTTAAAATAGGAGGTAGAGGTTATATCTTTGTTCGGAGAATATGTAAAAGTATCTATTGTGTCCCAGATTGTGTTTTCTGAGAACGCATTTTCGTTTTTACTAATTTGTCCACTTTACTAGTTTAAGCTAGTTTTTTTTGGTCTTGTTGAGTTTGAAGTAGAATTTTTTTGAGTTTCTGATTTGTGACTTCCGTTCGTTTTTGAAATTCACACCGTTGTTTTGCAGTTTGCTTTTGAATTTTAAGTTGCTTTTCTTGCTATTTAAGTTCCCGTTGGTTTTGCTGTTTAAGTTGGAACTTAAAAAATTCGAGCTTGGTGGATTTAAATCCATCCATGTTTATCCATGTCTGTTTTTTAGGATTACCCGAATACAAATTAAATTCAAAGAAAAACCTTTCTTTTCTTTGAAAAAAACAAAAAACAAACCTTCTTACTCACTCAGTAACGTAGTCATTTTGGGGTTTTGAAGGGTTCTTAAGAATCCTGGTCGGCTGCAAAAAACCTCCTGTGGTCCGTAAGAATTCTCGTCGCCAAGCTGTTGGGACCAGAAATAAAGACACAATTTTCGAAGAAATACTCGATCTTTCTTAGAGTCCGACCAATTTATGCAATATGCAGCGTATATATCCTCGAATCTTTAACATAGGAGGTAAAGGTTATATGTAAAAGTATCTATTGTGCTCCAGATCGTCTTTTGTGAGAAGGCATTTTTTGTTTTAACTAATTTTCCCCAGTTTGTCAGGTAAAGCAAGTTTTTTTTGCTCTTGTTGAGTTTGAAGTAGAATTTCTTTGAGTTTTTGATTTGTGACTTCAGTTTGTTTTTGAAATTCAAACCATTGTTTTGTTTAGCTTGATTGTGACATTTTTTTAGGATTACCTGAATACAAATTAAATTCAAATGAAAAAAAAAAGAATCAGTACATAAAACAAACAAAACAAAAAAAACAAAAAAACAAAAAACATAAAAACAAAGAAAACCTTACTTTCTTAATCACTCAGTAATGCCGTCCCTTTGGGGTCCTCAAGGGTCCTTACGAATACTGGTCGTCTGAAAAAACCTCGTCACCATGTTGTTGTGGACCTTTCAGGCCAGAAATAAAGACACAAAGACCGAATAGTGTTCAAAATATATTACAAATACAATATTACATATATATATACCAATGAGCGCTTATTAGCTCGGCTGTCAGAGTTATGCTGGAATAGACTCCACTCTCTCTGTCTCTGGGCTTTACAAAGCAGAACTTCTAATTATATATATATATTTCGGAATAGTTCAATGTGTTACATGGGTAAGTCACCATAACATATACGAAGATATGCTCCTTAACTTTTCAATATGCCGAAAATCTGTGTCCGTAATGTTTTTAGAAGCACCATTTCTCGGGCTAACTTCATTATAATTCGGGTTTATAATGCTATATGATCCTTAACTTTTGAATATGCTAAAATTCCGTGTTCTTAATCTTGTGAAAATACAATTTTTTCGGGATAATTTCTTTATAATTCGTGTTTTATACAACTGTCTGATCGTTACCTTTTCAATATGCAGAGAGTCCTGTCCATAAATCATTTAAAAGACCATTTTTACAGGCTAACTTCATTATAATTCTGGTTTTATACAAATATATGCTTCTTAATATTTCAATATCTTTAAATTTTGTGTTCCTAATCTTCTTTAAAAAGTTCGGTTTTGGGGATAGCTTCATTTTAGGCGGCAATATATGTATAGAGATACACCTACTGTTGAGCTTCTAACTTAAGATATACGTAAAATATATGTACAAATAAATGCACAAACGTTTTTGTTATATTAGAGAAGATTTAAAGGATTTTTCATAACTTGACTTAATTATTGCAAAAAATAAAATAAAATAGAAAAGTACTGTTAAAAACGGAACACACGGCAAGAGTTTTAATAACTGTTAGTAAAGAAAACTAACTGAACTGACGTTGCTCTTCGTGAGGAATATATATATATATATATATATATATATATATATATATATAGGAAAATTTTTTTGATATACTACAATTTCAATTGAAATTGTAGTATATCAAAACTTTTTTCTAAATTATATTACTCTGTTAAATTAAATAAATGAATTTAACATTGAGTTCGTCTCTATCAGAATTTACCTGGATAATATACCAAGTATTCTACGTTATATATATATATATATATATATATATATATATATATATATATATATACAACGGTTTTTATTATGAGAGAGGATTAGGTTTCTTGTTTTTTTCTAAAGTTTTATTTTTATTTTTCACTTCCGGTAACTCCCTTGTGTCTTAGTGGCATCATTCTCTTGCTTACGACTGATTGAATAAAAAACAATTACTAAAAATACATAATAACTTAAAAGAGACAAATACCAATACCCTGCATTATTATACTAACACCGACTTTTTATATGCACTCATTTTCTAGTTGCCTAAATGCAATAGAGATTGTTTCAAGTATTAGCAAAATAGTGGAAATATTCGCCAAGGTACACTGTTAACGTTTTATCAGGTGAACCACAAAAGCATACCAGGTAATAGTGTAACAGAATTATGCAAATTATCACTCAACTACCTTCTCCAAACATGTTGGGAGATTCTCCTCTCCGGAAATTCCGTTGTCCTCCCGATATTGTCAGTGTCACATTGAGGAGATTCTCCTCTCCGGAAATTCCGTTGTCCTCCCGATATTGTCAGTGTCACATTGAGGAGATTCTCCTCTCCGGAAATTCCGTTGTCCTCCCGATATTGTCAGTGTCACATTGAGGATTAAAGGAATCAATATTTTGTTCAATTCTAAATTTAAAAAGAAATTTCTAATGGAGAGGATTCAAGATTTAAGACAGAATTTCTTTTGTTGCAAGAGAGCTATAAGCAATATTTGTCCAGGAAAAGAGATTTTATAAATGCATATATTTCGACATTCCATATTGTCACATTTACCCGAAATCTTTAGAAATATTTCTATTTGGGAAGAAAATTATTGTAGAAATTAACCACGAAGCAAATTGTATCATTTATACAATTAGTTGCTCATTTTTGAAAAGGTCCAATGAATGAATGAATTTAAAAGACTTTTCTACATGCATTCATTCTATAATATTTAAGAAATTCTCTTCTTGTTGAAAAACATACATTGTTTCCAAGATTGGAAACGCTTTCCAACGCGATTCTAGCAACGTGTCTTTTAAAACCGACATGATCATTGGAATCATGGACGTAAATATCAAGAGACCAATTTTGATATAAGCCGACATATTTAAGGATATGCTTCGAAAAGAATAGGCACAACTTATCAAAATATAAGCCCCTACGGCTAATTTGATCAGAGCCTTAGCAATTTCATATCTAACTGGATGGTGTTCCTGAACAATTCTTTCAAACAATTTTCGATATATGAAACGCTCTTCTAAACGAATGTAAACGAAATCCTTGCACACCTTCTGCGCCAAAGCAATCGATAATTTCTGCAGGGAAAGATAGGTTTCAGAAATCGATTTTGCAATTGAAATAAAGAAAAAGACAAACATTAACAATAAAAGAACGAAAGCAATGGCGTCTGGTTTAGCAATTAGTGCGACCAAAGTGAAAATAATGTAAGAACTCAATACGTGGAAACTCACCAGAAAGAGATAGGTGCTGAACATAAAGAGGAAAATATAGACAGGTAATGAAAACAGGAAAAGTAGAATTCCTAAAATTTTGAGCTTTTTGTTCCTGAGGAGAGGGTAAATATAACAGAGGGTGTAACTGTGTGGAATTGCTTTAGAAATCAGAAGCTGTGGGCAGCCATAATAGAAGATACAGAGCAACAATTCGCAGATACAAAGCCAAAAAGATACGAAGATGCAGAGACAAGTGACAAAAACGCCTATCAATTGATAAATCGCATTGGAATTAGTGAAAGCATTATAAACTTTTTTACAACGGTCACGCCATTGTTTAATAACCGCAAACCAAAACGACGGATTTAAAGCAGTCAATAGACTTGACTTGAGAATAGCGTGTAACAATTTGTAATCTTCTAAGTTGGAAATATCTAATCCACCAAAATGCTGCAAGAATTCGATATCTTGAACAAGGAATGTACATGTTTTCTTTTGGTGGAGTATACTATATGTTATAGTTTGGCACAGACGATCTGGAATATTAATCAAAATCAGTGCTAGAACCACAAAATATGAAAACCAAGCAAAAGGTCCACCGAGAAAATAGTCAGTGTTTTCAGCACTTTTCTTAAAACCAAACATCATTGATGTGCATCCAAGTGGGATGTTATTTTCGAGATAGGATCTTAATGTTTCATTCATATAAAAAGCCTGTAACAACAAATCAGTTAAAATAATTAGGAGGCATGCGAAAACAGCTAAAGACCTTCGGACTCTCGACGCAAAAGATGATCTGTTCTCGAAGAGCAACAATTTCTTGATGAAAATCATTACACTAAAATAGGGCTTATGTTCATTTAGCCAATCCGATTCAATTCCGAATGGGGGAAGATATTCTTCGATATTTTCATCACTCGTACTTAACGAACGAATTTGACCGAATGGTATTTGACGTCGGATGAGTTTGGCTTTCGAAATAAATCCAAGGAGAAGTGGGAAAAAGGCAAATAAAAAGGCACCAGCGTAATTGTGGATGCCAGCTAATATCGAATTGCTCTTCTTTTTGCCGCTACATAAATCGATTGAATTATTGTAATTCGTGTGGTTATAATCAGTAACTCGGCAACAATATCGAAGTAAAATTTTTCGGTTCATTCCAAAACGCTTATTAGCTATAAAAGAAGAATATGGTAAGTTCTTACTGTTGTTAATATCGTAGCAGATGTAAGCTGAAGCCTTTTTGTCTGTTAGTTGCGCGACCGAAACAACATTTATCAATTGACGAAAGACAAGTCGAAGAAAATTCAATCTTGACACAATTCTTTCATTACATGTTTCGGAAACATTCATATTCACTGTTAAAGTGGATGTATATTCTTTTAATATAAACAATGAACGCTCTTGGAAGTCATATGGCGTGTTCATGTAAATTGGTAAGCCATTTTCCCCATCGAATAGCCACATATATTTGTTGGGATTTGCAAAATGATCATTTGGTATTGATTTGGTTAATTCCTCGGCTTGTTTCGAGTCGTATTGAATTCGAAAGTAAAAGACCTTCTTCCCGTTTTCCAGGCTCTCACGGAAATGTTTCATTGAATCTTTGGAGACATTGACGATACATTTGTGTTTGTTTGAAACTTGCACTTTTATTGGTTGTGCACATTGAACACGTGACAAGAAAAGTACAAAGTAAAATACGATGAACTTGATTAAGAATGTCATTTCTTCCTGCTTTTAATGGGTTTTCTTCACGACCTGCAAAAGTAGAAATTAATTAATTAAAATTTGAAATAAATAAAAAATATTCGTCAGAAAGTAAGATTTTAATTAAATGTTTTATGTGATTCTAATATTTTTGCATACGATTTGCATACGAGCGACCTAATTCAAATAATAACTGAAGTACGACAAATAAAATAATCAGGTTTATTCTACGGAGAGGCACATAATTCTGATGAATAAAATCGTACGTGTTGAAAAGTCTCGTTTCCTAATATTCCGTCACAGATCACTCAATGAATTCGCAGCTGGAGTTTTCACGTGACAGAATTTCGTTGAAGTAGGAAGAAAACTAAATTTCGCAAAAGTCTTTATCTTTTAAAGAAAAACAGGAATTTGAAAGAAATAATTATCAAAAGTTACAAGAGTTAAACCAATTTTTAAAAATAGTTCATACTTGATAGTAAGACATTTTTATTTATTTTTTTATTTTGTCTTCGATGAACTTTAACAGAAAAGTTGGAAGGTGCAAATTTTAAATGTTTGATGCTTTGTCTTAGAGAAAAACCTTAATTCGAAAGAAATCAACTTGGATCCTTGCAGTCGACGTTGCTACGGTGATATTTATGAATTGATTTTGTCAAAGTCACTTACTGCCCAGATTTGTAATGCAGGAATAATCACCAAATGTTCTTGTATCTGTTATCTGATTAAGGAAAATCAATTTTTGCTATTAATTTAATTGGTCTTGGTTCCTGTTTTCCGGAAGTCTGTCTCCAGTGGAATATAGAATGCTTAAAAAATATAGCCAACTGCTGATTTTTCTGATGATAATCGCGGAAAGAGTCTATCATTCTCTAGATAAAAACAATGAAACCTGGAATCTAGCATTAGACATCTTGAAAACCTTTGACAGGCGTTACAAAACTTCTCCACGAGCTGGAAAGTTATGATGTCTCTAGACACACTTTTTAACTGATCTAGTCGTCCATATTAAATCGTGAAATGAAAGTGTTATCTTCGTATAGCTCCTTTCGTATCAAGTCGATTGTCCCCCACCCTCAGGGCTATATCCGTGGTCAAATTGGCAGAATGACATTCAAAACGAACTCAAGTCCGCCGTTAACCGGGGGGAAAAATATATATTTAATTTTAACGTCGTCAAAACTAAATTTCTCACCCTTTACGATCAGAACGACTTCTCTACCTTCAATCCGTACGGCTGATGCTACCCACCAAAAAGTGACTCGTTACGCTTTCTCGGGCTAACGTTTTCAGTTGACATTAATTGGAAAGACTATACTGAATCCATTGCAAGGTCAGCTAGTAAGAAAGTTTTTTTCACTGTGTCTTGCGGGACAATTTTTTCTCTCCAGAATCTGTATTACATATGTATATATTTGCCATTTCTCCATCTTTAAAGTATTGCTGTCACATCATTGGTTCTCCTATCTGGTCGTCCGCTTTTAGTTATTTTCTTACCGCCGTAAAATAGCCTCTCTGTCTTTTCTATAAATACTTTCCTGGTAATATTTCGGCTGTGCTCTGTACCACCCCAACTGACCATCCGAACAATTTCTCCGGCGGCCGTTCTCCACGATGTGATGTTTGCCGGGAGTTTGTTGAAAATGTCGGCCGGACAGCTGGGGGTACAAGATTGACTATAAGGAACGAACTTCCACAACTTGGATGAGTTGAAAGGATGCTTTATTCGTTTAGAGTTAGCCTTGTCGGTTGGGGCAGGCGAATGTGACACACAGCTCTAACTCCAATTAATGGAGATCAACAAACCCGAACTGAACGAAACAAGACGAACGGAGAATCTTACTTCAAGCTCGCGCTCGGCTGAACTCAACTCTCCTTCACTTAACTTAACTGGCTCTATTTATTTAAAATGAATACGGAAATCCGGAGATCCGGAAATGCTTTAAACCACCGGTGATAAACATTGGCGACTGTAAGTCTGAAATTTCAGTTATCTTTTTTTTGTTATCTTAATAAGGCTTCCGCCGGAAAATTCTTAATGTGTAGTCAAGATACAGTAAAGGACAGCCTTTGACCGGGTCATCGAAAACCCACCTGCTGAACTGTATCTCTTTATCACATTAAATCACTGAGTCAACCATCTACCGGAAGAGCGGTAGGATTCAAAACAGTAATCGGACACTCCTGTCTCTTTCACAACTTTCCTCATAAAAGAAAAAGCGTTCACCCATTTATTCTTCCCCTCTTCCCCTTCACCCCTGCTAAATAAGTTTTCAAACTATTTTCCATCCCTAACCATCCTCCATCCTAATCCATTACAACAAAATACATATATGCCTAGTTATCGTGTCACATTACCTCCCCCAACGGATCTTGTCATTTATGTCAATAAATTACAATAAACAACAACAAAAAAAAAAAAACATGACACGATGCTTCTTCATGTCGGTATGCCATCACCACCAAAAATTATTTTGATCCCCCAGTGATATTCTCCTCCTCTCCACAAACATCGATCATGAAATTTCTTATTAATCCATACCATTTCTTTGTATTTCCTCAACACATTTTTCTTCTTATTTCAACAACCAGTTCCTCAATTTTTGTCTTCGTAGTCGGTGGCATCAATGAATCCACGCAGTTGGTTTATCGCTCCGTATGAGGGTCAATTCTTCGTTAATGAACACCTTTTTCAACTTAGTGTTTTGCTTTCCGCTTTACTTGTTCCCTTCTATTCCTGAAGAGACTCCACTCTTCATTAATTCATCTCCTGTTATCATTTTCCAGCCACAAGTTTCTCGGCCCTTCCTGCATCACCCCCCCCACCCCCAATGAAACCTTGTCATGATGGAAGTTTGCTGAGGACGTCCCCTCCCAATGGGGTCAATGGCGCCCGAAAAATGATTGAAGCATAGTTTACACAATAAATTCAAGAGAGGGGTGGTTCCACCCTCTCTCCCAAAGAAGAAAAGAAATTAAAAAAAAAAAATTAATTAACACAAGTTGACAAAATAGTCATAACTGAGCAAGTCTATAGGAGCGATGTAACTGCTCCTCATTCAGTCTCTTTTTTAACTATTTAAAGTTCTCCAAACATATTCCATTTTCCCTTCTTTCTCTCCTTTTTCTTTTAAACAAAAACAACAAAAAAAGTAAATAAATGTTCCTAAAATGTTTCTTTCTGTTTTTCTCAAAAATATTTTTTCATCATCATCATCATCCTCCTTTTTTCTTCTTTCAAACAAAACAACAAAAAAAAGTAATTAAATGTTTCTAAAATGTTTCTGTTTTTAAAACAAAAAAAAATTTTTTTTTTCACCATCATCCTTTTTTTTTCAAAACATATTTTTGTCGTTGTTGTACACACTCACTTAGTTTTTCTTTCTCTCATTTTTTAACGTAATAACACACACTATTCTTTTACCCCCTTTTTTTCAAACATTCCGTTTTCATTCTTCTTTTTTTTTTCACACCGTTTGCGTTGATCTCTCTTTTTCTTTAACTTTCTTTTCAAAATTCATACCTTTTTATCGCAAAATAGTCACACATTTTTTTTCAATTCATTTTTTTTACACACACAGTTGTATCTTGCTCTCTCCCTTCCTCTTATTTTTTTCCATTTTTTTTCCTTTTTTTTTTCGTACACATCTTTTTCTCATTATCAATCTATTTTTCAACCAAACATATTCCATTTTCCTTTCTTTTTTTTCTTTTGAACAAAACAACAAAAAAAAGTCAATAAATGTTTCTAAAACGCTTCTTTCTGTTTTTCCCAAAAATATTTTTTTTCATCATCATCATCTTATTTTTTCAAGCAAAACAAGTAAATAAATGTTTCAAAGATGTTTCTTTTTGTTTTTCTCAAAAATATTTTTTTTTCATCATCATCATTTTTTTTCTTTTTCAAAACATGTTTTTGTCGTTGTTGTACACTCATTTAGTTTTTCTCTCTCATTTTTTTCACGAATAGTGCTTTTTCTTCTTTTTTAATAACGCACACTATACTTTTACCCTTTTTTTTTCACACAGTCCTTTTTTCATTCTTCTCTTTTTTTTTTCACACCGTTTGCGTTGTTCCTATCTCTCTTTTTCTTTAATTCAAAATTCGTACTTTTTATCTCAAAATAGTCACACATTTTTTTTTAATCAATTCATTGTCCCTTTTCTTTTTTTTTTTTTGATCGTACGGCCGTTAGTGGCAACCGTTCTTCTGCCTGCGAGAATTTTAGCCTGACGAAAAGGAAGTAAATAATACTGCTTACCTTACGGTGCTTGTTGAAAACGGGTTCCCTTTCCTTTCTTTGTTTCTTGTTTTTTTCTTCTTTTTCTTCCCCTAAAGCTTACACCAAGCAACCAGAATTTGGCTGTGAGAATAGTTCTTTCTTCGATTTCCTTTCTTTTTTCTTACGGTGCTTGTTGATAACGGGTTCCCTTTCCTTCCCTTGTTTCTTTTTCTTTCTTTCTTTTTTCTTCTTTTGAAGCTTATACCAAACAATTAGAATTTGGTTGTTAGTGTGGTTCTTTCTTCGATTACTTTTTCTCCGTTCGTTTCGCTTCGTCCAGTCGCGTCGGTTCGCTGAAATCCATTCCAAACTTAGCATCCAGTGGCACTTCCGTGGGTTCCAAATCCTGCAGTCACGGCACCAAATGTACCACCCCAACTGACCATCCTAACAATTTTCTCCGGCGGCCGTTCTCCACGCTGTAATGTTGCCGGGAGTTTGTTGAAAATGTCGGCCGGACAGCTGGGGGTACAAGATTGACTATAAGGAACGAACTTCCACAACTTGGATGAGTTGAAAGGATGCTTTATTCGTTTAGAGTTAGCCTTGTCGGTTGGGGCAGGCGAATGTGACACACAGCTCTAACTCTAATTAATGGAGATCAACAAATCCGAACTGAACGAAACAAGACGAACGGAGATCCTTACTTCAAGCTCGCACCCGGCTGAACTCCTTTCACTTAACTGACTCGGAAAAATTACCTGAATTTATCCAAAATTGACCGGAAATCCGGAAATGCTTTAAACCACCGGTGATAAACATTGGCGACTGTAAGTCTGAAATTTCAGTTATCTTTTTTTTGTTATCTTAATAAGGCTTCCGCCGGAAAATTCTTAATGTGTGGTCAAGATACAGTAAAGGACAGCCTTTGACCGGGTCATCGAAAACCCACCTGCTGAACTGTATCTCTTTATCACATTAAATCACTGAGTCAACCATCTACCGGAAGAGCGGTAGGATTCAAAACAGTAATCGGACACTCCTGTCTCTTTCACAACTTTCCTCATAAAAGAAAAAGCGTTCACCCATTTATTCTTCCCCTCTTCCCCTTCACCCCTGCTAAATAAGTTTTCAAACTATTTTCCATCCCTAACCATCCTCCATTCTAATCCATTACAACAAAATACATATATGCCTAGTTATCGTGTCACAGCTCTGCGTTATGGTACCTAGACATTTTAATTTAATCACAGTTCTAAAATGGCGTCGGGATTCCATCAGTTTACAGTTATATTAGCGAGATCCAGCTGTAAGTTCTACGTTTCTTTTACAAGCACTTTTCGTTTATGGAACTTTCTTCCGGCTCCATGCTTTCCAGCCAAATTTAATCTGCAAAATTTTATATTCAAATTGACAATACTAAACACTTACCAAAGTAAAAAAAAAAAATAATAATAAGAAACCTTCTGTACAAAGATGTTTGAGTTAGAAGTACTCCATTATACGTATTGTAATAGGCCAATTTAGTTCAACACTACACAGATTTTATGCATTCTGCTATTTTCTCGAGCCATAGAGATGCTGTAAAATATTTCTTTCGGTTTCCAAATATATAGCAGCGCCTAACTAACCTCTAGTTTTACTAAAAGTCGCTCATCTTATCATATTCGACTATATCACTTCTTATCATAACGTTTCGTTGGTTTACTCTGCTTTTAAAGACCATTACTAAGTACGGGACACGACAAAACAAATTTCCTGCTGAAAAAACGAATGCCTAGCATAAAACTGTTATGGCATGAACACGTGACTTTCCTGTTCGATGATCTCGGCAAACGAAGGAGGTACGTAAAGGTTCTGTGATTACATTAAATATCATAGATGGACGAACAATGATGCTACTATAGCGTTAGTTCTACCTCTCTTTCGACTATAGCGTGAGGTCTACATCAGTATAGCGTGTCGTTTGCCTTCGGTTTCGACTATAGTGTGAGGTTTACCTCCCGTTTCGATTATAGCGTGAGGTCTACTTCAATATAGCGTAAGGTCTACCTCTCGTTTCGACTATAGCGTGAGGTCTACCTCAGTATAGCTTGTGGTCTACCATCCGTTTTGACTATAACGTGGGGTCTACAGTATAGTGCGAGGTCTACCTCAATATAGAGTGAGGTCTACCTCCCTGTGGTCTGTCTTCCGTTTCTACTATAGCGTGGGGTCTGCCTCAGTATAGCGTGTGGTCTACAGTATGGCGTGAGGTCTACCTCAGTATAGCGTGTGGTCTGCCTTCTGTTTCGACTACAGCCTGAGGTCTACCACAGCATCGAACTATAATACAATATTGTATTTGCTTACATAATTATTTTAACCTTATATTAATGTTTATATATTTATATTAAAAGTAGAGAGGTAAAATAAACACGCTATCAATTACAATATATTTATTTTAGCAATAAACACTTTGTACATCTTGTAGGAATGGCACGAATCATATAACAATTCTACTTTTTCCTTCCTTAGTTAGTTAGTAGGTTACTTAGTTCCTCCGTCCGTGACGCCACTGAAGAAAGATAACATTCTTACTCTCTACACGAGCTTTTCCTTCCCCTCTATATTTTTACTCACCTCAGCCTTTCTCTCACCTTTGCCAAACGGAAGGGTATTAAAGAGTGAGAGAGTAGGAGGAGAGAGCCTATAGCATTACCGTATCAGTAGCAGCTTAACCTGGCGTTTGCATCAGTAATTGTGTGTGATACGAGGTTTCCTTCCCCTCTATCTTTTTACTCACCTCAGCCCTTCTCTCAACATGGCCAAACGGAAGGGTAGTAAAGAGCGAGAGAGTAGGAGGAGAGAGCCTATAGCATTACCGTATCAGTAGCAGCTTAAGCTGGTGATTGTAGCAGCAATTGTGTGTCTTTATATATGTGTGTACTATACAATATAGTAAAATAGGTAGGTTTGTTGTCGTATCCCGCGACATAATAACGAAATTTCTGGCCTCTAGACACTTGGCCATTCCTCAGTTGGTCTTTTCTGTTTACAATGGACACAGGAGCCATGATTTTTCAGTAATAAAAAAACCAAAAAAACAAAAAAAAACAAAACAAAAAAAACAACAAAAAAAATCAACAAAAAAACAAAAACATTTTCTCTTCCAAAATCTCTCACAAAATACCGTACAGTATTTTGGTTATGGTCTATGCATACGCTGCTTATGATTACAAAGTAAGTAAAGTAGCTTCTATGGACATAGAAAGCATACTCCTGAAAACTCACAACATAACCACTCTTCTCACTTTGTTTTTTTTTCTTTCAATTGGAGTAGATAGATCTATCTATCGCCCGGTTCACACTCAACCCACGTTTATTGAACAGGTTAAGAGGCTCATCCCTTGTTCCCTGTTTAGGATGTGATTTCCGGCTTTATCTTTTCCAATTTTTTCATTCTTTTGTTTTTTTCAATTGGAGTAGATAGATCTATCTATCGCCCGGTTCAAACTCCACCCATGTCTATTGAACAGGTTAAGAGGATCATCCCTTGTTCCCTTTTTAGGATGTGGTTTCCGGCTTTCTCTTTTCCAATCTTTTCACTATTACGCAGCCTCCTGCACATCAGTGGCGTTACCGACTTGCTCGGGGTGATACGATTAAAAAAAGAAAATTACTTTTAATGATATTTTTATACAATTACACTCTGTGTTATCCTTTTTTTTATCCAATATTTTTATGTTTGAAGACGTTACTATCATTTGTAGGATGACAAAGTAAAATTTTACCAGGAAATCATAATTATCCTTCCGTGGAAATTCCACCTGTTTTGCTAGTTATTAATTATTGGTTAATTACTCAAGTCAGACATTGTTCCCATTTGAGTGATATTTATGCAATACTTATAAATATTTAATTCCATTTTTATTATTAACATTTTTTAATAAACTACACAACTTGTATTACCAACAGTAGAACTGATTATAGTTGCAATACTGCTACTATTACTACTACTACTACTGATGATGACCTATTCACATATACACTTTCAATGTAACCATAATTTAGCTTCTAGGTACATTACAACCTACCCCAGCAAATTAAACTGGGATGTTTAGTTATTCACTGACCATCCCACATTAGCACACCTACACACGGATTGATATACCACACTTAATTAAATACACAACTTGTTATTTCCGCCAGTAGAAATGACTTATAGTTGTAATACGGCTATTACTACTATAACTACTCATAAGCATTTAACCGTTAAATACCTCCACTGGAGTCCATTTTTTTACCTACACTTAAAATTAAATTGAAATTTTAAAAATAAATAAGTTATCTTCAAGCTTTAAAATTAGCTTTAATTGACAGCCAAGAGATTAAATTTAATAATTCTAGTAAGCAAAACATACTGGTGTAATTTTTAACCTAAATTATATTGATTTAAATCTAAAATTTTAATTTTTTTTTAAATATACCGCCATTTCTTAATGAATGACTCGTTAATTAAACGGTAGCCTAATTTCTGTTTTTAAAAATCTTGAAAAAATAAAAAAAAACGCGCTGACAGGTTATTAAAGTCAAATTTTAATATTAAAACTTACCTTTATCTATTTTCAATCAATTAATAATTGTTTACTGCCAGAAATTTACAAAAAAAAAAAACAAAATTAATTACGGTAGTCCTATTTTTTGTTATGTAACTCATAGAGGTGACGAAAGATGACAGCTACCGGATGTTGATTGATACGCAGTGTATGGTGACCAATCGTGCTAAAAAATTAAAATTTTTTTTTTTTTGGTTTTTAACAAATAGTGAAATTACAAATTTAACAATTTCAGCACTTATATATTTTATAGAATTTTAGTTTAGATTTATAGCCAGACATTTGAATATGCTTTCTGAATAAATAAAAATTTTAAAAATTTAAATTTCTTTTAAAATAATTGTAATTTAATAAGAAACAATGAGATTTTAAAACAAATTTATTTTGGTAAGTGTAAATAAAATGTAACCAGACTTTTCATTGTCGTTTGGTTTGTTCATTTAAAAAAAAATTGAAAGAACATGTAAGTGGGGGGAAAAGAAAGAAAATTCCCCAAATTTAATAAAAAAAATTGTCACAATCTTAAATTTTTCTGAATTTTGAAATGAATGCCTTTTCATTTTTTTTAAAATTTAGGTATAACAAAATCAGAAGACTTACTTGTTAATTATTTTTTTTCGTGAGGGGGTATTTTAGACAAAAGTGCGAACAAATGTTTGACAAGTTTGTCTAAAAATCTCAAAAAAAAAAAAAATCAAGTAGAAATTTTTATAATGGTTAGTTAGGTAATTCCCAAACGTATAAAAAGTTACCATTTATGATAAGTCTTCAAATTTAATTAAAACAAACTTTTATCGTGAATATTTTTTGAAGTTCAGTTATGAAAATGTTTTTATTTTCTTGAACTGTACTGTAGTGTTCAATACATATCTTTTTTTTAATTATCATGAATTACTTAATGCACCTACGGTCACAATTTATTCAAAAATTAAAGATTTTAAAATAAAAAGATACTTTTAAATGTTGATGGAATTACTTGCAAACAGGCTGTTAAATTTTAGAAACGTAAGATTGAAATTGCGTTATGTTTTGCCAGAACGCTTGCTAACTTATAGAATCATTTTGACCCATATGGAACACCGTACTTTATAAGATTTGAACATCGTACTTTATAACTTTGAACGTATTTGCACAAATAATTAATTCATTTTTTTCTGTTTAAAAATATTTTTGGTGAAAATTTTTTATTATTTTTTTTTTGTTTTATAGACAGTATAATCATCAATTCTTAACTAAAAGGAAAAACACATACAGTTCTTTAAAAGATTTTTAAAATATTTTTAAAACTTTATACATTATTTATAATAAAAAAATAAAAAAATGAAAACAATTCTTTTATAATTTTATTAGTAATCAAAAAAAATTTTTTTTTTCAGACTATAATGTCCTTAATTTTTATTATTTATTCCAGCAATTAAAAGCTTATCAAAAAAAATTATATCAAAGTTTTATTGCATTTTTTATATTTCTCTTCGGAGCAGATTTTGGTATCGTGTATCATAATTTTAAATAAAAAAAATACATGATTTATATTTCCCGATGAGTTCTGCGTTTAACTAATAAAACAAAAAATTCCAGAAAATTAAAATTCATTAAAATTTCATGAATTTACTTGAAGGGGGAGTAACAGACTTAAAAAAAAATTGTTTTCATCAAAATTTTAAGAAGGTAATAATTTCAAAAATAATTTTATTCATTTGTTAATGAGTACTGAAAGTTTCATTAAAATCCGACAAATATTTTATTTTTGCGAGAATTTCCTAATTAATGTGTTCGGAAACCGAAAAAGTGAGTGAAGAAAAAAAAATGACGTAATCAGTTATAACATAGACGTAATATTTTTAACCACGCTAACTCCAAATCAAAAACAAAATTTTCTGACAAAATTTCGAAAATGTTAAAAGGGATTAAAAAATTTTAAAAAATAATTAAAATTTACTTTGATCTTTCCTCTTCATGATATTATAAACGTTTTGGATAGAAAAATGTCCTTTATTAGGTTTTTAACCTTTTTAAACTTTTTTTTATGATGGATTTTTGTGACGTAATGGAGGTCTCACGTATACACATATTCACATAAAGAAAGACAAAAGAAAAGCTGAACTTAGCCGTGAGTTTCAGATGAACTTTATCAAGACAAATGGATTTTAATTTTGCAACAAGTCAAAGATCGTTAGTTTTTAAAAACTTAAATTAAGAACACTCATAAATGTACTTCAAGGTAAATTACGGACCGTGCTAAGTGATGTAATTTAATGTCTATTAAATTAAAGTGGGTAAATGTGGTTGAAATTCTTATAATGTATTTATTATTTATAATATAAATAATTAAACATTAAGTAACGTATTTGTTTACTTGAAATAATAAAGGATTTGAATTTAACTGTTTTCTCTTAGTTATTATTTTCTGCAGTAGTAAAACTGTTGAATGGATTTCCGTGGAGAACTTGTTTATTAAATCATGGTTGATTGAAGCTAAAATTTAACTCACATAATATGTAAAGAGAATCAGTTACTCACCTTGATGCGATGACAAATGAGTTTGATGTTTTGTCAGCCACAAAAATTCCGATCAAAGTGTTTGTGCCAGTTGATTGAATTGGAGCCTTTATCGCTCAGAAAGATTCCGATTAAGCCTTTGTGTCAACTGTCAACTGTGTGAATTTGACTTTTATTATTAAAATTATAAAATAGCAAGAAGATTGCAGTAAAATTTATCTTTCAGTAGAGAGAGAACTAATTGGTAGTTTAGAATGCAAAGTGATCTACTTTTGAAAAAAAGAAAGTAAAATATTTGTTGCTATATATATATTTGTTTATAGACAAACTTGTGTATATACATGTATGTGTGTGTGCGTGTCGACGTTTCAAAAAATGAAACCATTTTTTAAAGTGCTTACATATATATATATATATATATATATATATATATATATATATATACACACATTTTGGGTTTTCCCACTTGTGCGACTGTCTGGTGGAAGAACTTTAAAAAATTGTTTCATTTATTTTCTAACGAAAGCTTCCAATATCTGGGTATTTTCATTAATTCTTGAAATAAAATCTTTTACATTTTATGTAGCATATTCAATCGTCTGTTAATAACCTTCTCAAAGAGATGATTTTCTGTCATTTGGAAGGAATTAATGCGAAGAAGCAATCAAAATTTAGACCAAAATATGACAGGGATATAAAATGACCTTGGAAAGTGCTAGCGACATGTGTTTGAAATAATAAGTGAACAGTCCGGATGTCGACTGGGAATAAGGAAGAATATACTTGAAGATTTCAGCAAACAAAAGTGATGACCTACTTCAGCCCAAATTCTTTTGTTATTTTTAAATAGCTACAGTTAAGTGTTAGTATATGAATAGTTATATGACCTCACATAGGATTTGTACACTGAACTTTAACGGCGTTCATATGATATTAAAATACAAATCTGCTTGTGAAATGTTAGGTAGATTATATACAGAGATAAAATTCGACCATTTTTGTATATTTTTAGTTTCAATTCTAAGACTCTTTCTCAATCTTTTTATACGGTTTAGGGCTAGTATATATTGATGAAACATGGGCATTGATTATGCGAAGGCATTCGACAAGATACGACACAAAGAATTGATGGAGATGCTCAGCAGCCTAGACATTTTCGAGAAAGATATAAGAGTGTAGAGGACGAAGCGTCCGTTACTAATTTAGATTTACGAGTCGACTCGTTGTAACTTGTGTCATGAAATAAAGCAGGAAATAAGAAAGACGAAAAGGCGAAAGTAACCAGAAAAACAATAGATTAACAAAGGTTAAATAGGGTTGAACGCATACATAAAAGTAAGGAAAGAAAAGTTCTTTTCCCTTTCGTCTGGACAGAAACGTAAAATGTTCGGTAGAAGGTTATTTTATGTAAAGTTAAGTTTGAATGAAAGTTAATGTGCATAGTGTTAATGTCTGTTTCCAATTGAAGTTTTTTAGTGTTGTGTGTGCATGCTGGTGAGAAATAAAAATTTGCGCCACTAATTGCTACCCGCAATTAGTGCGCGTGTGTTTGTGTGAGTTAGGGAAACATGTCTGCTCTTGCCCGGGACAAAATCCTAACTAGCGTACCACGTGACGTTCTCCGCTTTTATTGGCATGCGTTTACGCGGGAACTAAGTTTGTCACGTGAACGCTGAATGACCATGTGTGTGTGTGTGTGTGTGTGTGTGGGTGTGAATGTATCAAACTCTACAAGAGTAATCAAGAATCTCTACTGGCAGCAAACGGCCTGCATACGGACAGGTAACGATCTCAGTAGATTTACAAAGACAGAAAGAGGCGTAAGATAAGGATGCGTCTTTTGACCGGATTTGTTCAACCTGTACAGCGAGAATATTTTGAGGACCCTAGACGATACGCCAGGATTTGCTATTGGAGGACACAACTTGAACAACATAAGGTATGCAAATGATACAGTGCTGATTGCAGACACGGAAAGGAAACTGCAGAACCTCCTACAGAAGGTAGCGGTGGAGAGTGACAAAAAAGGACTACAAATAAACTTTAAGAAAACTGAATGCATGGTCATCAGCAAAAGGTGCAACCCAAAATGCCAAATACAGGTAGGGGATACCAGAATAAAGCAGGTGCAAAAATTTAAATACCTAGGAAGTGTTCTAACAGGAGATGGAAAGTGCGACACAGAGATCAGAAGGCGAATTGGCATGGCAAAGGACGCGTTCCAGAAGCTGAGCAAAGTACTAACACACAGGAAAATTTCACTAGAAACAAATAAAAGAGTGCTGAATTGCTATGTGATGTCAGTTCTTTAATACAGCAGTGAGTGCTGGACAATATCATCTAAAATGGGGACAAAACTGGAAGCAGCGGAAATGTGGTTCTACAGAAGGATGCTGCGGATATCGTGGACTGAACATGCAAGCAACGATGAGGTGGCAACCAAAAGGAAATTAATACCGAGCATCAGGAAGAGACAACTGAAGTTCCTGGGACATGCAATGAGGAAGGAGAGCCTGGAGAACCTGATACTGACTGGCCAGATAGAGGGAAAGAGAGACAGGGGAAGGCAGCGGATAACATGTTTGCAGGGCCTGGTCGGGTGGGTGACGGAACAGGGGTTGCCAGGAGTAACAGGAACAAACATACTAAGGGCCACAAGGGATAGAGAGACGTGAAGGGCCATGATCGCCTACGTCCTGAAGGGACAGGGCACATAAAGAAGAAGAATATATAGATGACGTATGATAAGTATTAAAATGGCGTTTTTTTTATCTAGATTTTATCTTTTTAAAATATTCTACATCTCCATGAGAAAGCACCTATATTAATCTGTTCTTTCTGGACAACATAAGATCTATATATTAGAAGGTGCCTAACAGTAAGTCGTGTATTGGTCAAGTTACATGAAGACATTTTTCTTACTCTTTTTCAACGTGACATTTATAAGAGAGATTTTAATGTTTTTTTTTTAAAATTTGTCGACCCCCGGGATAAGTGAGTAATTGTGGCCAAGTTCATGAAAACGTCTTTCCATATTTGAACCTTTTCAAAGAATTATCTTGTATTGATCAGTTAATTTCAATGAAACGTTTCAAAGAAAGTTCTAAATTGTTTGAAGTTTGTGTATTGGTAATCTCACGACAATGTAAATATTTGTTCCCATATTATCTTGTTTATAATAAAAAAGTCAAATGTACAAATGTGTCAGGTTGACTGAGAATATGAAGTCCTAAACAAGGGATAATATTATATTGATTTGGTCATTGTGAGATCGAGCAAAAACTCCGTAATTATTCAATGACACTGCATTCTTTTTGTGGGAAAGAATCCACCAAATAATAGATACATATCCCAAAATCCTCACTGTTGTCTTAGCAGGAGGGATTCAACTAAATACTAAACACCTACTCCATGACAATCTATATTTTCATAGCGCGAGAGGATTTAATAAATATAAGAAACTTAGAAAACTTTGAATTTTCGTACGTGGACTATCCATTAAAAGCTAGACACCTATAAAAATGACGGGTCAGAATGACCAGCATTTACATAGCTTTAGAAGAACCACAAAATACAAGAGATCAACATCATCTGAATTCAACTGTAGATGTAGATGTGTTTTTCATAATTAATGTTTACTTCATCTTTGTTAAAATAAAATTGGCTTTACGTAGGTTAAAGAGAATCTATCTTAATCAACTGTAGATGTAGATTTGTTTTTGATAATTAATGTTTACTTCACCTTTGTTAAAATAAAATTGGCTTTACGTAGGTTAAAGAGAATCTATCTTAATCAACTGATGTAGATTTGTTTTTGATAATTAATGTTTACTTCATCTTTGTTAAAATAAAATTGGCTTTACGTAGAAAATAAAGAATCTATCTTAATCAACTGTAGATGTAGATTTGCTTTTGATAATTAATGTTTACTTCACCTTGTTAAAATAAAATTGGCTTTACGTAGGTTAAAGAGAATCTTATCTTAATCAACTGTAGACGTAGATTTGTTTTTGATAATTATCTTTCATCAATTGTTAAAATAAAATTGGCTTGCCGTAGGTTAAAGGAATCTATCTTAATCAACTGTAGACGTAGATTTGTTTTTGATAATTAATGTTTACTTCACCTTTGTTAAAATAAAAAATTGGCTTTACGTAGGTTAAAGAGAATCTATCTTAATCAACTGTGTAGATGTAGATTTGTTTTTGATAATTAATGTTTACTTCACCTTTGTTAAACAAATCATTTTTACGTAGGTTAAAGAGAATCTATCTTAATCAACTGTAGATGTAGATTTGTTTTTGACAATTAATGTTTACTTCACCTTTGTTAAAATAAAATTGGCTTTACGTAGGTTAAAGAGAATCTACCTTAATCAACTGTAGATGTAGATTTGTTTTTGATAATTAATGTTTACTTCACCTTTGTGAAAATAAAATTGGCTTTACGTATTAAAGAGAATCTATCTTAATCAACTGTAGATGTAGATTTGTTTTTGATAATTAATGTTTACTTCACCTTTGTTAAAATAAAATTGGCTTTACGTAGGTTAAAGAGAATCTATCTTAATCAACTGTAGATGTAGACTGTTTTTGATAATTAATGTTTACTTCATCTTTGTTAAAATAAAATTGGTCAATGGAAAGTTAAAGAGAATCTATCTTAATCAACTGTAGATGTAGATTTGTTTTTGATAATTAATGTTTACTTCACCTTTGTGAAAATAAAATTGGCTTTACGCAGGTTAAAGAGAATCTATCTTAATCAACTGTAGATGTAGATTTGTTTTTGATAATTAATGTTTACTTCATCTTTGTTAAAATAAAATTGGCTTTACGTAAGCTAAAGAGAATCTATCTTAATCAACTGTAGATGTAGATTTGTTGATACCAATGTTTATTTCACCTTTCAGAAATAAAATTGGCTTTACGTAGGTTAAAGAGAATCTATCTTAATCAACTGTAGATGTAGATTTGTTTTTGATAATTAATGTTTACTTCATATCTTGTTAAAATAAAATTGGCTTCTTTACGTAGGTTAAAGAGAACCATCTTGTTCAACTGTAGATGTAGATTTGTTTTGATAATTAATGTTTACTTCACCTTGTGAAAATAAAATTGGCTTTACGTAGGTTAAAGAGAATCTATCTTAATCAAATTGCAGATGTAGATTTGTTTTTGATAATTAATGTTTACTTCACCTTTGTTAAAATAAATTGGCTTTACGTAGGTCAAAGAGAATCTATCTTAATCAACTGTAGATGTAGATTTGTTTTTGATAATTAATGTTTACTTCACCTTTGTGAAAATAAAATTGGCTTTACGTAGGTTAAAGAGAATCTATCTTAATCAACTGTAGATGTAGATTTGTTTTTGATAATTAATGTTTACTTCACCTTTGTTAAAATAAAATTGGCTTTACGTAGGTTAAAGAGAATCTATCTTAATCAACTGTAGATGTAGATTTGTTTTTGATAATTAATGTTTACTTCATCTTTGTTAAAATAAAATTGGCTTTACGTAGGTTAAAGAGAATCTATCTTAATCAACTGTAGATGTAGATTTGTTTTTGATAATTAATGTTTACTTCACCTTTGTGAAAATAAAATTGGCTTTACGTAGGTTAAAGAGAATCTATCTTAATCAACTGTAGATGTAGATTTGTTTTTGATAATTAATGTTTACTTCACCTTTGTTAAAATAAAATTGGCTTTACGTAGGTTAAAGAGAATCTATCTTAATCAACTGTAGATGTAGATTTGTTTTTGATAATTAATGTTTACTTCACCTTTGTGAAAATAAAATTGGCTTTACGTAGGTTAAAGAGAATCTATCTTAATCAACTGTAGATGTAGATTTGTTTTTGATAATTAATGTTTACTTCACCTTTGTTAAAATAAAATTGGCTTTACGTAGGTTAAAGAGAATCTATCTTAATCAACTGTAGATGTAGATTTGTTTTTGATAATTAATGTTTACTTCACCTTTGTTAAAATAAAATTGGCTTTACGTAGGTTAAAGAGAATCTATTTTAATCAACTGTAGATGTAGATTTGTTTTTGATAATTAATGTTTACTTCACCTTTGTTAAAATAAAATTGGCTTTACGTAGGTTAAAGAGAATCTATTTTAATCAACTGTAGATGTAGATTTGTTTTTGATAATTAATGTTTACTTCATCTTTGTTAAAATAAAATTGGCTTTACGTAGTTTAAAGAGAATCTATCTCAATCAACTGTAGATGTAGATTTGTTTTTGATATTGTTTTCTCCACTAATACAGTTACGTAACTGTTTGGGTTAGCAACACATAAAATTCAATTTTAGTTGGAATAATGCTGAAGGGAATGAATTAAACTATAAAGCAAGATAATTTTATAGAGAAAGGAAATTTTTTTATATCACACAAAATATTCAGCGAAGACACAGGAATAAAGTGATAGAACTATAATATAATATATATACCCGAAACTAGAGCGGGTTCAACTTCGTACTAGTTTTACTCAATATTGACTGGAAAATAAGAGGTGAATCTACCGAGGAAGACATTTGGAGGAAGTTTAGGCGGAATGGAAAAAGTTCCTTCAACTCGGCTAAAGATTATATATATATATATATATATATATATATATACAGCTTCGTTTTGGTCAGAATGATTAATAAAACTATCTTTACCTTTCACGGGAGCACGTGGTGTATTCACTGGATGTTGAGGAAGGTCTTCGTGTGGAGAATTTTAGCTAATCAGTCAGTCAGTTAAGTGCCATACATGATACACGCTTGGGCGATCATGTCTCGAAACAGACATGACTGACTGGGCAGAAGATTATCCCACAGTATATTGCCATTGCTTTCTGCGGTAGACTTGTTGCCAACCAAGGCTATAGAACCCAATCTGTCCTGTTATTTAACCTATAACTGGAAGGAATAGACGGATTAATACCTTTCCCAAGGGTATTTGCGCGTAAGTGAATCTAATGAACTCGGCTGAAATTCGAACTCGGCTCCCCGATTTCTCGTTCCGAGCCGATATCCACTGCACCACAACGCACATCCTTTTAGCTAGTAGCTTGATGAAAAGTTTTTTCTGTTACTTTTTTTGGGGATTGGTGACAAACTGACCAAATAACCTAGTTACTACTATTCATACTAAGGTGACTATTTTAAACCATGACTCAAGTTTTTGAGGCAAAAATACGCTTCTAATTTCCTCATTACACTTCCCACTTTAGAGTAAAAGTTTTGAATTACAAACGTACAACTTTTTTCGGGAAAATTTAATTAAGTTTACACACAAGAATATTTTATTTTTGGGCAATCAGTCCTAACACAAGTTTTGCAAAACAATAAGTTCGATTTGTAGCAAAATTATACAACCACAATTTGTCATATTATGCTCTAGATAATGCGTCTGCAATAACATTGTTCTTTCCTTTCGTATGTTTTATTATAATGTTGTATTATTGTAGGAGAAGACTCCATCTTTTCAGTCTCTGGTTTTTGTTTTTCATCCTTTGAAGAAAAGTTAGTGGATTATGGTCGGTAAAGACCAAAACAGGATACATAGTGACATTGAGATGGAAGTCGAAGGGTTGTAGCGTTGTTAACACTGATAAACACTCCTTTTCACTGGTAGAGTCATTCTTTTGGTGGGCGTTTAACTATTTGGAGAAGTATCCAATTGCTCTGTCGATGCCTTCATCTTGGATTAAGAGACCACTCATTCCGACATCACTGGCATCAATTTGTAATTTGAATTGTCTTGTGAAACCTGGTGTTGCGAGAGCTGGACTCTCCATGAGTGTCGATTTAATTTTGTTGGAAGCCGCATCACAGGTCTCACTCTATTTGTATTTTATATCATTTCTAAGGAGATCCATGAGAGGACTTGCTATTGATGAGAAATTTTTACAAAATTTTTGGTAGCAACCTGCTATACCGAGAAATCTCATTAATTGTTTTTTGTTGGTTGGAATAGAGTACTCTGGGATAGCATCCACATTTGCGGTGATAGGCTTAACTTGTCGTTGACCAACAGTATGGCCCAAATAATTCAATTTTGCATGACAAAATTCACTTTTGTTTAGGTTCATACATAGTTTTGCCTCTTCTAGTTTAAGGAAGAGTTGTTTTATGATGCGTCATACTGTACACAATTACACCATCTCTGTAGACATGACATCCTTGAATGTCATGTAGAAGAGAATGCATCATCATTTGAAATGTTGCTGGTGCGTTTTTCATTCCAAACGCCATAATCTTTTATTGGTATAGTCCGTCAGGTGTCATGAAAGCTAAAATTTCTTTGGCATTATCAGTTAAAGGTAATTGCCAATAACCTTTCATCAAATCGAATTGACTGACGTATTTTGACTTACCAACTTTGTCAATACTATCATCAATTCTAGGAATTGGATATGAGTCACTTTTGGTTACAGCATTTAATTTCCGGAAGTCTGTAACAAATCTGTAGGTGCCATCGGATTTTGGTACAAGAATACAAGGAGAACTCCACTGACTTTTACTTGGTTCATTGATGTCATTCTCCAGCAAGTACTTCACTTCTGCCCTCAACTGTTGAAGTTTGATGGGATTTACTCTGTAGAAATGCTGTTTATTGATGGGCTTTTCGTCTTCAACTTCGACATCGTGCACAGCAAATGGAGTTTTACTAGGAACATCAGGAAAAAGATTTTTGAAATCACTGACTAAACCATGTATTTCTTTTCTATTTTCATTTGACAAATGTTCAAATTTTACATTCAAGTTAGCCAGTATTTCCGAGTTCTTTAAATGACTACTTTGACCCATTTCCCCCTCCCTGACAACTGTATCTTCCTCGTTATCTAAATCATGTTCAGATGAATTTATTTTAGTAATGTTAGTTACTGTTGTGACTGGCTTAACCATATCTTTTTTTATTTCTGTCAATGTAACATTTTAACATATTAATGTGGCAAACTCTTTTCTTTTTCCTTCGATCTGGAGGTGTGGATGATATGATTTAAATTGTTTATTTTCTTTTCTATTTCATACGGACCAAAATATCTTGCTTGTAGGGGATTATGTGGAATTGGTAAAAATATTAAAACTTGGTCACCACTTTCAAATTTTCGATATTTACTATTATTATCATATCCGGACTTCATTCTTACTTGGGAGTTTTAAAAAATTTCTTGTGCTATTTTTAAAGCCCCTTGTAATTGCTCTTTAAAGTTCGATACATAATCTAAGAGGTGCTTTTTGTTTTTCTTCGTTAACCATTTTTCTCTTAAAAGTCTTAGGGGTCACCTCACTGGTCCCCTCACAGTATGTCCGAACACAAGTTCAAAAGGACTAAACCCAAGAGAGTCTTGTACAGCTTCTCTAGCCGCAAACAGAACAAAGTGAACGCTTTCGTCCCAATCTCTTTTATATTGATAACAAAATTTCCTCATCAAGGACTTAGGGTCTGATGAAAACGCTCAAGTGCTCCCTGTGATTCGGGGTGATAAACACTGGATTTGTGCTGTTTAATATCCATTTCATTCATTACTTGTTGAAATAAACCAGATATAAAATTTGTGCCTTGGTCAGATTGAAAGGCTGATGGAATCCCAACTAAACAGAAAAACTTAGTTAAAGCCTTAACTACAGTTCTAGTCTTAATATTTCTTAAACAAACAGCTTCTGGAAAACGAGTCAACGTACCCATAATTGTTAACAAATATTGATTTCCTATTTTTGCTTTAGGAAGGGGACCAACACAATCCACCAGTACTCTACTAAAAGGTTCATCAAATGCTAGAATAAGTTTGAGGGGTGCAGGCGGAATCCTTTGATTAGGTTTTCCAACAATCTGGCATGTGTGACATGAGGTACAAAAATTTAAAACATCATGCTTAAGTTTTGGCCAGAAAAAGTGGTTTCAAATTTTCTCCTAGGTTTTATTTATTCTTAAATAACCTGACATGGGGATATCATGAGATATTTTTAGTATTTCTTGTCTATAAACTTTCGAAACTACTATTTGATTTTTTATCTTCCATTCTTCATCTACTTTAGCATGCAGTGGGCGCCATTTTCTCATTAAAATGCCATCATTCATATAAAGACACTCCCTAACTTTCTTTGATTCTTCTTTAGGTAGAGAGCTGTTTTTCAGAAGACAAACCTCTGGGTCTTTTCTTTGTTCTATTAAAATTTGGCCTCTGTTTAATTCGTCAGTTTTTTCGTCTGTCTTATTTTTTAGGGGAGAGTTGATTTTATTTTTTTATCCGTACTATTTTATTGTTTTAAAAGGTGAGATATAAAGGTTTCTTTTAATTGTAATTCTTCATCTGGTGTCTCTAGGTTTTAATTTACTAAGAGTTGTTTTCTTTTTTCCGCTCTGGTAACCGTACAATCAGGGTAGAGGTTCGGGTTTTCTTCCACCTCTAATTTGTGGCTTACTGCTATTTGGACACTAACAACGGGGTAAGCTAATACTCCCCGCCCTGCTAAACCATTTTCTAGTAGCAGAGACACTCCTTTAATCGCTAGATTTGGTCGTACGCCCACGATAACAGGACCATTTATTAATTTCGATTTTATGTGAATTTTGTGTAGGGGAGATTTTTGTATAGTCATCCCTACTTCTTGTAACAACACAACATCACCGGTGAAGGTAGATTCTGATATTAAGGTTTGAGACGCACCGGTATCCCGCAAGATTTTTATAGGCTTAGCCTCTTCAGGATTTTTTATATACACCAAACCCTGGGATATAAATGTCTCATATTTTTCTATGTATGAGGTTTTTGTTTTCTCATTTGTCCCTAACTTTGGGAGAGAAGACGGGTTAACATTATCGGTTTTTGTTTTATGCCTAATAAAAGCATGTGGCTGAAAAAAGTTATTTTCTTCCCTTTTTCTTTTTAAGATTCGGCTCTTGGATATAATATGATTATTTTTCTTGCAATAAGCGCAGAAAATTTTACTTTCTGTCGAGACAGAGCCTTTGGGTGTGTCTCTTGATTTTTACCATAGTTTTTATGAAATACGCTCGGAGGAAGAGACTCGGGTAGCGTTTTTGTTTCTGTAAAGCCTGACTAGTTCTTTGTTATTTTATTTTTTCCCAACTCTTGTGAGTTAAGCTATACGTATCAGCGATTACCGCTGCCTCATTAACGGTTTTTACATCTCTCTCGTCAATTCGCGTTTGAATTTCATGTGGGACGCATTGTTTGAATTTTTCACTTAGAATAAGTTAGCGTAAACTACTATATTCATCATTTCCTCTGTTTGCTCTTGTGGGGCTTGATACATTGACACCCACCCACACACACACACACACACACGCACGCACACACACATACATGGTGATTCAGCGTTCACGTGATAACTTAGTTTCCCGCGTAAACGCATGCTAATAAAAGCGGGGAACATCACGTGGTACGCTAGTTAGGATTTCGTCCCGGAGCAAGAGCAGACATGTCTGCCTAACTCACACAAACACACGCGCACTAATTGCGGGTAGCAATTAGTGGCGCAAATTTTTTTATTTTTCTTCTCACCGACATTAACACTATGCACATTAACTTTCATTCAAACTGGACCTTACATAAAATAACTTTCTACACATAAATTCACAATTTTTCCAACCTTCGTCAGTAGAAATCCACAATGCCTAAGACTACTACATTCGCATGTAAGTCTCTCTCTCTCTCTACTCCACGCACACACAGACACAGAACTTTGTCTTCTGTCTGACTTTCTTGCCTAAACGCATACACAGACACAGAACCTTGTTTTCTGTCTGAATAATTTCATCAAGGATCTGAACTGTGAACTCTTGACGATAATCTTAACGATTGTACAAACCTTTCTTTCAGCTAGAAAAAGAACTTCTCTTTCCTTAATTTGACTTACTTATGCATGCTCTCAACCCTGTCTAACCTTTGTTAATATATTGTCTTTCTTGTTACTTTCGCCTACTCGTTCTTTCTTATCGCCTGTTTCATTTCATGACCCCCAGTTACGTCGAGTCGACTCGTAAATCTAAATTAGTAATGGACGCTTCGTCCACTACACTCTCAACCATCTATCGAAAAGTTCCTCTTTTTCTCTGGCGAACTAGACATAAGTTTGCCACTCGAATTTTTTATATTTTCTAAATTTTTGCCTATATGCCTCGGGTACTAACTCGTTAGCATTCAATATGGCATTTTTTATTTTTTATAATCTGTGGCATCTTCCATACTAAGCTCAGATTATAACTCGGCGGCTCTTCTAACTAAAACGGTTCGCAATAATGTTGGCCAGTGGACGTAAGGCCATTTCAAGTTTGTTGCTATTTTTTCAAATTGAGGGAAATATTTCTCTACTATTTTTTCACAAAAACTAGGAACTAATCTAATATTTTGCGCTTCGTGAAAGGAAGAAACAGTAGAAATTTGACTTCCATTTTCTAGTAATCTTCGTCTTTCTAGCTCTATTCTCTCTTGCACTTTTAAAATTTTCCAACTTTAGTTGTATCTCTAATTTCTTTAGTTCTATTGTAAGTTGTATATCATTTTAGTTGGTTTCTTCATTTACGGTAGATGTTTCTAGAAGATTGTTATCCATTAATTTATCTGCTACAATGTTTTTTATTACAGCTTTTCTCATTGTCAGGTTTGTATCTAATTCGAAAAAATCTGCGATTTCCACGAGTTCTGCTTTGTGTAGAGTCTCAAATTTTTCGTCCAGGTCGGCTAAACTGAGAAAGTTTTCTCCGGAAAAGGGCATGCTTTTTTGTTGTTTTGGTTTATATATTTTACGAAAGATATTTAGATAGAGTTATTTTCTTTCGTGAATTACGTAAATTGAACATGTTTTTTTTTTCTGTTTTATTTTTTGTTATGATATTAGCGTTGGACAAAACTCCCAATTTTGTTTTATCTTTGGACGAGTTGTTATGTTTTTAGCTTAGGATGAGCGCCCAACTGTTACAAACCCGTTTGGGTCAGCAACACATAAAAATACAATTTTAGTTGGAATATTGTTGAAGGGAGTGAATTAAACTATAACACAAGAAAGAATACATAAAGAAAATTTATTATAAAAGACAAAAATATTCAGCAAAGACACAGAAATAAGGAGACAGAACTAAAATATACTGGACACTAGAGCGGGTTCAACTTCGTACTAGTTTTACTCAATATTCACTGGAAAAAAAGAGGTGAATCTACCGAGGAAGATATTCGGAGGAAGTTTAGGTGGAATGGAAAAAAGTTCCTTTAACTCGGCTAAAGATTATATATATATATATATATATATATATATATATAGCTAGGGTTTGGTCAGAATGATTAACAAAACAATCTTTACCTTTCACGGCTGCACGTGGTGTATTCACTTGATGCCGAGGAAGGTCTTCGTGTGGAGAATTTCAGATAGTAGCTTGATGAAAAGTTCTTTCGACGTTTTAAACGAATCATCGGAGAGTGCTCTACGCCTGGCCGGTAGCCCAACAACTCTGGGGTTTTCTACTATTTCTTCACTTTTATATAGAAACAGGTGCCTATATTCATTGGTCCACTTTTTTTCTGGTCTTTTCCTTCTTTTCACTGTAACCATAGTTACCAGGCTATTTAATCTGTTTTTGGGAAGGGTAGAACCTGACCCAATGACCTAATTCCTACTACTCTCTTTTCTGGAGTGGTAGAATACTGACTGAATGACCAGTTACTACTACTTTTTCGAGATTGGTAACAACCTGACCAAATAACATAGTTACTACTATTCATGATAAGGTGACTATTTTTAGTGATCAACCAAGGCTTTTGAGGAAAGAAATGCTTCTAACTTCCTCGTTACATTATTTAAAAGGGTTTAAGCAGGTTCAAAAAAATCTATTTTAATCAAAAATAGATGCAGATTTGTTTTCATAGTTAATATTTAATTCATCTTTGTTAAAATAAAAATTGCCTTTACGCAGGTTCAAGAAAATCTATTTTAATCAACTGTAGATATAGGTGTGTTTTTGATAAATTTCAATCCATTATAACGAAAATTGGCTTTACGCAGGTTTAAGATAAACTACTTTAATCAACTGTAGATGTAGATTTGTTTTTGATAAATTTCACTCCATTAATACTAAAATTGGCTTTACGCAGGTTCGAGAGAATCTATTTTAGTCAACTGTAGATGTAGATTTGTTTTTGATTATTAATATTAACTTCATATTTTTTGAGCTGAAAATTGGCTTTACACAGGTTCAGGAGAATCAATTTTAATCAAATGTAGATGCAGATTTGTTTTTGATAAAGTTCGCTCCATTATTACGAAAATTAGCGTTACGCAGGTTCAAGAGAATCAATATGAATCAATGTAGATTTGTTTTTGATTCATTGTTAAAATAAAAATTGGCTTCACGCAGGTTCATCTGAGTCTATTCAAGCTACCTCCAAAAAATCGCTAAAAAACAGCATGAAACTGCATAGTATGAATAAAAAAGTTCATAAACTTAATAAAACAAACTTTTTCCATCAAAATATTTATATTTTTTATTAAGAGGAAAGATCAAAGCAATTTTTAATTATTTTAAAAAAATTTTGAATCCCAGCTAACATTTTCGAAATTTTGATAGAAAATGTTGTTTTTATTTGAGTTAGCGGCTAAAAAAAAATTACGCCTTTATTACAATGGGTTACGTAAGGATAACACAACCCACTTTTTTCCCGGTGACAAACACATTAATTTGAAAATTCTCGCAAAAATCAAATAATAGTCAGATTTGAATGAAACTTTCAGTACTAATTCACAAATGAATGAAATTATTTTTGAAATTATAATTTTTTAAATTTCTTGGTGAAAATATTGTTTTAAACTCTGTTACCTCCCTCTACGTAAATACATGAAATTTTAATAAATTTAAATTAGCTGTAAAAATTCTTTTTATTAGTTAAATGCAGGACTCATTGGGGCATATAAATCATCTATTTTTTTATTTTAAAGTGGACAACCTGGCCGAAAATCTGCTCCGAAGATTAAGATAAAAATGCAATAAAACTCTGATATAATTTAATTTGATAAACTTTTAATTGCTGGAATAAATAATAATTATTAAGGATATTATAGTCTGAAGAAAAAAATTTTCTTTAATAATAAAATTTTGAAATAATTGTTTATATTTTTTATTTTTTATTATAATAATTCATAAAAGTGTTAAAAATATTATAAAAACGTTGTTGAATTTCTTCTTTACTTAATAATTGATTATCATATTGCCTATCGAAAATTGAAAAGTTTAATAAAAATCATTCACCAATTTTACTTTTAAAATAATTAAAAAAAATTAAATTTTGGAAATTTTTATTAAGTACGGTGTTCTATAGGGGTCATAAGAAGTTTCCGTAAAGGTCGTATTGTTTTTAGAAGTTAACAAGTGTTTGGATGAATTCCCGTTACATCGAAAACTACACAAACCACACTTTGATTCTAATTCAATTCCTTTTTTATTAAATTAAAATTATTCTAAAAGAAATTTAATTTTTCAGAAAGCATATTAATAATTTAAGATAAATATGTAATATCTAAACATAAAAATATTTAATATTTCAGAAAAATATTAATAAATAACATAATATAACTTAGTTCAGTTATTTTAATTTAATTCTTTCTTTTAAAAGAAAATTAAATTTTTATTTATTCAGAAACCATATTTTTATTTATTCAGAAAGCTTACGTTATTTTTATTTATTCAGAAAGCATATTTTATTTTTATTTATTCAGAAAGCATAGTCTGGCTATAAATCTAAACTAAAATTCTATAAAATATTATACTTGCTGAAAATATGTTAAATTTTTAATTTTACTATTTAGTTAAAAAACAACAAAAAAAATTTAAATTTCCAAATGTTACGTTTTAAGCTATATGAATTTTTTGTCACTTTCGGTCGCCATCCAAACGTCATTCTCACCTGCTACTTGTCAACACCTAATTTATCGCTCAGATAAGCGCTGACAAGAGGTCTACCGTCAGTAAAGAGTGATTTATTTTGTAAATTTCCCGAGAGTAAGCAGTTACTGCTTGTTTGAAACCAGATAAAGGTAAGTTTCAATTATAAAAATCAACTTAAATAACGGGTCAAGGAGGTATATTTTTTGTGCAAGATTTTTAAAACAGAAATTTAGCTACTGTTTACATAATGTGTTGATTACTCAATAATGGCGGTAAATTTAAAAAAAAAATTTTCAGCAGTTAAATTTGTGATTCCAGCAATAAAATTTCGGTTTGAACTAAACCAGGGTATTTTGCTTACTGTAATTAGTGAATTTAATCGCCTGGCTTTCAATTAAAGCTAAAATTAAAGCTTCAAGAAAAAACTATTATATTTAAAAATTAAATTTAAATTGAGGTATCGAAAATGAGCAGTGATTTTTTTGTAGGTAACCTAGTCTATTCTAATCAAACGCAGGTGTAGATTTGTTTTTGATAAAGTTCACTTCATTATTATTAAAATTGGATTTACGGAGTTTCAAGAGAATTTACTATAATCAACTGTAGATGTAGACTTGTTTTTGATAAAGTTCACTACATTATTACTAAAATTGGATTTACGGAGTTTCAAGAGAATTTACTTTAATCAACTGTAGATGTAGACTTGTTTTTGATAAAGTTCACTTCATTATTACTAAAATTGGATTTACGGAGTTTCAAGAGAATTTACTTTAATCAACTGTAGATGTAGACTTGTTTTTGATAAAGTTGACTTCATTAATATTAAAATTGGATTTACGGAGTTTCAAGAGAATTTAATTTAACAAACTGTAGATGTAGACTTTTTTTTGATAAAGTTCACTACATTATTACTAAAATTGGATTTACGGAGTTTCAAGAGAATTTAATTTAATCAACTGTAGATGTAGACTTGTTTTATGATAAAGTTCACTACATTATTACTAAAATTAGATTTACGGAGTTTCAAGAGAATTTAATTTAATCAAATGTAGATGTAGACTTGTTTTTGATAAAGTTCACTTCATTATTACTAAAATTAGATTTACGGAGTTTCAAGAGAATTTACTTTAATCAACTGTAGATGTAGACTTGTTTTTGATAAAGTTCACTTCATTATTACTAAAATTGGATTTACGGAGTTTCAAGAGAATTTACTTAATCAACTGTAGATGTAGACATGTTTTTGATAAAGTTCACTTCATTATTACTAAAATTGGATTTACGGAGTTTCAAGGTAATTTACTTTAATCAACTGTAGATGTAGACTTGTTTTTGATAAAGTTCACTTCATTATGACTAAAATTGGATTTACGGAGTTTCAAGAGAATTTACTTAATCAACTGTAGATGTAGACATGTTTTTGATAAAGTTCACTTCATTATGACTAAAATTGGATTTACGGAGTTTCAAGAGAATTTACTTTAATCAACTGTAGATGTAGACTTGTTTTTGATAAAGTTCACTTCATTATTACTAAAACTGGATTTACGGAGTTTCAAGAGAATTTACTTTAATCAACTGTAGATGTAGACTTGTTTTTGATAAAGTTCACTTCATTATTACTAAAACTGGATTTACGGAGTTTCAAGAGAATTTACTTTAATCGACTGTAGATGTAGACTTGTTTTTGATAAAGTTCACTTCATTATTACTAAAACTGGATTTACGGAGTTTCAAGAGAATTTACTTAATCAACTGTAGATGTAGACATGTTTTTGATAAAGTTCACTTCATTATTACTAAAACTGGATTTACGGAGTTTCAAGAGAATTTACTTTAATCAACTGTAGATGTAGACTTGTTTTTGATAAAGTTCACTTCATTAAAACTAAAACTGGATTTACGGAGTTTCAAGAGAATTTACTTTAATCAACTGTAGATGTAGACTTGTTTTTGATAAAGTTCACTTCATTATTACTAAAATTGGAATTACGGAGATTCAAGAGAAATTACTTTAATCAACTGTAGATGTAGACTTGTTTTTGAAAAAGTTCACTTCATTATTACTAAAATTAGATTTACGGAGTTTCAAGAGAATTTACTTTAATCAACTGTAGATGTAGACTTGTTTTTGATAAAGTACACTTCATTATTACTAAAATTAGATTTACGGAGTTTCAAAAGAATTTACTTTAATCAACTGTAGATGTAGACTTGTTTTTGATAAAGTTCACTTCATTATTACTAAAATTGGAATTACGGAGTTTCAAGAGAAATTACTTTAATCAACTGTAGATGTAGACTTGTTTTTGAAAAAGTTCACTTCATTATTACTAAAATTAGATTTACGGAGTTTCAAGAGAATTTACTTTAATCAACTGTAGATGTAGACTTGTTTTTGATAAAGTACACTTCATTATTACTAAAATTAGATTTACGGAGTTTCAAGAGAAATTACTTTAATCAACTGTAGATGTAGACTTGTTTTTGAAAAAGTTCACTTCATTATTACTAAAATTAGATTTACGGAGTTTCAAGAGAATTTACTTTAATCAACTGTAGATGTAGACTTGTTTTTGATAAAGTTCACTTCATTATTACTAAAATTAGATTTACGGAGTTTCAAAAGAATTTACTTTAATCAACTGTAGATGTAGACTTGTTTTTGATAAAGTACACTTCATTATTACTAAAATTGGATTTACGGAGTTTCAAGAGAATTTACTTTAATCAACTGTAGATGTAGACTTGTTTTTGATAAAGTTCACTTCATTATTACTAAAATTAGATGTACGGAGTTTCAAGAGAATTTACTTTAATCAACTGTAGATGTAGACTTGTTTTTGATAAAGTTCACTTCATTATTACTAAAATTAGATGTACGGAGTTTCAAGAGAATTTACTTTAATCAACTGTAGATGTAGACTTGTTTTTGATAAAGTTCACTTCATTATTACTAAAATTAGATTTAAGGAGTTTCAAAAGAATTTACTTTAATCAACTGTAGATGTAGACTTGTTTTTGATAAAGTTCACTTCATTATTACTAAAATTGGATTTACGGAGTTTCAAGAGAATTTACTTTAATCAACTGTAGATGTAGACTTGTTTTTGATAAAGTTCACTTCATTATTACTAAAATTGGATTTACGGAGTTTCAAGAGAATTTACTTTAATCAACTGTAGATGCAGACTTGTTTTTGATAAAGTTCACTTCATTATTACTAAAATTAGATTTACGGAGTTTCAAAAGAATTTACTTTAATCAACTGTAGATGTAGACTTGTTTGTGATAAAGTTCACTTCATTATTACTAAAATTGGATTTACGGAGTTTCAAGTGAATTTATTTTAATCAACTGTAGATGTAGACTTGTTTTTGATAAAGTACACTTCATTATTACTAAAATTGGATTTACGGAGTTTCAAGAGAATTTACTTTAATCAACTGTAGATGTAGACTTGTTTGTGATAAAGTTCACTTCATTATTACTAAAATTGGATTTACGGAGTTTCAAGTGAATTTATTTTAATCAACTGTAGATGTAGACTTGTTTTTGATAAAGTTCACTTCATTATTACTAAAATTGGATTTACGGAGTTTCAAGAGATTTTACTTTAATCAACTGTAGATGTAGACTTGTTTTTGATAAAGTTCACTTCATTATTACTAAAATTGGATTTACGGAGTTTCAAGAGAATTTAATTTAATCAACTGTAGATGTAGACTTGTTTTTGATAAAGTACACTTCATTATTACTAAAATTGGATTTACGGAGTTTCAAGAGAATTTACTTTAATCAACTGTAGATGTAGACTTGTTTTTGATAAAGTTCACTTCATTATTACTAAAATTGGATTTACGGAGTTTCAAGAGAATTTACTTTAATCAACTGTAGATGTAGACTTGTTTTTGATAAAGTTCACTTCATTTCTACTAAAATTGGATTTACGGAGTTTCAAGAGAATTTACTTTAATCAACTGTAGATGTAGACTTGTTTTTGATAAAGTTCACTTCATTATTACTAAAATTAGATTTACGGAGTTTCAAAAGAATTTACTTTAATCAACTGTAGATGTAGACTTGTTTTTGATAAAGTACACTTCATTATTACTAAAATTGGATTTACGGAGTTTCAAGAGAATTTACTTTAATCAACTGTAGATGTAGACTTGTTTTTGATAAAGCTCACTTCATTATTACTAAAATTGGATTTACGGAGTTTCAAAAGAATTTACTTTAATCAACTGTAGATGTAGAACTTGTTTGTGATAAAGTTCACTTCATTATTAATAAAATTGGATTTACGGAGTTTCAAGAGAATTTACTTTAATCAACTGTAGATGTAGACTTGTTTTTGATAAAGTACACTTCATTATTACTAAAATTGGATTTACGGAGTTTCAAGAGAATTTACTTTAATCAACTGTAGATGTAGACTTGTTTGTGATAAAGTTCACTACATTATTACTAAAATTAGATGTACGGATTTCAAGAGAATTTACTTTAATCAACAGTAGATGTAGACTTGTTTTTGATAAAGTTCACTTCATTATTACTAAAATTAGATGTACGGAGTTTCAAGAGAATTTACTTTAATCAACTGTAGATGTAGACTTGTTTTTGATAAAGTTCACTTCATTATTACTAAAATTAGATTTACGGAGTTTCAAAAGAATTTACTTTAATCAACTGTAGATGTAGACTTGTTTTTGATAAAGTTCACTTCATTATTACTAAAATTGGATTTACGGAGTTTCAAGAGAATTTACTTTAATCAACTGTAGATGTAGACTTGTTTTTGATAAAGTACACTTCATTATTACTAAAATTGGATTTACGGAGTTTCAAGAGAATTTACTTTAATCAACTGTAGATGTAGACTTGTTTTTGATAAAGTACACTTCATTATTACTAAAATTGGATTTACGGAGTTTCAAAAGAATTTACTTTAATCAACTGTAGATGTAGACTTGTTTGTGATAAAGTACACTTCATTATTAATAAAATTGGATTTACGGAGTTTCAAAAGAATTTACTTTAATCAACTGTAGATGTAGACTTGTTTTTGATAAAGTACACTTCATTATTACTAAAATTGGATTTACGGAGTTTCAAGAGAATTTACTTTAATCAACTGTAGATGTAGACTTGTTTTTGATAAAGTACACTTCATTATTACTAAAATTGGATTTACGGAGTTTCAAGAGAATTTACTTTAATCAACTGTAGATGTAGACTTGTTTTTGATAAAGTACACTTCATTATTACTAAAATTGGATTTACGGAGTTTCAAGAGAATTTACTTTAATCAACTGTAGATGTAGACTTGTTTTTGATAAAGTACACTTCATTATTACTAAAATTGGATTTACGGAGTTTCAAAAGAATTTACTTTAATCAACTGTAGATGTAGACTTGTTTTTGATAAAGTACACTTCATTATTACTAAAATTGGATTTACGTAGTTTCAAGACAATTTACTTTAATCAACTGTAGATGTAGACTTGTTTGTGATAAAGTTCACTTCATTATTACTAAAATTGGATTTACGGAGTTTCAAAAGAATTTACTTTAATCAACTGTAGATGTAGACTTGTTTTTGATAAAGTACACTTCATTATTACTAAAATTGGATTTACGGAGTTTCAAGACAATTTACTTTAATCAACTGTAGATGTAGACTTGTTTTTGATAAAGTACACTACATTATTACTAAAATTAGATGTACGGAGTTTCAAGAGAATTTACTTTAATCAACTGTAGATGCAGACTTGTTTTTGATAAAGTTCACTACATTATTACTAAAATTAGATGTACGGAGTTTCAAGAGAATTTACTTTAATCAACTGTAGATGCAGACTTGTTTTTGATAAAGTTCACTACATTATTACTAAAATTAGATGTACGGAGTTTCAAGAGAATTTACTTTAATCAACTGTAGATGTAGACTTGTTTTTGATAAAGTTCACTACATTATTACTAAAATTGGATTTACGGAGTTTCAAGAGAATTTACTTTAATCAACTGTAGATGTAGACTTGTTTTTGATAAAGTTCATTACATTATTACTAAAATTGGATTTACGGAGATTCAAGAGAATTTACTTTAATCAACTGTAGATGTAGACTTGTCTTTGATAAATGTCACTACATTTTTACTAAAATTAGATGTACGGAGTTTCAAGAGAATTTACTTTAATCAACTGTAGATGCAGACTTGTTTTTGATAAAGTTCACTTCATTATTACTAAAATTAGATGTACGGAGTTTCAAGAGAAATTACTTTAATCAACTGTAGATGTAGACTTGTTTTTGATAAAGTTCACTTCATTATTACTAAAATTAGATGTACGGAGTTTCAAGAGAATTTACTTTAATCAACTGTAGATGCAGACTTGTTTTTGATAAAGTTCACTTCATTATTACTAAAATTAGATTTACGGAGTTTCAAAAGAATTTACTTTAATCAACTGTAGATGTAGACTTGTTTGTGATAAAGTACACTCATTATTACTAAAATTAGATGTACGGAGTTTCAAGAGAATTTACTTTAATCAACTGTAGATGTAGACTTGTTTTTGATAAAGTTCACTTCATTATTACTAAAATTAGATGTACGGAGTTTCAAGAGAATTTACTTTAATCAACTGTAGATGCAGACTTGTTTTTGATAAAGTTCACTTCATTATTACTAAAATTAGATTTACGGAGTTTCAAAAGAATTTACTTTAATCAACTGTAGATGTAGACTTGTTTGTGATAAAGTACACTTCATTATTACTAAAATTAGATGTACGGAGTTTCAAGAGAATTTACTTTAATCAACTGTAGATGTAGACTTGTTTTTGATAAAGTTCACTTCATTATTACTAAAATTAGATGTACGGAGTTTCAAGAGAATTTACTTTAATCAACTGTAGATGTAGACTTGTTTTTGATAAAGTTCACTACATTATTACTAAAATTGGATTTACGGAGTTTCAAGACAATTTACTTTAATCAACTGTAGATGTAGACTTGTTTTTGATAAAGTTCACTACATTATTACTAAAATTGGATTTACGGAGTTTCAAGAGAATTTACTTTAATCAACTGTAGATGTAGACTTGTTTTTGATAAAGTTCATTACATTATTACTAAAATTGGATTTACGGAGTTTCAAGAGAATTTACTTTAATCAACTGTAGATGTAGACTTGTCTTTGATAAATGTCACTACATTTTTACTAAAATTAGATGTACGGAGTTTCAAGAGAATTTACTTTAATCAACTGTAGATGTAGACTTGTTTTTGATAAAGTTCACTTCATTATTACTAAAATTAGATGTACGGAGTTTCAAGAGAATTTACTTTAATCAACTGTAGATGTAGACTTGTTTTTGATAAAGTTCATTACATTATTACTAAAATTGGATTTACGGAGTTTCAAGAGAATTTACTTTAATCAACTGTAGATGTAGACTTGTTTTTGATAAAGTTCACTTCATTAATATTAAATTGGATTTACGGAGTTTCAAGAGAATTTACTTTAATCAATTGTAGATGTAGACTTGTTTTTGATAAAGTTCACTTCATTATTACTAAAATTGGATTTACGGAGTTTCAAGAGAATTTACTTTAATCAACTGTAGATGTAGACTAGGTTTTTGATAAAGTTCACTTCATTATTACTAAAATTGGATTTACGGAGTTTCAAGAGAATTTATTTTAATCAACTGTAGATGTAGACTTGTTTTATGATAGAGTTCACTACATTATTACTAAAATTAGATTTACGGAGTTTCAAGAGAATTTAATTTAAACAACTGTAGATGTAGACTTGTTTTTGATAAAGTTCATTTCATTATTACTAAAATTAGATTTACGGAGTTTCAAGAGAATTTACGTTAATCAACTGTAGATGTAGACTTGTTTTTGATAAAGTTCACTTCATTATTACTAAAATTGGATTTACGGAGTTTCAAGAGAATTTACTTTAATCAACTGTAAATGTAGACTTGTTTTTGATAAAGTTCACTTCAGCATTACTAAAATTGGATTTACGGAGTTTCAAGAGAATTTACTTTAATCGACTGTAGATGTAGACTTGTTTTTGATAAAGTTCACTTCATCATTAATAAAATTGGATTTACGGAGTTTCAAGAGAAGTTACTTTAATCAACTGTAGATGTAGACTTGTTTTTGATAAAGTTCACTTCATTATGACTAAAATTGGATTTACGGAGTTTCAAGAGAATTTACTTTAATCAACTGTAGATGTAGACTTGTTTTTGATAAAGTTCACTTCATTATTACTAAAATTGGATTAACGGAATTTCAAGAGAATTTACTTTAATCAACTGTAGATGTAGACTTATTTTCGATAAAGTTCACTACATTATTATTAAAATAGGATTTACGGAGTTTCAAGAGAATTTACTTTAATCAACTGCAAATGTAGACTTGTTTTTGATAAAGTTCACTACATTATTATTAAAATTGGATTTACGGAGTTTCAAGAGAATTTACTTTAATCAACTGTAAATGTAGACTTGTTTTTGATAAAGTTCACTTCATTATTACTAAAATTGGATTTACGGAGTTTCAAGAGAATTTACTTTAATCAACTGTAGATGTAGACTTGTTTTTGATAAAGTTCACTTCATTAATACGAAAACTGGATTTACGGAGTTTCAAGAGAATTTACTTTAATCAACTGTAGATGTAGACTTGTTTGTGATAAAGTTCACTACATTATTACTAAAATTAGATGTACGGAGTTTCAAGAGAATTTACTTTAATCAACTGTAGATGTAGACTTGTTTTTGATAAAGTTCACTTCATTATTACTAAAATTAGATGTACGGAGTTTCAAGAGAATTTACTTTAATCAACTGTAGATGTAGACTCGTTTTTGATAAAGTTCACTTCATTATTACTAAAATTAGATGTACGGAGTTTCAAGAGAATTTACTTTAATCAACTGTAGATGTAGACTTGTTTTTGATAAAGTTCACTTCATTATTACTAAAATTAGATGTACGGAGTTTCAAGAGAATTTACTTTAATCAACTGTAGATGTAGACTCGTTTTTGATAAAGTTCACTTCATTATTACTAAAATTAGATGTACGGAGTTTCAAGAGAATTTACTTTAATCAACTGTAGATGTAGACTTGTGTTTGATAAAGTTCATTACATTATTACTAAAATTGGATTTACGGAGTTTCAAGAGAATTTACTTTAATCAACTGTAGATGTAGACTTGTTTTTGATAAAGTTCACTTCATTAATATTAAATTGGATTTACGGAGTTTCAAGAGAATTTACTTTAATCAATTGTAGATGTAGACTTGTTTTTGATAAAGTTCACTTCATTATTACTAAAATTGGATTTACGGAATTTCAAGAGACTTTACTTTAATCAACTGTAGATGTAGACTTGTTTTTGATAAAGTTCACTTCATTATTACTAAAATTGGATTTACGGAGTTTCAAGAGAATTAACTTTAATCAACTGTAGATGTAGACTTGTTTTTGATAAAGTTCACTTCATTATTACTAAAATTGGATTTACGGAGTTTCAAGAGAATTTACTTTAATCAACTGTAGATGTAGACTTGTTTTTGATAAAGTTCACTTCATTAATACTAAAATTGGATTTACGGAGTTTCAAGAGAATTTACTTTAATCAACTGTAGATGTAGACTTGTTTTTGATAAAGTTCACTACATTATTACCAAAATTGGATTTACGGAGTTTCAAGAGAATTTACTTTAATCAACTGTAGATGTAGACTTGTTTTTGATAAAGTTCACTTCATTATTACTAAAATTAGATGTACGGAGTTTCAAGAGAATTTACTTTAATCAACTGTAGATGTAGACTCGTTTTTGATAAAGTTCACTTCATTATTACTAAAATTAGATGTACGGAGTTTCAAGAGAATTTACTTTAATCAACTGTAGATGTAGACTCGTTTTTGATAAAGTTCACTACATTATTACTAAAATTAGATGTACGGAGTTTCAAGAGAATTTACTTTAATCAACTGTAGATGTAGACTTGTTTTTGATAAAGTTCACTTCATTATTACTAAAATTAGATGTACGGAGTTTCAAGAGAATTTACTTTAATCAACTGTAGATGTAGACTCGTTTTTGATAAAGTTCACTTCATTATTACTAAAATTAGATGTACGGAGTTTCAAGAGAATTTACTTTAATCAACTGTAGATGTAGACTTGTTTTTGATAAAGTTCATTACATTATTACTAAAATTGGATTTACGGAGTTTCAAGAGAATTTACTTTAATCAACTGTAGATGTAGACTTGTTTTTGATAAAGTTCACTTCATTAATATTAAATTGGATTTACGGAGTTTCAAGAGAATTTACTTTAATCAATTGTAGATGTAGACTTGTTTTTGATAAAGTTCACTTCATTATTACTAAAATTGGATTTACGGAATTTCAAGAGACTTTACTTTAATCAACTGTAGATGTAGACTTGTTTTTGATAAAGTTCACTTCATTATTACTAAAATTGGATTTACGGAGTTTCAAGAGAATTAACTTTAATCAACTGTAGATGTAGACTTGTTTTTGATAAAGTTCACTTCATTATTACTAAAATTGGATTTACGGAGTTTCAAGAGAATTTACTTTAATCAACTGTAGATGTAGACTTGTTTTTGATAAAGTTCACTTCATTAATACTAAAATTGGATTTACGGAGTTTCAAGAGAATTTACTTTAATCAACTGTAGATGTAGACTTGTTTTTGATAAAGTTCACTACATTATTACCAAAATTGGATTTACGGAGTTTCAAGAGAATTTACTTTAATCAACTGTAGATGTAGACTTGTTTTTGATAAAGTTCACTTCATTATTACTAAAATTGGAATTACGGAGTTTCAAGAGAATTTATTTTAATCAACTGTAGATGTAGACTTGTTTTATGATAGAGTTCACTACATTATTACTAAAATTAGATTTACGGAGTTTCAAGAGAATTTAATTTAAACAACTGTAGATGTAGACTTGTTTTTTATAAAGTTCATTTCATTATTACTAAAATTAGATTTACGGAGTTTTAAGAGAATTTACGTTAATCAACTGTAGATGTAGACTTGTTTTTGATAAAGTTCACTTCATTATTACTAAAATTGGATTTACGGAGTTTCAAGAGAAGTTACTTTAATCAACTGTAGATGTAGACTTGTTTTTGATAAAGTTCACTTCAGCATTACTAAAATTGGATTTACGGAGTTTCAAGAGAATTTACTTTAATCAACTGTAAATGTAGACTTGTTTTTGATAAAGTTCACTACATTATTATTAAAATTGGATTTACGGAGTTTCAAGAGAATTTACTTTAATCAACTGTAAATGTAGACTTGGTTTTGATAAAGTTCACTTCATTATTACTAAAATTGGATTTACGGAGTTTCAAGAGAATTTACTTTAATCAACTGTAGATGTAGACATGTTTTTGATAAAGTTCACTTCATTATTACTAAAATTGGATTTACGGAGTTTCAAGAGAATTTACTTTAATCAACTGTAGATGAAGATTTATTTTCGATAAAGTTCACTACATTATTATTAAAATTGGATTTACGGAGTTTCAAGAGAATTTACTTTAATCAACTGTAAATGTAGACTTGTTTTTGATAAAGTTCACTACATTATTACTAAAATTGGATTTACGGAGTTTCAAGAGAATTTATTTAATCAACTGTAGATGTAGACTTATTTTCGATAAAGTTCACTACATTATTATTAAAATTGGATTTACGGAGTCTCAAGAGAATTTACTTTAATCAACTGTAGATGTAGACATGTTTTTGATAAAGTTCGCTTCATTATTACTAAAATTGGATTTACGGAGTTTCAAGAGTATTTACTTTAATCAACTGTAGATGTAGACATGTTTTTGATAAAGTTCACTTCATTATTACTAAAATTGGATTTACGGAGTTTCAAGAGAATTTACTTTAATCCACTGTAGATGTAGACTTGTTTTTGATAAAGTTCACTACATTATTATTAAAATTGGATTTACGGAGTTTCAAGAGAATTTACTTTAATCAACTGTAAATGCAGACTTGTTTTTGATAAAGTTCACTACATTATTACTAAAATTGGATTTACGGAGTTTCAAGAGAAGTTACTTTAATCAACTGTAAATGTAGACTTGTTTTTGATAAAGTTCACTACATTATTATTAAAATTGGATTTACGGAGTTTCAAGAGAATTTACTTTAATCAACTGTAAATGTAGACTTGTTTTTGATAAAGTTCACTTCATTATTACTAAAATTGGATTTACGGAGTTTCAAGAGAATTTACTTTAATCAACTGTAGATGTAGACATGTTTTTGATAAAGTTCACTTCATTATTACTAAAATTGGATTTACGGAGTTTCAAGAGAATTTACTTTAATCAACTGTAGATGAAGATTTATTTTCGATAAAGTTCACTACATTATTATTAAAATTGGATTTACGGAGTTTCAAGAGAATTTACTTTAATCAACTGTAAATGTAGACTTGTTTTCGATAAAGTTCACTACATTATTATTAAAATTGGATTTACGGAGTTTCAAGAGAATTTACTTTAATCAACAGTAGATGAAGATTTATTTTCGATAAAGTTCACTACATTATTATTAAAATTGGATTTACGGAGTTTCAAGAGAATTTACTTTAATCAACTGTAAATGTAGACTTGTTTTCGATAAAGTTCACTACATTATTATTAAAATTGGATTTACGGAGTTTCAAGAGAATTTACTTTAATCAACTGTAGATGAAGATTTATTTTCGATAAAGTTCACTACATTATTATTAAAATTGGATTTACGGAGTTTCAAGAGAATTTACTTTAATCAACTGTAAATGTAGACTTGTTTTCGATAAAGTTCACTACATTATTATTAAAATTGGATTTACGGAGTTTCAAGAGAATTTACTTTAATCAACTGTAGATGAAGATTTATTTTCGATAAAGTTCACTACATTATTACTAAAATTGGATTTACGGAGTCTCAAGAGAATTTACTTTTATCATCTGTAAATGTAGACTTGATTTTGATAAAGTTCACTTCATTATTACTAAAATTGGATTTACGGAGATTCAAGAGTATTTTCTTTAATCGACTGTAGATGTAGACTTGTTTTTGATAAAGTTCACTTCATTATTACTACAATTGGATTTACGGAATTTCAAGAGAATTTACTTTAATCAACAGTAGATGCAGACTTGTTTTTGATAAAGTTCGCTTCATTATTACTAAAATTGGATTTACGGAGTTTCAAGAGAATTTACTTTAATCAACTGTAGATGTAGACTTGTTTTTGATAAAGTTCATTACATTATTACTAAAATTGGATTTACGGAGTTTCAAGAGAATTTACTTTAATCAACTGTAGATGTAGACTTGTTTTTGATAAAGTTCACTTCATTAATATTAAATTGGATTTACGGAGTTTCAAGAGAATTTACTTTAATCAATTGTAGATGTAGACTTGTTTTTGATAAAGTTCACTTCATTATTACTAAAATTGGATTTACGGAATTTCAAGAGACTTTACTTTAATCAACTGTAGATGTAGACTTGTTTTTGATAAAGTTCACTTCATTATTACTAAAATTGGATTTACGGAGTTTCAAGAGAATTAACTTTAATCAACTGTAGATGTAGACTTGTTTTTGATAAAGTTCACTTCATTATTACTAAAATTGGATTTACGGAGTTTCAAGAGAATTTACTTTAATCAACTGTAGATGTAGACTTGTTTTTGATAAAGTTCACTTCATTAATACTAAAATTGGATTTACGGAGTTTCAAGAGAATTTACTTTAATCAACTGTAGATGTAGACTTGTTTTTGATAAAGTTCACTACATTATTACCAAAATTGGATTTACGGAGTTTCAAGAGAATTTACTTTAATCAACTGTAGATGTAGACTTGTTTTTGATAAAGTTCACTTCATTATTACTAAAATTGGAATTACGGAGTTTCAAGAGAATTTATTTTAATCAACTGTAGATGTAGACTTGTTTTATGATAGAGTTCACTACATTATTACTAAAATTAGATTTACGGAGTTTCAAGAGAATTTAATTTAAACAACTGTAGATGTAGACTTGTTTTTTATAAAGTTCATTTCATTATTACTAAAATTAGATTTACGGAGTTTTAAGAGAATTTACGTTAATCAACTGTAGATGTAGACTTGTTTTTGATAAAGTTCACTTCATTATTACTAAAATTGGATTTACGGAGTTTCAAGAGAAGTTACTTTAATCAACTGTAGCTGTAGACTTGTTTTTGATAAAGTTCACTTCAGCATTACTAAAATTGGATTTACGGAGTTTCAAGAGAATTTACTTTAATCAACTGTAAATGTAGACTTGTTTTTGATAAAGTTCACTACATTATTATTAAAATTGGATTTACGGAGTTTCAAGAGAATTTACTTTAATCAACTGTAAATGTAGACATGTTTTTGATAAAGTTCACTTCATTATTACTAAAATTGGATTTACGGAGTTTCAAGAGAATTTACTTTAATCAACTGTAGATGAAGATTTATTTTCGATAAAGTTCACTACATTATTATTAAAATTGGATTTACGGAGTTTCAAGAGAATTTACTTTAATCAACTGTAAATGTAGACTTGTTTTTGATAAAGTTCACTTCATTATTACTAAAATTGGATTTACGGAGTTTCAAGAGAATTTATTTAATCAACTGTAGATGTAGACTTATTTTCGATAAAGTTCACTACATTATTATTAAAATTGGATTTACGGAGTCTCAAGAGAATTTACTTTAATCAACTGTAGATGTAGACATGTTTTTGATAAAGTTCGCTTCATTATTACTAAAATTGGATTTACGGAGTTTCAAGAGTATTTACTTTAATCAACTGTAGATGTAGACATGTTTTTGATAAAGTTCACTTCATTATTACTAAAATTGGATTTACGGTGTTTCAAGAGAATTTACTTTAATCCACTGTAGATGTAGACTTGTTTTTGATAAAGTTCACTACATTATTATTAAAATTGGATTTACGGAGTTTCAAGAGAATTTACTTTAATCAACTGTAAATGCAGACTTGTTTTTGATAAAGTTCACTACATTATTACTAAAATTGGATTTACGGAGTTTCAAGAGAAGTTACTTTAATCAACTGTAAATGTAGACTTGTTTTTGATAAAGTTCACTACATTATTATTAAAATTGGATTTACGGAGTTTCAAGAGAATTTACTTTAATCAACTGTAAATGTAGACTTGTTTTTGATAAAGTTCACTTCATTATTACTAAAATTGGATTTACGGAGTTTCAAGAGAATTTACTTTAATCAACTGTAGATGTAGACATGTTTTTGATAAAGTTCACTTCATTATTACTAAAATTGGATTTACGGAGTTTCAAGAGAATTTACTTTAATCAACTGTAGATGAAGATTTATTTTCGATAAAGTTCACTACATTATTATTAAAATTGGATTTACGGAGTTTCAAGAGAATTTACTTTAATCAACTGTAAATGTAGACTTGTTTTCGATAAAGTTCACTACATTATTATTAAAATTGGATTTACGGAGTTTCAAGAGAATTTACTTTAATCAACAGTAGATGAAGATTTATTTTCGATAAAGTTCACTACATTATTATTAAAATTGGATTTACGGAGTTTCAAGAGAATTTACTTTAATCAACTGTAAATGTAGACTTGTTTTCGATAAAGTTCACTACATTATTATTAAAATTGGATTTACGGAGTTTCAAGAGAATTTACTTCAATCAACTGTAGATGAAGATTTATTTTCGATAAAGTTCACTACATTATTATTAAAATTGGATTTACGGAGTTTCAAGAGAATTTACTTTAATCAACTGTAAATGTAGACTTGTTTTCGATAAAGTTCACTACATTATTATTAAAATTGGATTTACGGAGTTTCAAGAGAATTTACTTTAATCAACTGTAGATGAAGATTTATTTTCGATAAAGTTCACTACATTATTACTAAAATTGGATTTACGGAGTCTCAAGAGAATTTACTTTTATCATCTGTAAATGTAGACTTGATTTTGATAAAGTTCACTTCATTATTACTAAAATTGGATTTACGGAGATTCAAGAGTATTTTCTTTAATCGACTGTAGATGTAGACTTGTTTTTGATAAAGTTCACTTCATTATTACTACAATTGGATTTACGGAATTTCAAGAGAATTTACTTTAATCAACAGTAGATGCAGACTTGTTTTTGATAAAGTTCGCTTCATTATTACTAAAATTGGATTTACGGAGTTTCAAGAGTATTTACTTTAATCAACTGTAGATGTAGACATGTTTTTGATAAAGTTCACTTCATTATTACTAAAATTGGATTTACGGAGTTTCAAGAGAATTTACTTTAATCCACTGTAGATGTAGACTTGTTTTTGATAAAGTTCACTTCATCATTAATAAAATTGGATTTACGGAGTTTCAAGAGAATTTACTTTAATCAACTGTAAATGTAGACTTGTTTTCGATAAAGTTCACTTCATTATTACTAAAATTGGATTTACGGAGTTTCAAGAGAAGTTACTTTAATCAACTGTAAATGTAGACTTGTTTTCGATAAAGTTCACTTCATTATTATTAAAATTGGATTTACGGAGTTTCAAGAGAAGTTACTTTAATCAACTGTAAATGTAGACTTGTTTTTGATAAAGTTCACTTCATTATTATTAAAATTGGATTTACGGAGTTTCAAGAGAATTTACTTTAATCAACTGTAAATGTAGACTTGTTTTTGATAAAGTTCACTTCATTATTATTAAAATTGGATTTACGGAGTTTCAAGAGAATTTACTTTAATCAACTGTAAATGTAGACTTGTTTAAATAAAGTTCACTTCATTATTACTAAAATTGGATTTACGGAGTTTCAAGAGAATTTACTTTAATCAACTGTAAATGTAGACTTGTTTTCGATAAAGTTCACTTCATTATTACTAAAATTGGATTTACGGAGTTTCAAGAGAAGTTACTTTAATCAACTGTAAATGTAGACTTGTTTTTGATAAAGTTCACTTCATTATTATTAAAATTGGATTTACGGAGTTTCAAGAGAAGTTACTTTAATCAACTGTAAATGTAGACTTGTTTTCGATAAAGTTCACTTCATTATTATTAAAATTGGATTTACGGAGTTTCAAGAGAAGTTACTTTAATCAACTGTAAATGTAGACTTGTTTTTGATAAAGTTCACTTCATTATTATTAAAATTGGATTTACGGAGTTTCAAGAGAATTTACTTTAATCAACTGTAAATGTAGACTTGTTTTTGATAAAGTTCACTTCATCATTAATAAAATTGGATTTACGGAGTTTCAAGAGAATTTACTTTAATCAACTGTAAATGTAGACTTGATTTTGATAAAGTTCACTTCATTATTACTGAAATTGGATTTACGGAGATTCAAGAGAATTTACTTTAATCAACTGTAGATGTAGACATGTTTTTGATAAAGTTCACTTCATTATTACTAAAATTGGATTTACGGAGTTTCAAGAGAATTTACTTTAATCAACTGTAGATGAAGATTTATTTTCGATAAAGTTCACTACATTATTATTAAAATTGGATTTACGGAGTTTCAAGAGAATTTACTTTAATCAACTGTAAATGTAGACTTGTTTTCGATAAACTTCACTTCATTATTATTAAAATTGGATTTACGGAGTTTCAAGAGAATTTACTTTAATCAACTGTAAATGTAGACTTGTTTTTGATAAAGTTCACTTCATTATTACTAAAATTGGATTTACGGAGTTTCAAGAGAATTTACTTTAATCAACTGTAAATGTAGACTTGTTTTCGATAAAGTTCACTTCATTATTACTAAAATTGGATTTACGGAGTTTCAAGAGAAGTTACTTTAATCAACTGTAAATGTAGACTTGTTTTTGATAAAGTTCACTTCATTATTATTAAAATTGGATTTACGGAGTTTCAAGAGAAGTTACTTTAATCAACTGTAAATGTAGACTTGTTTTCGATAAAGTTCACTTCATTATTATTAAAATTGGATTTACGGAGTTTCAAGAGAAGTTACTTTAATCAACTGTAAATGTAGACTTGATTTGATAAAGTTCACTTCATCATTAATAAAATTGGATTTACGGAGTTTCAAGAGAATTTACTTTAATCAACTGTAAATGTAGACTTGATTTTGATAAAGTTCACTTCATTATTACTAAAATTGGATTTACGGAGATTCAAGAGAATTTACTTTAATCAACTGTAGATGTAGACATGTTTTTGATAAAGTTCACTTCATTATTACTAAAATTGGATTTACGGAGTTTCAAGAGAATTTACTTTAATCAACTGTAGATGAAGATTATTTTCGATAAAGTTCACTACATTATTATTAAAATTGGATTTACGGAGTTTCAAGAGAATTTACTTTAATCAACTGTAAATGTAGACTTGTTTTCGATAAAGTTCACTTCATTATTACTAAAATTGGATTTACTGAGTTTCAAGAGAATTTACTTTAATCAACTGTAGATGTAGACTTGTTTTTGATAAAGTTCACTTCATTATTACTAAAATTGGATTTACGGAGATTCAAGAGAATTTACTTTAATCGACTGTAGATGTAGACTTGATTTTGATAAAGTTCACTTCATTATTACTAAAATTGGATTTACGGAGTTTCAAGAGAATTTACTTTAATCAACTGTAGATGAAGATTTATTTTCGATAAAGTTCACTACATTATTATTAAAATTGGATTTACGGAGTTTCAAGAGAATTTACTTTAATCAACTGTAGATGAAGATTTATTTTCGATAAAGTTCACTACATTATTATTAAAATTGGATTTACGGAGTCTCAAGAGAATTTACTTTTATCATCTGTAAATGTAGACTTGATTTTGATAAAGTTCACTTCATTATTACTAAAATTGGATTTACGGAGATTCAAGAGAATTTACTTTAATCAACTGTAGATGAAGATTTATTTTCGATAAAGTTCACTACATTATTATTAAAATTGGATTTACGGAGTCTCAAGAGAATTTACTTTTATCATCTGTAAATGTAGACTTGATTTTGATAAAGTTCACTTCATTTTTACTAAAATTGGATTTACGGAGATTCAAGAGAATTTACTTTAATCAACTGTAGATGTAGACTTGTTTTTGATAAAGTTCACTTCATTATTACTAAAATTGGATTTACGGAGATTCAAGAGAATTTACTTTAATCAACTGTAGATGAAGATTTATTTTCGATAAAGTTCACTACATTATTATTAAAATTGGATTTACGGAGTCTCAAGAGAATTTACGTTTATCATCTGTAAATGTAGACTTGATTTTGATAAAGTTCATTTCATTATTACTAAAATTGGATTTACCGAGATTCAAGAGAATTTACTTTAATCAACTGTAGATGAAGATTTATTTTCGATAAAGTTCACTACATTATTATTAAAATTGGATTTACGGAGTCTCAAGAGAATTTACTTTTATCATCTGTAAATGTAGACTTGATTTTGATAAAGTTCACTTCATTATTACTAAAATTGGATTTACGGAGTTTCAAGAGAATTTACTTTAATCAACTGTAGATGAAGATTTATTTTCGATAAAGTTCACTACATTATTATTAAAATTGGATTTACGGAGTCTCAAGAGAATTTACTTTTATCATCTGTAAATGTAGACTTGATTTTGATAAAGTTCACTTCATTATTACTAAAATTGGATTTACGGAGATTCAAGAGAATTTACTTTAATCAACTGTAGATGAAGATTTATTTTCGATAAAGTTCACTACATTATTATTAAAATTGGATTTACGGAGTCTCAAGAGAATTTACTTTTATCATCTGTAAATGTAGACTTGATTTTGATAAAGTTCACTTCATTATTACTAAAATTGGATTTACGGAGTTTCAAGAGAATTTACTTTAATCAACTGTAGATGAAGATTTATTTTCGATAAAGTTCACTACATTATTATTAAAATTGGATTTACGGAGTCTCAAGAGAATTTACTTTTATCATCTGTAAATGTAGACTTGATTTTGATAAAGTTCATTTCATTATTACTAAAATTGGATTTACGGAGTTTCAAGAGAATTTACTTCAATCAACTGTAAATGTAGACATGTTTTTGATAAAGTTCACTTCATTATTACTAAAATTGGATTTACGGAGATTCCAGAGAATTTACTTTAATCGACTGTAGATGTAGATTTGTTTTTGATAAAGTTCACTTCATTATTACTAAAATTGGATTTACGGAGTTTCAAGAGAATTTACTTTAATCAACTGTAGATGTAGACTTGTTTTTGATAAAGTTCACTTCATTATTACTAAAATTGGATTTACGGAGTTTCAAGAGAATTTACTTTAATCAACTGTAGATGTAGACATGTTTTTGATAAAGTTCACTTCATTATTACTAAAATTGGAATTACGGAGATTCAAGTGAATTTACTTTAATCAACTGTAGATGAAAATTTATTTTCGATAAAGTTCACTACATTATTATTAAAATTGGATTTACGGAGTTTCAAGAGAATTTACTTTAATCAACTGTAAATGTAGACATGTTTTTGATAAAGTTCACTTCATTATTACTAAAATTGGATGTACGGAGTTTCAAGAGAATTTTCTTTAATCAACTGTAGATGTAGATTTGTTTTTGATAAAGTTCACTTCATTATTAGTAAAATTGGATTTAAGGAGTTTCAAAAGAATTTAATTTAATCAACTGTAGATGTAGACTTGTTTCTGATAAAGTTCATTTCATTATTACTATAATTGGATTTACGGAGTTTCAAGAGAATTTACTTTAATCAACTGTAGATGTAGAATTGTTTTTTGATAAAGTTCACTACATTATTACTAAAATTAGATTTACGGAGTTTCAAGAGAATGTACTTTAATCAACTATAGATGTAGACTTGTTTTTGAGAAAGTTCACTTCATTATTACTAAAATTGGATTTACGTAGTTTCAAGAGAATTTACTTTAATCAACTGTAGATGTAGACATGTTTTTGATAAAGTTCACTTCATTATTACTAAAATTGGATTTACGGAGTTTCAAGAGAATTTACTTTAATCAACTGTAGATGTAGATTTGTTTTTGATAAAGTTCACTTCATTATTACTAAAATTGGATTTACGGAGTTTCAAGAGAATTTCCTTTAATCAACTGTAGATGTAGACTTATTTTCGATAAAGTTCACTACATTATTATTAAAATTGGATTTACGGAGTTTCAACAGAATTTACTTTAATCAACTGTAGATGTAGACATGTTTCTGATAAAGTTCACTTCATTATTACCAAAATTGGATTTACGGAGTTTCAAGAGTATTTACTTTAATCAACTGTAAATGTAGACTTGTTTTTGATAAAGTTCACTTCATTATTACTAAAATTGGATTTAGGGAGAATGAAGAGAATTTACTTTAATCAACTGTAGATATAGACTTGTTTTTGATAAAGTTCACTTCATTATTACTAAAATTGGATTTACGGAGATTCAAGAGAATTTCCTTTAATCAACTGTAGATGTAGACTTGGTTTCGATAAAGTTCACTACATTATTATTAAAATTGGATTTACGGTGTTTCAAGAAAATTTACTTTAATCAACTGTAGATGTAGACATGTTTTTGATAAAGTTCACTTCATTATTACTAAAATTGGATTTAGGGAGAATGAAGAGAATTTACTTTAATCAACTGTAGATGTAGACTTGTTTTTGATAAAGTTCACTTCATTATTACTAAAATTGGATTTACGGAGTTTCAAGAGTATTTACTTTAATCAACTGTAGATGTAGACTTGTTTCTGATAAAGTTCACTTCATTATTACTAAAATAGGATTTACGGAGTTTCAAGAGAATTTACTTTAATCAACTGTAGATGAAGATTTATTTCCGATAAAGTTCACTGCATTATTATAAAAATTGGATTTACGGGGTTTCAAGAGAATTTACTTTAATCAACTGTAAATGTAGATTGTTTTTGATAAAGTATACTTCATTATTACTAAAATTGGATTTACGGAGTTTCAAGAGAATTTATTTAATCCACTGTAGATGTAGAATTATTTTCGATAAAGTTCACTACATTATTATTAAAATTGGATTTACGGAGTTTCAAGAGAATTTACTTTAATCAACTGTAAATGTAGACATGTTTTTGATAAAGTTCACTTCATTATTACTAAAATTGGATTTACGGAGTTTCAAGAGAATTTACTTTAATCGACTGTAGATGTAGACTTGTTTTTGATAAAGTTCACTTCATTATTACTAAAATTGGATTTACGGAGTTTCAAGAGAATTTATTTTAATAAACTGTAGATGTAGACTTGTTTTTGATAAAGTTCACTTAATCATTACTAAAATTGGATTTACGGAGTTTCAAGAGAATTTATTTTAATAAAATGTAGATGTAGACTTGTTTTTGATAAAGTTCACTTAATCATTACTAAAATTGGATTTACGGAGTTTCAAGAGAATTTACTTTAATCAACTGTAGATGTAGACTTGTTTTTGATAAAGTTCACTACATTATTACTAAAATTGGATTTACGGAGTTTCAAGGTAATTTACTTTAATCAACTGTAGATGTAGACATGTTTTTGATAAAGTTCACTTCATTATTACTAAAATTGGATTTACGGAGTTTCAAGATAATTTACTTTAATCAACTGTAGATGTAGACTTGTTTTTGATAAAGTTCACTTCATTATTACTAAAATTAGATTTACGGAGTTTCAAAAGAATTTACTTTAATCAACTGTAGATGTAGACTTGTTTTTGATAAAGTACACTTCATTATTACTAAAATTGGATTTACGGAGTTTCAAGAGAATTTACTTTAATCAACTGTAGATGTAGACTTGTTTTTGATAAAGCTCACTTCATTATTACTAAAATTGGATTTACGGAGTTTCAAAAGAATTTACTTTAATCAACTGTAGATGTAGACTTGTTTGTGATAAAGTTCACTTCATTATTACTAAAATTGGATTTACGGAGTTTCAAGAGAATTTACTTTAATCAACTGTAGATGTAGACTTGTTTTTGATAAAGTTCACTTCATTATTACTAAAATTGGATTTACGGAGTTTCAAGAGAATTTACTTTAATCAACTGTAGATGTAGACTTGTTTTTGATAAAGTACACTTCATTATTACTAAAATTGGATTTACGGAGTTTCAAGAGAATTTACTTTAATCAACTGTAGATGTAGACTTGTTTGTGATAAAGTTCACTACATTATTACTAAAATTAGATGTACGGAGTTTCAAGAGAATTTACTTTAATCAACAGTAGATGTAGACTTGTTTTTGATAAAGTTCACTTCATTATTACTAAAATTAGATGTACGGAGTTTCAAGAGAATTTACTTTAATCAACTGTAGATGTAGACTTGTTTTTGATAAAGTTCACTTCATTATTACTAAAATTAGATTTACGGAGTTTCAAAAGAATTTACTTTAATCAACTGTAGATGTAGACTTGTTTTTGATAAAGTTCACTTCATTATTACTAAAATTGGATTTACGGAGTTTCAAGAGAATTTACTTTAATCAACTGTAGATGTAGACTTGTTTTTGATAAAGTACACTTCATTATTACTAAAATTGGATTTACGGAGTTTCAAGAGAATTTACTTTAATCAACTGTAGATGTAGACTTGTTTTTGATAAGGTACACTTCATTATTACTAAAATTGGATTTACGGAGTTTCAAAAGAATTTACTTTAATCAACTGTAGATGTAGACTTGTTTGTGATAAAGTACACTTCATTATTACTAAAATTGGATTTACGGAGTTTCAAGACAATTTACTTTAATCAACTGTAGATGTAGACTTGTTTTTGATAAAGTACACTTCATTATTACTAAAATTGGATTTACGTAGTTTCAAGACAATTTACTTTAATCAACTGTAGATGTAGACTTGTTTGTGATAAAGTTCACTTCATTATTACTAAAATTGGATTTACGGAGTTTCAAAAGAATTTACTTTAATCAACTGTAGATGTAGACTTGTTTGTGATAAAGTACACTTCATTATTACTAAAATTGGATTTACGGAGTTTCAAGACAATTTACTTTAATCAACTGTAGATGTATACTTGTTTTTGATAAAGTACACTTCATTATTACTAAAATTGGATTTACGGAGTTTCAAGACAATTTACTTTAATCAACTGTAGATGTAGACTTGTTTTTGATAAAGTACACTACATTATTACTAAAATTAGATGTACGGAGTTTCAAGAGAATTTACTTTAATCAACTGTAGATGCAGACTTGTTTTTGATAAAGTTCACTACATTATTACTAAAATTAGATGTACGGAGTTTCAAGAGAATTTACTTTAATCAACTGTAGATGCAGATTTGTTTTTGATAAAGTTCACTACATTATTACTAAAATTAGATGTACGGAGTTTCAAGAGAATTTACTTTAATCAACTGTAGATGTAGACTTGTTTTTGATAAAGTTCACTACATTATTACTAAAATTGGATTTACGGAGTTTCAAGAGAATTTACTTTAATCAACTGTAGATGTAGACTTGTTTTTGATAAAGTTCATTACATTATTACTAAAATTGGATTTACGGAGTTTCAAGAGAATTTACTTTAATCAACTGTAGATGTAGACTTGTCTTTGATAAATGTCACTACATTTTTACTAAAATTAGATGTACGGAGTTTCAAGAGAATTTACTTTAATCAACTGTAGATGCAGACTTGTTTTTGATAAAGTTCACTTCATTATTACTAAAATTAGATGTACGGAGTTTCAAGAGAAATTACTTTAATCAACTGTAGATGTAGACTTGTTTTTGATAAAGTTCACTTCATTATTACTAAAATTAGATGTACGGAGTTTCAAGAGAATTTACTTTAATCAACTGTAGATGCAGACTTGTTTTTGATAAAGTTCACTTCATTATTACTAAAATTAGATTTACGGAGTTTCAAAAGAATTTACTTTAATCAACTGTAGATGTAGACTTGTTTGTGATAAAGTACACTTCATTATTACTAAAATTAGATGTACGGAGTTTCAAGAGAATTTACTTTAATCAACTGTAGATGTAGACTTGTTTTTGATAAAGTTCACTTCATTATTACTAAAATTAGATGTACGGAGTTTCAAGAGAATTTACTTTAATCAACTGTAGATGCAGACTTGTTTTTGATAAAGTTCACTTCATTATTACTAAAATTAGATTTACGGAGTTTCAAAAGAATTTACTTTAATCAACTGTAGATGTAGACTTGTTTGTGATAAAGTACACTTCATTATTTCTAAAATTAGATGTACGGAGTTTCAAGAGAATTTACTTTAATCAACTGTAGATGTAGACTTGTTTTTGATAAAGTTCACTTCATTATTACTAAAATTAGATGTACGGAGTTTCAAGAGAATTTACTTTAATCAACTGTAGATGCAGACTTGTTTTTGATAAAGTTCACTTCATTATTACTAAAATTAGATTTACGGAGTTTCAAAAGAATTTACTTTAATCAACTGTAGATGTAGACTTGTTTTTGATAAAGTTCACTTCATTATTACTAAAATTAGATGTACGGAGTTTCAAGAGAATTTACTTTAATCAACTGTAGATGTAGACTTGTTTTTGATAAAGTTCACTACATTATTACTAAAATTGGATTTACGGAGTTTCAAGACAATTTACTTTAATCAACTGTAGATGTAGACTTGTTTTTGATAAAGTTCACTACATTATTACTAAAATTGGATTTACGGAGTTTCAAGAGAATTTACTTTAATCAACTGTAGATGTAGACTTGTTTTAGATAAAGTTCATTACATTATTACTAAAATTGGATTTACGGAGTTTCAAGAGAATTTACTTTAATCAACTGTAGATGTAGACTTGTCTTTGATAAATGTCACTACATTTTTACTAAAATTAGATGTACGGAGTTTCAAGAGAATTTACTTTAATCAACTGTAGATGTAGACTTGTTTTTGATAAAGTTCACTTCATTATTACTAAAATTAGATGTACGGAGTTTCAAGAGAATTTACTTTAATCAACTGTAGATGTAGACTTGTTTTTGATAAAGTTCATTACATTATTACTAAAATTGGATTTACGGAGTTTCAAGAGAATTTACTTTAATCAACTGTAGATGTAGACTTGTTTTTGATAAAGTTCACTTCATTAATATTAAATTGGATTTACGGAGTTTCAAGAGAATTTACTTTAATCAATTGTAGATGTAGACTTGTTTTTGATAAAGTTCACTTCATTATTACTAAAATTGGATTTACGGAGTTTCAAGAGAATTTACTTTAATCAACTGTAGATGTAGACTAGTTTTTGATAAAGTTCACTTCATTATTACTAAAATTGGATTTACGGAGTTTCAAGAGAATTTATTTTAATCAACTGTAGATGTAGACTTGTTTTATGATAGAGTTCACTACATTATTACTAAAATTAGATTTACGGAGTTTCAAGAGAATTTAATTTAAACAACTGTAGATGTAGACTTGTTTTTGATAAAGTTCATTTCATTATTACTAAAATTAGATTTACGGAGTTTCAAGAGAATTTACGTTAATCAACTGTAGATGTAGACTTGTTTTTGATAAAGTTCACTTCATTATTACTAAAATTGGATTTACGGAGTTTCAAGAGAAGTTACTTTAATCAACTGTAGATGTAGACTTGTTTTTGATAAAGTTCACTTCAGCATTACTAAAATTGGATTTACGGAGTTTCAAGAGAATTTACTTTAATCGACTGTAGATGTAGACTTGTTTTTGATAAAGTTCACTTCATCATTAATAAAATTGGATTTACGGAGTTTCAAGAGAATTAACTTTAATCAACTGTAGATGTAGACTTGTTTTTGATAAAGTTCACTTCATTATGACTAAAATTGGATTTACGGAGTTTCAAGAGAATTTACTTTAATCAACTGTAGATGTAGACTTGTTTTTGATAAAGTTCACTTCATTATTACTAAAATTGGATTAACGGAATTTCAAGAGAATTTACTTTAATCAACTGTAGATGTAGACTTATTTTCGATAAAGTTCACTACATTATTATTAAAATAGGATTTACGGAGTTTCAAGAGAATTTACTTTAATCAACTGTAAATGTAGACTTGTTTTTGATAAAGTTCACTACATTATTATTAAAATTGGATTTACGGAGTTTCAAGAGAATTTACTTTAATCAACTGTAAATGTAGACTTGTTTTTGATAAAGTTCACTTCATTATTACTAAAATTGGATTTACGGAGTTTCAAGAGAATTTACTTTAATCAACTGTAGATGTAGACTTGTTTTTGATAAAGTTCACTTCATTAATACTAAAACTGGATTTACGGAGTTTCAAGAGAATTTACTTTAATCAACTGTAGATGTAGACTTGTTTGTGATAAAGTTCACTACATTATTAATAAATTAGATGTACGGAGTTTCAAGAGAATTTACTTTAATCAACTGTAGATGTAGACTTGTTTTTGATAAAGTTCACTTCATTATTACTAAAATTAGATGTACGGAGTTTCAAGAGAATTTACTTTAATCAACTGTAGATGTAGACTCGTTTTTGATAAAGTTCACTTCATTATTACTAAAATTAGATGTACGGAGTTTCAAGAGAATTTACTTTAATCAACTGTAGATGTAGACTTGTTTTTGATAAAGTTCACTTCATTATTACTAAAATTAGATGTACGGAGTTTCAAGAGAATTTACTTTAATCAACTGTAGATGTAGACTCGTTTTTGATAAAGTTCACTTCATTATTACTAAAATTAGATGTACGGAGTTTCAAGAGAATTTACTTTAATCAACTGTAGATGTAGACTCGTTTTTGATAAAGTTCACTACATTATTACTAAAATTAGATGTACGGAGTTTCAAGAGAATTTACTTTAATCAACTGTAGATGTAGACTTGTTTTTGATAAAGTTCACTTCATTATTACTAAAATTAGATGTACGGAGTTTCAAGAGAATTTACTTTAATCAACTGTAGATGTAGACTCGTTTTTGATAAAGTTCACTTCATTATTACTAAAATTAGATGTACGGAGTTTCAAGAGAATTTACTTTAATCAACTGTAGATGTAGACTTGTTTTTGATAAAGTTCATTACATTATTACTAAAATTGGATTTACGGAGTTTCAAGAGAATTTACTTTAATCAACTGTAGATGTAGACTTGTTTTTGATAAAGTTCACTTCATTAATATTAAATAGGATTTACGGAGTTTCAAGAGAATTTACTTTAATCAATTGTAGATGTAGACTTGTTTTTGATAAAGTTCACTTCATTATTACTAAAATTGGATTTACGGAATTTCAAGAGACTTTACTTTAATCAACTGTAGATGTAGACTTGTTTTTGATAAAGTTCACTTCATTATTACTAAAATTGGATTTACGGAGTTTCAAGAGAATTAACTTTAATCAACTGTAGATGTAGACTTGTTTTTGATAAAGTTCACTTCATTATTACTAAAATTGGATTTACGGAGTTTCAAGAGAATTTACTTTAATCAACTGTAGATGTAGACTTGTTTTTGATAAAGTTCACTTCATTAATACTAAAATTGGATTTACGGAGTTTCAAGAGAATTTACTTTAATCAACTGTAGATGTAGACTTGTTTTTGATAAAGTTCACTACATTATTACCAAAATTGGATTTACGGAGTTTCAAGAGAATTTACTTTAATCAACTGTAGATGTAGACTTGTTTTTGATAAAGTTCACTTCATTATTACTAAAATTAGATGTACTGAGTTTCAAGAGAATTTACTTTAATCAACTGTAGATGTAGACTCGTTTTTGATAAAGTTCACTTCATTATTACTAAAATTAGATGTACGGAGTTTCAAGAGAATTTACTTTAATCAACTGTAGATGTAGACTCGTTTTTGATAAAGTTCACTACATTATTACTAAAATTAGATGTACGGAGTTTCAAGAGAATTTACTTTAATCAACTGTAGATGTAGACTTGTTTTTGATAAAGTTCACTTCATTATTACTAAAATTAGATGTACGGAGTTTCAAGAGAATTTACTTTAATCAACTGTAGATGTAGACTCGTTTTTGATAAAGTTCACTTCATTATTACTAAAATAAGATGTACGGAGTTTCAAGAGAATTAACTTTAATCAACTGTAGATGTAGACTTGTTTTTGATAAAGTTCATTACATTATTACTAAAATTGGATTTACGGAGTTTCAAGAGAATTTACTTTAATCAACTGTAGATGTAGACTTGTTTTTGATAAAGTTCACTTCATTAATATTAAATTGGATTTACGGAGTTTCAAGAGAATTTACTTTAATCAATTGTAGATGTAGACTTGTTTTTGATAAAGTTCACTTCATTATTACTAAAATTGGATTTACGGAATTTCAAGAGACTTTACTTTAATCAACTGTAGATGTAGACTTGTTTTTGATAAAGTTCACTTCATTATTACTAAAATGGATTTACGGAGTTTCAAGAGAATTAACTTTAATCAACTGTAGATGTAGACTTGTTTTTGATAAAGTTCACTTCATTATTACTAAAATTGGATTTACGGAGTTTCAAGAGAATTTACTTTAATCAACTGTAGATGTAGACTTGTTTTTGATAAAGTTCACTTCATTAATACTAAAATTGGATTTACGGAGTTTCAAGAGAATTTATTTTAATCAACTGTAGATGTAGACTTGTTTTTGATAAAGTTCACTACATTATTACCAAAATTGGATTTACGGAGTTTCAAGAGAATTTACTTTAATCAACTGTAGATGTAGACTTGTTTTTGATAAAGTTCACTTCATTATTACTAAAATTGGAATTACGGAGTTTCAAGAGAATTTATTTTAATCAACTGTAGATGTAGACTTGTTTTATGATAGAGTTCACTACATTATTACTAAAATTAGATTTACGGAGTTTCAAGAGAATTTAATTTAAACAACTGTAGATGTAGACTTGTTTTTGATAAAGTTCATTTCATTATTACTAAAATTAGATTTACGGAGTTTTAAGAGAATTTACGTTAATCAACTGTAGATGTAGACTTGTTTTTGATAAAGTTCACTTCATTATTACTAAAATTGGATTTACGGAGTTTCAAGAGAAGTTACTTTAATCAACTGTAGATGTAGACTTGTTTTTGATAAAGTTCACTTCAGCATTACTAAAATTGGATTTACGGAGTTTCAAGAGAATTTACTTTAATCAACTGTAAATGTAGACTTGTTTTTGATAAAGTTCACTACATTATTATTAAAATTGGATTTACGGAGTTTCAAGAGAATTTACTTTAATCAACTGTAAATGTAGACTTGGTTTTGATAAAGTTCACTTCATTATTACTAAAATTGGATTTACGGAGTTTCAAGAGAATTTACTTTAATCAACTGTAGATGTAGACATGTTTTTGATAAAGTTCACTTCATTATTACTAAAATTGGATTTACGGAGTTTCAAGAGAATTTACTTTAATCAACTGTAGATGAAGATTTATTTTCGATAAAGTTCACTACATTATTATTAAAATTGGATTTACGGAGTTTCAAGAGAATTTACTTTAATCAACTGTAAATGTAGACTTGTTTTTGATAAAGTTCACTTCATTATTACTAAAATTGGATTTACGGAGTTTCAAGAGAATTTATTTAATCAACTGTAGATGTAGACTTATTTTCGATAAAGTTCACTACATTATTATTAAAATTGGATTTACGGAGTCTCAAGAGAATTTACTTTAATCAACTGTAGATGTAGACATGTTTTTGATAAAGTTCGCTTCATTATTACTAAAATTGGATTTACGGAGTTTCAAGAGTATTTACTTTAATCGACTGTAGATGTAGACATGTTTTTGATAAAGTTCACTTCATTATTACTAAAATTGGATTTACGGAGTTTCAAGAGAATTTACTTTAATCCACTGTAGATGTAGACTTGTTTTTGATAAAGTTCACTACATTATTATTAAAATTGGATTTACGGAGTTTCAAGAGAATTTACTTTAATCAACTGTAAATGCAGACTTGTTTTTGATAAAGTTCACTACATTATTACTAAAATTGGATTTACGGAGTTTCAAGAGAAGTTACTTTAATCAACTGTAAATGTAGACTTGTTTTTGATAAAGTTCACTACATTATTATTAAAATTGGATTTACGGAGTTTCAAGAGAATTTACTTTAATCAACTGTAAATGTAGACTTGTTTTTGATAAATTTCACTTCATTATTACTAAAATTGGATTTACGGAGTTTCAAGAGAATTTACTTTAATCAACTGTAGATGTAGACATGTTTTTGATAAAGTTCACTTCATTATTACTAAAATTGGATTTACGGAGTTTCAAGAGAATTTACTTTAATCAACTGTAGATGAAGATTTATTTTCGATAAAGTTCACTACATTATTATTAAAATTGGATTTACGGAGTTTCAAGAGAATTTACTTTAATCAACTGTAAATGTAGACTTGTTTTCGATAAAGTTCACTACATTATTATTAAAATTGGATTTACGGAGTTTCAAGAGAATTTACTTTAATCAACAGTAGATGAAGATTTATTTTCGATAAAGTTCACTACATTATTATTAAAATTGGATTTACGGAGTTTCAAGAGAATTTACTTTAATCAACTGTAAATGTAGACTTGTTTTCGATAAAGTTCACTACATTATTATTAAAATTGGATTTACGGAGTTTCAAGAGAATTTACTTTAATCAACTGTAGATGAAGATTTATTTTCGATAAAGTTCACTACATTATTATTAAAATTGGATTTACGGAGTTTCAAGAGAATTTACTTTAATCAACTGTAAATGTAGACTTGTTTTCGATAAAGTTCACTACATTATTATTAAAATTGGATTTACGGAGTTTCAAGAGAATTTACTTTAATCAACTGTAGATGAAGATTTATTTTCGATAAAGTTCACTACATTATTACTAAAATTGGATTTACGGAGTCTCAAGAGAATTTACTTTTATCATCTGTAAATGTAGACTTGATTTTGATAAAGTTCACTTCATTATTACTAAAATTGGATTTACGGAGATTCAAGAGTATTTTCTTTAATCGACTGTAGATGTAGACTTGTTTTTGATAAAGTTCACTTCATTATTACTACAATTGGATTTACGGAATTTCAAGAGAATTTACTTTAATCAACTGTAGATGCAGACTTGTTTTTGATAAAGTTCGCTTCATTATTACTAAAATTGGATTTACGGAGTTTCAAGAGTATTTACTTTAATCAACTGTAGATGTAGACATGTTTTTGATAAAGTTCACTTCATTATTACTAAAATTGGATTTACGGAGTTTCAAGAGAATTTACTTTAATCCACTGTAGATGTAGACTTGTTTTTGATAAAGTTCACTTCATCATTAATAAAATTGGATTTACGGAGTTTCAAGAGAATTTACTTTAATCAACTGTAAATGTAGACTTGTTTTCGATAAAGTTCACTTCATTATTACTAAAATTGGATTTACGGAGTTTCAAGAGAAGTTACTTTAATCAACTGTAAATGTAGACTTGTTTTTGATAAAGTTCACTTCATTATTATTAAAATTGGATTTACGGAGTTTCAAGAGAAGTTACTTTAATCAACTGTAAATGTAGACTTGTTTTCGATAAAGTTCACTTCATTATTATTAAAATTGGATTTACGGAGTTTCAAGAGAAGTTACTTTAATCAACTGTAAATGTAGACTTGTTTTTGATAAAGTTCACTTCATTATTATTAAAATTGGATTTACGGAGTTTCAAGAGAATTTACTTTAATCAACTGTAAATGTAGACTTGTTTTTGATAAAGTTCACTTCATTATTATTAAAATTGGATTTACGGAGTTTCAAGAGAATTTACTTTAATCAACTGTAAATGTAGACTTGTTTTTGATAAAGTTCACTTCATTATTACTAAAATTGGATTTACGGAGTTTCAAGAGAATTTACTTTAATCAACTGTAAATGTAGACTTGTTTTCGATAAAGTTCACTTCATTATTACTAAAATTGGATTTACGGAGTTTCAAGAGAAGTTACTTTAATCAACTGTAAATGTAGACTTGTTTTTGATAAAGTTCACTTCATTATTATTAAAATTGGATTTACGGAGTTTCAAGAGAAGTTACTTTAAACAACTGTAAATGTAGACTTGTTTTCGATAAAGTTCACTTCATTATTATTAAAATTGGATTTAAGGAGTTTCAAGAGAAGTTACTTTAATCAACTGTAAATGTAGACTTGTTTTTGATAAAGTTCACTTCATTATTATTAAAATTGGATTTACGGAGTTTCAAGAGAATTTACTTTAATCAACTGTAAATGTAGACTTGTTTTTGATAAAGTTCACTTCATCATTAATAAAATTGGATTTACGGAGTTTCAAGAGAATTTACTTTAATCAACTGTAAATGTAGACTTGATTTTGATAAAGTTCACTTCATTATTACTGAAATTGGATTTACGGAGATTCAAGAGAATTTACTTTAATCAACTGTAGATGTAGACATGTTTTTGATAGAGTTCACTTCATTATTACTAAAATTGGATTTACGGAGTTTCAAGAGAATTTACTTTAATCAACTGTAGATGAAGATTTATTTTCGATAAAGTTCACTACATTATTATTAAAATTGGATTTACGGAGTTTCAAGAGAATTTACTTTAATCAACTGTAAATGTAGACTTGTTTTCGATAAACTTCACTTCATTATTATTAAAATTGGATTTACGGAGTTTCAAGAGAATTTACTTTAATCAACTGTAAATGTAGACTTGTTTTTGATAAAGTTCACTTCATTATTACTAAAATTGGATTTACGGAGTTTCAAGAGAATTTACTTTAATCAACTGTAAATGTAGACTTGTTTTCGATAAAGTTCACTTCATTATTACTAAAATTGGATTTACGGAGTTTCAAGAGAAGTTACTTTAATCAACTGTAAATGTAGACTTGTTTTTGATAAAGTTCACTTCATTATTATTAAAATTGGATTTACGGAGTTTCAAGAGAAGTTACTTTAATCAACTGTAAATGTAGACTTGTTTTCGATAAAGTTCACTTCATTATTATTAAAATTGGATTTACGGAGTTTGAAGAGAAGTTACTTTAATCAACTGTAAATGTAGACTTGTTTTTGATAAAGTTCACTTCATCATTAATAAAATTGGATTTACGGAGTTTCAAGAGAATTTACTTTAATCAACTGTAAATGTAGACTTGATTTTGATAAAGTTCACTTCATTATTACTAAAATTGGATTTACGGAGATTCAAGAGAATTTACTTTAATCAACTGTAGATGTAGACATGTTTTTGATAAAGTTCACTTCATTATTACTAAAATTGGATTTACGGAGTTTCAAGAGAATTTACTTTAATCAACTGTAGATGAAGATTATTTTCGATAAAGTTCACTACATTATTATTAAAATTGGATTTAAGGAGTTTCAAGAGAATTTACTTTAATCAACTGTAAATGTAGACTTGTTTTCGATAAAGTTCACTTCATTATTACTAAAATTGGATTTACTGAGTTTCAAGAGAATTTACTTTAATTAACTGTAGATGTAGACTTGTTTTTGATAAAGTTCACTTCATTATTACTAAAATTGGATTTACGGAGATTCAAGAGAATTTACTTTAATCGACTGTAGATGTAGACTTGATTTTGATAAAGTTCACTTCATTATTACTAAAATTGGATTTACGGAGTTTCAAGAGAATTTACTTTAATCAACTGTAGATGAAGATTTATTTTCGATAAAGTTCACTACATTATTATTAAAATTGGATTTACGGAGTTTCAAGAGAATTTACTTTAATCAACTGTAGATGAAGATTTATTTTCGATAAAGTTCACTACATTATTATTAAAATTGGATTTACGGAGTCTCAAGAGAATTTACTTTTATCATCTGTAAATGTAGACTTGATTTTGATAAAGTTCACTTCATTTTTACTAAAATTGGATTTACGGAGATTCAAGAGAATTTACTTTAATCAACTGTAGATGTAGACTTGTTTTTGATAAAGTTCACTTCATTATTACTAAAATTGGATTTACGGAGATTCAAGAGAATTTACTTTAATCAACTGTAGATGAAGATTTATTTTCGATAAAGTTCACTACATTATTATTAAAATTGGATTTACGGAGTCTCAAGAGAATTTACGTTTATCATCTGTAAATGTAGACTTGATTTTGATAAAGTTCATTTCATTATTACTAAAATTGGATTTACCGAGATTCAAGAGAATTTACTTTAATCAACTGTAGATGAAGATTTATTTTCGATAAAGTTCACTACATTATTATTAAAATTGGATTTACGGAGTCTCAAGAGAATTTACTTTTATCATCTGTAAATGTAGACTTGATTTTGATAAAGTTCACTTCATTATTACTAAAATTGGATTTACGGAGTTTCAAGAGAATTTACTTTAATCAACTGTAGATGAAGATTTATTTTCGATAAAGTTCACTACATTATTATTAAAATTGGATTTACGGAGTCTCAAGAGAATTTACTTTTATCATCTGTAAATGTAGACTTGATTTTGATAAAGTTCACTTCATTATTACTAAAATTGGATTTACGGAGATTCAAGAGAATTTACTTTAATCAACTGTAGATGAAGATTTATTTTCGATAAAGTTCACTACATTATTATTAAAATTGGATTTACGGAGTCTCAAGAGAATTTACTTTTATCATCTGTAAATGTAGACTTGATTTTGATAAAGTTCACTTCATTATTACTAAAATTGGATTTACGGAGTTTCAAGAGAATTTACTTTAATCAACTGTAGATGAAGTTTTATTTTCGATAAAGTTCACTACATTATTATTAAAATTGGATTTACGGAGTCTCAAGAGAATTTACTTTTATCATCTGTAAATGTAGACTTGATTTTGATAAAGTTCACTTCATTATTACTAAAATTGGATTTACGGAGTTTCAAGAGAATTTACTTCAATCAACTGTAAATGTAGACATGTTTTTGATAAAGTTCACTTCATTATTACTAAAATTGGATTTACGGAGATTCCAGAGAATTTACTTTAATCGACTGTAGATGTAGATTTGTTTTTGATAAAGTTCACTTCATTATTACTAAAATTGGATTTACGGAGTTTCAAGAGAATTTACTTTAATCAACTGTAGATGTAGACTTGTTTTTGATAAAGTTCACTTCATTATTACTAAAATTGGATTTACGGAGTTTCAAGAGAATTTACTTTAATCAACTGTAGATGTAGACATGTTTTTGATAAAGTTCACTTCATTATTACTAAAATTGGAATTACGGAGATTCAAATGAATTTACTTTAATCAACTGTAGATGAAAATTTATTTTCGATAAAGTTCACTACATTATTATTAAAATTGGATTTACGGAGTTTCAAGAGAATTTACTTTAATCAACTGTAAATGTAGACATGTTTTTGATAAAGTTCACTTCATTATTACTAAAATTGGATGTACGGAGTTTCAAGAGAATTTTCTTTAATCAACTGTAGATGTAGATTTGTTTTTGATAAAGTTCACTTCATTATTAGTAAAATTGGATTTAAGGAGTTTCAAAAGAATTTAATTTAATCAACTGTAGATGTAGACTTGTTTCTGATAAAGTTTATTTCATTATTACTATAATTGGATTTACGGAGTTTCAAGAGAATTTACTTTAATCAACTGTAGATGTAGAATTGTTTTTTGATAAAGTTCACTACATTATTACTAAAATTAGATTTACGGAGTTTCAAGAGAATGTACTTTAATCAACTATAGATGTAGACTTGTTTTTGAGAAAGTTCACTTCATTATTACTAAAATTGGATTTACGGAGTTTCAAGAGAATTTACTTTAATCAACTGTAGATGTAGATTTGTTTTTGATAAAGTTCACTTCATTATTACTAAAATTGGATTTACGGAGTTTCAAGAGAATTTCCTTTAATCAACTGTAGATGTAGACTTATTTTCGATAAAGTTCACTACATTATTATTAAAATTGGATTTACGGAGTTTCAACAGAATTTACTTTAATCAACTGTAGATGTAGACATGTTTCTGATAAAGTTCACTTCATTATTACCAAAATTGGATTTACGGAGTTTCAAGAGTATTTACTTTAATCAACTGTAAATGTAGACTTGTTTTTGATAAAGTTCACTTCATTATTACTAAAATTGGATTTAGGGAGAATGAAGAGAATTTACTTTAATCAACTGTAGATATAGACTTGTTTTTGATAAAGTTCACTTCATTATTACTAAAATTGGATTTACGGAGATTCAAGAGAATTTCCTTTAATCAACTGTAGATGTAGACTTGGTTTCGATAAAGTTCACTACATTATTATTAAAATTGGATTTACGGTGTTTCAAGAAAATTTACTTTAATCAACTGTAGATGTAGACATGTTTTTGATAAAGTTCACTTCATTATTACTAAAATTGGATTTAGGGAGAATGAAGAGAATTTACTTTAATCAACTGTAGATGTAGACTTGTTTTTGATAAAGTTCACTTCATTATTACTAAAATTGGATTTACGGAGTTTCAAGAGTATTTACTTTAATCAACTGTAGATGTAGACTTGTTTCTGATAAAGTTCACTTCATTATTACTAAAATAGGATTTACGGAGTTTCAAGAGAATTTACTTTAATCAACTGTAGATGAAGATTTATTTCCGATAAAGTTCACTGCATTATTATAAAAATTGGATTTACGGGGTTTCAAGAGAATTTACTTTAATCAACTGTAAATGTAGATTGTTTTTGATAAAGTATACTTCATTATTACTAAAATTGGATTTACGGAGTTTCAAGAGAATTTATTTAATCCACTGTAGATGTAGAATTATTTTCGATAAAGTTCACTACATTATTATTAAAATTGGATTTACGGAGTTTCAAGAGAATTTACTTTAATCAACTGTAAATGTAGACATGTTTTTGATAAAGTTCACTTCATTATTACTAAAATTGGATTTACGGAGTTTCAAGAGAATTTACTTTAATCGACTGTAGATGTAGACTTGTTTTTGATAAAGTTCACTTCATTATTACTAAAATTGGATTTACGGAGTTTCAAGAGAATTTATTTTAATAAACTGTAGATGTAGACTTGTTTTTGATAAAGTTCACTTAATCATTACTAAAATTGGATTTACGGAGTTTCAAGAGAATTTATTTTAATAAAATGTAGATGTAGACTTGTTTTTGATAAAGTTCACTTAATCATTACTAAAATTGGATTTACGGAGTTTCAAGAGAATTTACTTTAATCAACTGTAGATGTAGACTTGTTTTTGATAAAGTTCACTACATTATTACTAAAATTGGATTTACGGAGTTTCAAGGTAATTTACTTTAATCAACTGTAGATGTAGACATGTTTTTGATAAAGTTCACTTCATTATTACTAAAATTGGATTTACGGAGTTTCAAGATAATTTACTTTAATCAACTGTAAATGTAGACTTGTTTTTTGATAAAGTTCACTATATTATTACTAAAATTGGATTTACGCAGTTCAAGAGAATTTATTTTAATCAACTGTAGATGCAGACATGTTTTTGATAAAGTTCATTACATTATTACTAAAATTGGATTTACGGAGTTTTAAGAGAATTTACTATAATCAACTGTAGATATAGACTTGTTTTTGATAAAGTTCAATTCATTATTACTAAAATTGTATTTACGGAGTTTCAAGAGAATTTATTTTAATCAACTGTAGATGTAGACTTGTTTTTGATAAAGTTCACTACATTATTACTAAAATTGGATTTACGGAGTTTCAAGAGAATTTACTTTAATCAACTGTAGATGTAGACTTGTTTTTAATAAAGTTCACTTCATTATTACTAAAATTGGATTTACGGAGTTTCAAGAGAATCTACTTTAATCAACTGTAGATGTAGAATTGTTTTTGATAAAGTTCACTTCATTATTACTAAAATTGGATTTACGGAGTTTCAAGAGAATTTACTTTAATCAACTGTTGATGTAGACTTGTTTTTGATAAAGTTCACTTCATTATTACTAAAATTGGATTTACGGAGTTTCAAGAGAATTAACTTTAATCAACTGTAGATGTAGACTTGTTTTTGATAAATTTCACTTCATTATTACTAAAATTGGATTTACGGAGTTTCAAGAGAATTTACTTTAATCAACTGTTGATGTAGACTTGTTTTTGATAAAGTTCACTTCATTATTACTAAAATTGGATTTACGGAGTTTCAAGAGAATCTACTTTAATCAACTGTAGATGTAGACTTGTTTTTGATAAAGTTCACTTCATTATTACTAAAATTGGATTTACGGAGTTTCAAGAGAATTTACTTTAATCAACTGTTGATGTAGACTTGTTTTTGATAAAGTTCACTTCATTATTACTAAAATTGGATTTACGGAGTTTCAAGAGAATTTACTTTAATCAACTGTTGATGTAGACTTGTTTTTGATAAAGTTCACTTCATTATTACTAAAATTGGATTTACGGAGTTTCAAGAGAATCTACTTTAATCAACTGTAGATGTAGACTTGTTTTTGATAAAGTTCACTACATTATTACTAAAATTGGATTTACGGAGTTTCAAGAGAATTTACTTTAATCAACTGTAGATGTAGACTTGTTTTTAATAAAGTTCACTTCATTATTACTAAAATTGGATTTACGGAGTTTCAAGAGAATTTACTTTAATCAACTGTTGATGTAGACTTGTTTTTGATAAAGTTCACTTCATTATTACTAAAATTGGATTTACGGAGTTTCAAGAGAATTAACTTTAATCAACTGTAGATGTAGACTTGTTTTTGATAAAGTTCACTTCATTATTACTAAAATTGGATTTACGGAGTTTCAAGAGAATTTACTTTAATCAACTGTTGATGTAGACTTGTTTTTGATAAAGTTCACTTCATTATTACTAAAATTGGATTTACGGAGTTTCAAGAGAATCTACTTTAATCAACTGTAGATGTAGACTTGTTTTGATAAAGTTCACTTCATTATTACTAAAATAGGATTTACGGAGTTTCAAGAGAATTTACTTTAATCAACTGTAGATGTAGACTTGTTTTTGATAAAGTTCACTTCATTAATACTAAAATTGGATTTACGGAGTTTCAAGAGAATTTACTTTAATCAACTGTAGATGTAGACTTGTTTTTGATAAAGTTCACTTCATTATTACTAAAATTGGATTTACGGAGTTTCAAGAGAATTAACTTTAATCAACTGTAGATGTAGACTTGTTTTTGATAAAGTTCACTTCATTATTACTAAAATTGGATTTACGGAGTTTCAAGAGAATTAACTTTAATCAACTGTAGATGTAGACTTGTTTTTGATAAAGTTCACTTAATCATTACTAAAATTGGATTTACGGAGTTTCAAGAGAATTTACTTTAATCAACTGTAGATGTAGACTTGTTTTTGATAAAGTTCACTTCATTATTACTAAAATTGGATTTACGGAGTTTCAAGAGAATTTACTTTAATCAACTGTAGATGTAGACTTGTTTTTGATAAAGTTCACTTCATTATTACTAAAATTGGATTTACGGAGTTTCAAGAGAATTAACTTTAATCAACTGTAGATGTAGACTTGTTTTTGATAAAGTTCACTTCATTATTACTAAAATTGGATTTACGGAGTTTCAAGAGAATTTACTTTAATCAACTGTAGATGTAGACTTGTTTTTGATAAAGTTCACTTCATTATTACTAAAATTGGATTTACGGAGTTTCAAGAGAATTAACTTTAATCAACTGTAGATGTAGACTTGTTTTTGATAAAGTTCACTTCATTATTACTAAAATTGGATTTACGGAGTTTCAAGAGAATTTACTTTAATCAACTGTAGATGTAGACTTGTCTTTGATAAAGTTCACTTCATTAATACTAAAATTGGATTTACGGAGTTTCAAGAGAATTTACTTTAATCAACTGTAGATGTAGACTTGTTTTTGATAAAGTTCACTTCATTATTACTAAAATTGGATTTACGGAGTTTCAAGAGAATTAACTTTAATCAACTGTAGATGTAGACTTGTTTTTGATAAAGTTCACTTCATTATTACTAAAATTAGATTTACGGAGTTTCAAGAGAATTTACTTTAATCAACTGTAGATGTAGACTTGTTTTTGATAAAGTTCACTTCATTATTACTAAAATTGGATTTACGGAGTTTCAAGAGAATTTACTTTAATCAACTGTAGATGTAGACTTGTTTTTGATAAAGTTCACTTCATTATTACTAAAATTGGATTTACGGAGTTTCAAGAGAATTAACTTTAATCAACTGTAGATGTAGACTTGTTTTTGATAAAGTTCACTTCATTAATACTAAAATTGGATTTACGGAGTTTCAAGAGAATTTGCTTTAATCAACTGTAGATGTAGACTTGTTTTTGATAAAGTTCACTTCATTATTACTAAAATTGGATTTACGGAGTTTCAAGAGAATTAACTTTAATCAACTGTAGATGTAGACTTGTTTTTGATAAAGTTCACTTCATTATTACTAAAATTGGATTTACGGAGTTTCAAGAGAATTAACTTTAATCAACTGTAGATGTAGACTTGTTTTTGATAAAGTTCACTTCATTATTACTAAAATTGGATTTACGGAGTTTCAAGAGAATTAACTTTAATCAACTGTAGATGTAGACTTGTTTTTGATAAATTTCAATTCATTAATACTAAAATTGGGATTTACGGGAGTTTCAAGAGAATTTACTTTAATCATCCAGATGTAGACTTGTTTTTGATAAAGTTCACTTCATTATTACTAAAATTGGATTTACGGAGTTTCAAGAGAATCAACTTTAATCAACTGTAGATAGACTTGTTTTTGATAAAGTTCACTTCATTATTACTAAAATTGGATTTACGAGTTTCAGGAGAATTGTTCTTAATCAACTGTAGATGTAGACTTGTTTTGACAAGTTCACTTCATTATTAGCTGTACCGATTTCATATTGTGGAGTTTCAAGAGAATTAACTTTAATCAACTGTAGATGTAGACTTGTTTTTGACAAAGTTCACTTCATTATTACTAAAATAGATTTACGGAGTTTCCAAGAGAATTAACTTTAATCAACTGTAGATGTAGACTTGTCTTTGATAAAGTTCACTTCATTACCAAAATTGGATTTACGGAGTTTCAAAGAGAATTTACTTTAATCAACTGTAGATGTAAGACTTGTTTTTGATAAAGTTCACTTCATTAATACTAAAATTGGATTTACGAGTTTCAAGAGAATTTACTTTAATCAACTGTAGATGTAGACTTGTTTTTGATAAAGTTCACTTCATTATTACTAAAATTGATTTACGGAGTTTCAAGAGAATCAACTTTAATCAACTGTAGATGTAGACTTGTTTTTATAAAGTTCACCATTATTACTAAAATTGGATTTACGGAGTTTCAAGAGAATTAACTTTAATCAACTGTAGATGTAGACTTGTTTTTGATAAAGTTCACTTCATTATTACTAAAATTGGATTTACGAGTTTCAAGAGAATTAATCTTAATCAACTGTAGATGTAGACTTGTTTTTGATAAAGCTCACTTCATTATTACTAAAATTGGATTTACGGAGTTTCAAGAGAATTAACTTTAATCAACTGTAGATGTAGACTTGTCTTTGATAAAGTTCACTTCATTATTACTAAAATTGGATTTACGGAGTTTCAAGAGAATTAACTTCTAATCAACTGTAGATGTAGATCGTTTTTGATAAAGTTCACTTCATTATTACTAAAATTGGATTTATGGAGTTTCAAGAGAATTAACTTTATCAACTGTAGATGATCATTTTGATAAAGTTCACTTCATTATTACTAAAATGATTTACGGAGTTTCAAGAGAATTTACTTTAATCAACTGTAGATGTAGACTTGTCTTTGATAAAGTTCACTTCATTAATACTAAAATTGGGATTTACGGAGTTTCTAAGAGAATTTACTTTAATCAACTGTAGATGTAGACTTGTTTTTGATAAAGTTCACTTCATTATTACTAAAATTGGATTTCCATGGAGTTTCAAGAGAATTAACTTTAATCAACTGTAGATGTAGACTTGTTTTTGATAAAGTTCACTTCATTATTACTAAGAAAATTTTAGATTTACGGAGTTTCAAGAGAATTTACTTTAATCAACTGTAGATGTAGACTTGTTTTTGATAAAGTTCACTTCATTATTACTAAAATTGGATTTACGGAGTTTCAAGAGAATTAACTTTAATCAACTGTAGATGTAGACTTGTTTTTTGATAAAGTTCACTTCATTATCATCAAAATTGGATTTACGTGAGTTTCAAGAGAATTTACTTTAATCAACTGTAGATGTAGATTTGCTTTTTATAAAGTTCATTTAATATTACTACAAAAATTGGATTTACGGAGTTTCAAGAGAATTAACTTTAATCAACTGTAGATGTAGACTTGTTTTTGATAAAGTTCACTTCATTATTACTAAAATTGGATTTACGTATTTTCAAGAGAATTAATCTAATCAACTGTAGATGTAGACTCTGTTTTTGATAAAGTTCACTTCATTATTACTAAAATTGGATTTACGAAGTTTCAAGAGAATTAACTTTAATCAACTGTAGATGTAGACTTGTTTTTGAGTTGTAAAGTTCACTTCATTAATACTAAAATTGGATTTACGGAGTTTCCAAGAGAATTTACTTTAATCAACTGTAGATGACTTGTTTTTGATAAAGTTCACTTCATTATTACTAAAAATTGATTGCTGAGTTTGAAAGAGAATCAATCAATCAATCAGATGTAGACTTGTTTTTGGATAAAGTTCACTTCATTATTACTAAAATTGGATTTACGGAGTTTCAAGAGAATTAACTTTAATCAACTGTAGACGTAGACTTGTTTTTGATAAAGTTCACTTCATTATTACTAAAATTGGATTTATTGAGTTTCAAGAGAATTAACTTTAATCAAACTGTAGATGTAGACTTGTTTTTGATAAAGTTCACTTCATTATTACTAAAATTGGATTTACGGAGCTCAAGAGAATTAACCTTAATCAACTGTGGTAGATGTAGACTTGTCTTTGATAAAGTTCACTTCATTATTAATAAAAATTGATTTATGAGTTTCAAGAGAATTAACTTTAATCAACTGTAGATGTAGACTTGTTTTTGATAAAGTTCACTTCATTATTACTAAAATTGGATTTACGGAGTTTCAAGAGAATTAACTTTAATCAACGGTAGATGTAGACTTGTTTTTTGATAAAGTCACTTCATTATTACTAAAATTGGATTTACGGAGTTTCAAGAGAATTAACTTTAATCAACTGTAGATGTAGACTTGTTTTTGATAAAGTTCACTTCATTATTACTAAAATTGGATTTACGGAGATTCAAGTGAATTTATATTAATCAACTGTAGATGTAGACTTGTTTTTGATAAAGTTCACTTCATTATTACTAAAATGGATTTACGGAGATTCAAGTGAATTTATATTAATCAATCAGATGTAGACTTGTTTTTGACCAAGTTCACTTCATTATTACTAATATTGATTTACGGAGATTCAAGTGAATTTATATTAATCAACTGTAGATGTAGACTTGTTTTTGATAAAGTTCCACATTATTACTAAAATTGGATTTTCCATGGAGTTTCAAGAGAATTAACTTTAATCAACTGTAGATGTAGACTTGTTTTTGATAAAGTTCACTTCATTATTACTAAATTGGATTTTCCATGGAGTTTCAAGAGAATTTACTTGAATTAACTGTAGATGTAGACTGATTTTTGATAAAGTTCACTTCATTATTACTAAACGGATTTGCTGAGTTTCAAGAGAATTAACTTCTTCAATCAACTGTAGATGTAGACTTGTTTTTGATAAAGTTCACTTCATTATTACTAAAATTGGATTTACGGAGTTTCAAGAGAATTTACTTTAATCAACTGTAGATGTAGACTCTGTTTTTGATAAAGTTCACTTCATTATTACTAAAATTGGATTTGATGGAGTTTCCAAGAGAATTAACTTTAATCAACTGTAGATGTAGACTTGTTTTTGATAAGTTCACTTCATTATTACTAAAATTGGATTTACGGAGTTTCAAGAATTTACTTGCACCGAATCAGAGTGTAGACTTGTCTTTGATAAAGTTCACTTCATTAATACTAAAATTGATTTGCTGAGAGTTTCAAGAGAATTACTTTAATCAACTGTAGATGTAGACTTGTTTTTGATAAAGTTCACTTCATTATTACTAAAATTGGATTTACGGAGTTTCAAGAGAATTAACTTTAATCAACTGTAGATGTAGACTTGTTTTTGATAAAGTTCATCAATAAGGTTACTAAAATTAGATTTACGGAAAGTTTCCAAGAGAATTTACTTTAATCAACTTGAGATGTAGACTTGTTTTTGTTGTGTGTTCACTTACTATTACTAAAATTGACTACGGAGTTTCAAGAGAATTTCACTAATTCAACTGTAGATGGCAGACTTGTTTTTGATAAAGTTCACTTCATTATTACAAAAATTGGATTTACGGAGTTTCAAGTTGAGAATTAACTTTAATCAACTGTAGATGTAGACTTGTTTTTACAAAGTTCATCATTAATACTAAAATTGGATTTGATGGAGTTTCAATTCTGTTTAATCAACTGTAGATGTAGACTTGTTTTTGATAAAGTTCACTTCATTATTACTAAAATTGGATTTACGGAGTTTCAAGAGAATGAATTTTAATCAACTGTAGATGTAGACTTGTTTTTGATAAAAGTCTACCATTACTAAAATTGGATTTATTATTTCAAGAGAATTAACTTTAATCAACTGTAGATGTAGACTTGTTTTTGATAAAGTTCACTTCATTATTACTAAAATTGGATTTACGGAGTTTCAAGAGAATATTAATCTCTTAATCAACTGTAGATGTAGACTTGTTTTTGATAAAGTTCACTTCATTAATACTAAAAATTGGATTTACGGAGTTTCAAGAGAATTTACTTTAATCAACTGTAGATGTAGACTTGTTTTTGATAAAAGTTCACTTCATTATTACTAAAATTGGATTTACGGAGTTTCAAGAGAATCAACTTTAATCAACTGTAGATGTAGACTTGTTTTTGATAAAGTTCACTTCATTATTAGCTAAAATTGGATTTACGGAGTTTCAAGAGAAATTAACTTTAATCATAACTGTAGATGTAGACTTGTTTTTTGATAAAGTTCACTTCATTATTACTAAAATTGGATTTTACGGAGTTTCAAGAGAATTAACTTTAATCAACTGTAGATGTAGACTTGTTTTTGATAAAGTTCACTTCATTATTACTAAAATTGGATTTACGGAGTTTCAAGAGAATTAACTTTAATCAACTGTAGATGTAGACTTGTCTTTGACAGTTCACTTCATTACCAAAATTGGATTTACGGAGTTTCAAGAGAATTTACTTTAATCAACTGTAGATGTAGACTTGTTTTTGATAAAGTTCACTTCATTAATACTAAAAATTGGATTACGAGTTTCAAGAGAATTTACTTTAATCAACTGTAGATGTAGACTTGTTTTGATAAAGTTCACTTCATTATTACTAAAATTGGATTTACGGAGTTTCAAGAGAATCAACTTTAATCAACTGTAGATGTAGACTTGCTTTTGATAAAGTTCACTTCATTATTACTAAAATTGATTTCATGTGGAGTTTCAAGAGAATTAACTTTAATCAAATCATTGTAGATGTAGACTTGTTTTACAAAGTTCATCATTATTACCAAAATTGGATTTACGGAGTTTCAAGAGAATTAACTTTAATCAACCTAGATGTAGACTTGTTTTTGATAAAGTTCACTTCAATATTACTAAAATTGATTTACGGAGTTTCAAGAGAATTAACTTTAATCAACTGTAGATGTAGACTTGTCTTTGATAAAGTTCACTTCATTACGTTACTAAAATTAGATTTACGGAGTTTCAAGAGAATTAACTTAATCAACTGTAGATGTAGGACTTGTTTTTGATAAAGTTCACTTCATTATTACCAAAATTGGATTTACGGAGTTTCAAGAGAATTAACTTTAATCAACTTAGATGTAGACTTGTTTTTGATAAAGTCTAATTTCCATTATTACCAAAATTGGATTTACGGAGTTTCAAGAGAATTTACTTCAACCAACTCAGATGTAGACTTGTCTTTGATAAAGTTCACTTCATTAATACTAAAATTGGATTTACGGAGCTTCAAGAGAATTTACTTTAATCAACTGTAGATGTAGACTTGTTTTTGATAAAGTCTACCATTATTACCAAAATTGGATTTACGGAGCTTCAAGAGAATTAACTTTAATCAAATTGTAGATGTAGACTTGTTTTTGATAAAGTTCACTTCATTATTACCAAAATTAGATTTACGGAGTTTCAAGAGAATTTACTTAATCAACTGTAGATGTAGACTTGTTTTTGATAAAGTTCATCATATTATTACCAAAATTGGATTTACGGAGTTTCAAGAGAATTAACTTTAATCAACTGTAGATGTAGACTTGTTTTGATAAAGTTCACTTCATTACTACCAAAATTGGATTTACGGAGTTTCAAGAGAATTTACTTTAATCAACTGTAGATGTAGACTTGTTTTTGATAAAGTTCACTTCATTATTACCAAAATTGGATTTACGTGGAGTTTCAAGAGAATTAACTTTAATCAACTGTAGATGTAGACTTGTTTTTGATAAAGTTCACTTCATTATTAGCTTTAAAATTGGATTTACGGAGTTTCAAGAGAATTAACTTTAATCAAATCAGATGTAGACTTGTTTCTTGATAAAGTTCACTTCATTATTACTAAAATTGGATTAACATGAGTTTCAAGAGAATTAACTTTAATCAACTGTAGATGTAGACTTGCTTTTGATAAAGTTCACTTCATTAATACCAAAATTGGATTTACGGGAGTTTCAAGAGAATTTACTTTAATCAACTGTAGATGTAGACTTGTTTTTGATAAAGTTCACTTCATTATTACTAAAATTGGATTTACGGAGTTTCAAGAGAATCAACTTTTTAATCAATCGTAGATGTAGACTTGTTTTTGATAAAGTTCACTTCATTATTACTAAATTGGATTTACGGAGTTTCAAGAGAATTAACTTTAATCAACTGTAGATGTAGACTTGTTTTTGATAAAGTTCACTTGCACATTACCAAAATTGACTTTACGGAGTTTCAAGAGAATTAACTTTAATCAACTGTAGATGTAGACTTGTTTTTGATAAAGTTCACTTCATTATTACCAAAATTGATTTACGGAGTTTCAAGAGAATTAACTTTAATCAACTGTAGATGTAGACTTGTCTTTGATAAAGTTCACTTCATTATTACCAAAATTGGATTTACGGAGTTTCAAGATAATTAACTTTAATCAACTGTAGATGTAGACTTGTTTTTGATAAAGTTCACTTCATTATTACTAAAATTGGATTTACGGAGTTTCAAGAGAATTAACTTTAATCAACTGTAGATGTAGACTTGTTTTTGATAAAGTTCACTTCATTATTACTAAAATTGGATTTACGGAGTTTCAAGGGAATTAACTTTAATCAACTGTAGATGTAGACTTGTTTTTGATAAAGTTCACTTCATTATTACTAAAATTGGATTTACGGAGATTCAAGTGAATTTATATTAATCAACTGTAGATGTAGACTTGTTTTTGATAAAGTTCACTTCATTATTACTAAAATTGGATTTACGGAGATTCAAGTGAATTTATATTAATCAACTGTAGATGTAGACTTGTTTTTGACAAAGTTCACTTCATTATTACTAAAATTGGATTTACGGAGTTTCAAGAGAATCAACTTTAATCAACTGTAGATGTAGACTTGTTTTTGATAAAGTTCACTTCATTATTACTAAAATTGGATTTACGGAGTTTCAAGAGAATTAACTTTAATCAACTGTAGATGTAGACATGTTTTTGATAAAGTTCACTTCATTATTACTAAAATTGGATTTACGGAGTTTCAAGAGAATTTACTTTAATCAACTGTAGATGTAGACTTGTCTTTGATAAAGTTCACTTCATTAATACTAAAATTGGATTTACGGAGTTTCAAGAGAATTTACTTTAATCAACTGTAGATGTAGACTTGTTTTTGATAAAGTTCACTTCATTATTACTAAAATTGGATTTACGGAGTTTCAAGAGAATTAACTTTAATCAACTGTAGATGTAGACTTGTTTTTGATAAAGTTCACTTCATTATTACTAAAATTAGATTTACGGAGTTTCAAGAGAATTTACTTTAATCAACTGTAGATGTAGACTTGTTTTTGATAAAGTTCACTTCATTATTACTAAAATTGGATTTACGGAGTTTCAAGAGAATTTACTTTAATCAACTGTAGATGTAGACTTGTTTTTGATAAAGTTCACTTCATTATTACTAAAATTTGATTTACGGAGTTTCAAGAGAATTAACTTTAATCAACTGTAGATGTAGACTTGTTTTTGATAAAGTTCACTTCATTAATACTAAAATTGGATTTACGGAGTTTCAAGAGAATTTACTTTAATCAACTGTAGATGTAGACTTGTTTTTGATAAAGTTCACTTCATTATTACTAAAATTGGATTTACGGAGTTTCAAGAGAATTAACTTTAATCAACTGTAGATGTAGACTTGTTTTTGATAAAGTTCACTTCATTAATACTAAAATTGGATTTACTGAGTTTCAAGAGATTTTGCTTTAATCAACTGTAGATGTAGACTTGTTTTTGATAAAGTTCACTTCATTATTACTAAAATTGGATTTACGGAGTTTCAAGAGAATTAACTTTAATCAACTGTAGATGTAGACTTGTTTTTGATAAAGTTCACTTCATTATTACTAAAATTGGATTTACGGAGTTTCAAGAGAATTAACTTTAATCAACTGTAGATGTAGACTTGTTTTTGATAAAGTTCTCTTCATTATTACTAAAATTGGATTTACGGAGTTTCAAGAGAATTAACTTTAATCAACTGTAGATGTAGACTTGTTTTTGATAAAGTTCACTTCATTAATACTAAAATTGGATTTACGGAGTTTCAAGAGAATTTACTTTAATCAACTGTAGATGTAGACTTGTTTTTGATAAAGTTCACTTCATTAATACTAAAATTGGATTTACGGAGTTTCAAGAGAATTTACTTTAATCAACTGTAGATGTAGACTTGTTTTTGATAAAGTTCACTTCATTATTACTAAAATTGGATTTACGGAGTTTCAAGAGAATTAACTTTAATCAACTGTAGATGTAGACTTGTTTTTGATAAAGTTCACTTCATTATTACTAAAATTGGATTTACGGAGTTTCAAGAGAATTAACTTTAATCAACTGTAGATGTAGATTTGTTTTTGATAAAGTTCACTTCATTATTCCTAAAATTGGATTTACGAGTTTCAAGAGAATTAACTTTAATCAACTGTAGATGTAGACTTGTTTTTGATAAAGTTCACTTCATTAATACTAAAATTGGATTTACGGAGTTTCAAGAGAATTTACTTTAATCAACTGTAGATGTAGACTTGTTTTTGATAAAGTTCACTTCATTATCACTAAAATTGGATTTACGGAGTTTCAAGAGAATCAACTTTAATCAACTGTAGATGTAGACTTGTTTTTGATAAAGTTCACTTCATTATTACTAAAATTGGATTTACGGAGTTTCAAGAGAATTAACTTTAATCAACTGTAGATGTAGACTTGTTTTTGATAAAGTTCACTTCATTATTACTAAAATTGGATTTACGGAGTTTCAAGAGAATTAACTTTAATCAACTGTAGATGTAGACTTGTTTTTGATAAAGTTCACTTCATTATTACTAAAATTGGATTTACGGAGTTTCAAGAGAATTAACTTTAATCAACTGTAGATGTAGACTTGTCTTTGATAAAGTTCACTTCATTATTACTAAAATTGGATTTACGGAGTTTCAAGAGAATTAACTTTAATCAACTGTAGATGTAGAATTGTTTTTGATAAAGTTCACTTCATTATTACTAAAATTGGATTTACGGAGTTTCAAGAGAATTAACTTTAATCAACTGTAGATGTAGACTTGTTTTTGATAAAGTTCACTTCATTATTACTAAAATTGGATTTACGGAGATTCAAGTGAATTTATATTAATCAACTGTAGATGTAGACTTGTTTTTGATAAAGTTCACTTCATTATTACTAAAATTGGATTTACGGAGATTCAAGTGAATTTATATTAATCAACTGTAGATGTAGACTTGTTTTTGACAAAGTTCACTTCATTATTACTAAAATTGGATTTACGGAGATTCAAGTGAATTTATATTAATCAACTGTAGATGTAGACTTGTTTTTGATAAAGTTCACTTCATTATTACTAAAATTGGATTTACGGAGTTTCAAGAGAATTAACTTTAATCAACTGTAGATGTAGACTTGTTTTTGATAAAGTTCACTTCATTATTACTAAAATTGGATTTACGGAGTTTCAAGAGAATTAACTTTAATCAACTGTAGATGTAGACTTGTTTTTGATAAAGTTCACTTCATTAATACTAAAATTGGATTTACGGAGTTTCAAGAGAATTTACTTTAATCAACTGTAGATGTAGACTTGTTTTTGATAAAGTTCACTTCATTATTACTAAAATTGGATTTACGGAGTTTCAAGAGAATTTACTTTAATCAACTGTAGATGTAGACTTGTTTTTGATAAAGTTCACTTCATTATTACTAAAATTGGATTTACGGAGTTTCAAGAGAATTGACTTCAATCAACTGTAGATGTAGACTTGTTTTTGATAAAGTTCACTTCATTATTACTAAAATTGGATGTATGGAGTTTTAAGAGAATTTACTTTAATCAACTGTAGATGTAGACTTGTTTTTGATAAAGTTCACTACGTTATTACTAAAATTGGATTTAGGAGTTTCAAGAGAATCTACTTTAATCAACTGTAGATGTAGACTTGTTTTTGATAAAGTTCACTTCATTATTACTAAAATTGGATTTACGGAGTTTCAAGAGAATTTACTTTAATCAACTGTTGATGTAGACTTGTTTTTGATAAAGTTCACTTCATTATTACTAAAATTGGATTTACGGTGTTTCAAGAGAATTGACTTTAATCAACTGTAGATGTAGACTTGTTTTTGATAAAGTTCACTACATTATTACTAAAATTGGATTTACGGAGTTTCAAGAGAATTTACTTTAATCAACTGTAGATGTAGACTTGTTTTTGATAAAGTTCACTACATTATTACCAAAATTGGATTTACGGAGTTTCAAGAGAATTTACTTTAATCAACTGTAGATGTAGATTTGTTTTTGATAAAGTTCACTTCATTATTACTAAAATTGGATTTACGGAGTTTCAAGAGAATTTCCTTTAATCAACTGTAGATGTAGACTTATTTTCGATAAAGTTCACTACATTATTATTAAAATTGGATTTACGGAGTTTCAACAGAATTTACTTTAATCAACTGTAGATGTAGACATGTTTGTGATAAAGTTCACTTCATTATTACTAAAATTGGATTTACGAAGTTTCAAGAGTATTTACTTTAATCAACTGTAAATGTAGACTTGTTTTTGATAAAGTTCACTTCATTATTACTAAAATTGGAATTACGGAGTTTCAAGAGAATTTATTTTAATCATCTGTAGATGTAGACTTGTTTTATGATAGAGTTCACTACATTATTACTAAAATTAGATTTACGGAGTTTCAAGAGAATTTAATTTAAACAACTGTAGATGTAGACTTGTTTTTGATAAAGTTCATTTCATTATTACTAAAATTAGATTTACGGAGTTTCAAGAGAATTTACGTTAATCAACTGTAGATGTAGACTTGTTTTTGATAAAGTTCACTTCATTATTACTAAAATTGGATTTACGGAGTTTCAAGAGAAGTTACTTTAATCAACTGTAGATGTAGACTTGTTTTTGATAAAGTTCACTTCAGCATTACTAAAATTGGATTTACGGAGTTTCAAGAGAATTTACTTTAATCGACTGTAGATGTAGACTTGTTTTTGATAAAGTTCACTTCATCATTAATAAAATTGGATTTACGGAGTTTCAAGAGAAATTACTTTAATCAACTGTAGATGTAGATTTGTTTTTGATAAAGTTCACTTCATTATGACTAAAATTGGATTTATGGAGTTTCAAGAGAATTTACTTTAATCAACTGTAGATGTAGACTTATTTTCGATAAAGTTCACTATATTATTATTAAAATTGGATTTACGGAGTTTCAAGAGAATTTACTTCAATCAACTGTAAATGTAGACATGTTTTTGATAAAGTTCACTTCATTATTACTAAAATTGGATTTACGGAGATTCCAGAGAATTTACTTTAATCGACTGTAGATGTAGATTTGTTTTTGATAAAGTTCACTTCATTATTACTAAAATTGGATTTACGGAGTTTCAAGAGAATTTACTTTAATCAACTGTAGATGTAGACTTGTTTTTGATAATGTTCACTTCATTATTACTAAAATTGGATTTACGGAGTTTCAAGAGAATTTACTTTAATCAACTGTAGATGTAGACATGTTTTTGATAAAGTTCACTTCATTATTACTAAAATTGGAATTACGGAGATTCAAGTGAATTTACTTTAATCAACTGTAGATGAAAATTTATTTTCGATAAAGTTCACTACATTATTATTAAAATTGGATTTACGGAGTTTCAAGAGAATTTACTTTAATCAACTGTAAATGTAGACATGTTTTTGATAAAGTTCACTTCATTATTACTAAAATTGGATTTACGGAGTTTCAAGAGAATTTTCTTTAATCAACTGTAGATCTAGATTTGTTTTTGATAAAGTTCACTTCATTATTAGTAAAATTGGATTTAAGGAGTTTCAAAAGAATTTAATTTAATCAACTGTAGATGTAGACTTGTTTCTGATAAAGTTCATTTCATTATTACTATAATTGGATTTACGGAGTTTCAAGAGAATTTACTTTAATCAACTGTAGATGTAGAATTGTTTTTTGATAAAGTTCACTACATTATTACTAAAATTAGATTTACGGAGTTTCAAGAGAATGTACTTTAATCAACTGTAGATGTAGACTTGTTTTTGATAAAGTTCACTTCATTATTACTAAAATTGGATTTACGGAGTTTCAAGAGAATTTACTTTAATCAACTGTAGATGTAGACATGTTTTTGATAAAGTTCACTTCATTATTACTAAAATTGGATTTACGTAGTTTCAAGAGAATTTACTTTAATCAACTGTAGATGTAGATTTGTTTTTGATAAAGTTCACTTCATTATTACTAAAATTGGATTTACGGAGTTTCAAGAGAATTTCCTTTAATCAACTGTAGATGTAGACTTATTTTCGATAAAGTTCACTACATTATTATTAAAATTGGATTTACGGAGTTTCAACAGAATTTACTTTAATCAACTGTAGATGTAGACATGTTTCTGATAAAGTTCACTTCATTATTACTAAAATTGGATTTACGGAGTTTCAAGAGTATTTACTTTAATCAACTGTAAATGTAGACTTGTTTTCGATAAAGTTCACTTCATTATTACTAAAATTGGATTTAGGGAGAATGAAGAGAATTTACTTTAATCAACTGTAGATATAGACTTGTTTTTGATAAAGTTCACTTCATTATTACTAAAATTGGATTTACGGAGATTCAAGAGAATTTCCTTTAATCAACTGTAGATGTAGACTTGGTTTCGATAAAGTTCACTACATTATTATTAAAATTGGATTTACGGTGTTTCAAGAAAATTTACTTTAATCAACTGTAGATGTAGACATGTTTTTGATAAAGTTCACTTCATTATTACTAAAATTGGATTTAGGGAGAATGAAGAGAATTTACTTTAATCAACTGTAGATGTAGACTTGTTTTTGATAAAGTTCACTTCATTATTACTAAAATTGGATTTACGGAGTTTCAAGAGTATTTACTTTAATCAACTGTAGATGTAGACTTGTTTCTGATAAAGTTCACTTCATTATTACTAAAATTGGATTTACGGAGTTTCAAGAGAATTTACTTTAATCAACTGTAGATGTAGACTTGTTTTTGATAAAGTTCACTTCATTATTACTAAAATAGGATTTACGGAGTTTCAAGAGAATTTACTTTAATCAACTGTAGATGTAGACATGTTTTTGATAAAGTTCACTTCATTATTACTAAAATTGGATTTACGGAGTTTCAAGAGAATTTACTTTAATCAACTGTAGATGTAGACTTGTTTTTGATAAAGTTCACTTCATTATTACTAAAATAGGATTTACGGAGTTTCAAGAGAATTTACTTTAATCAACTGTAGATGTAGACATGTTTTTGATAAAGTTCACTTCATTATTACTAAAATTGGATTTACGGGGTTTCAAGAGAATTTACTTTAATCAACTGTAAATGTAGATTGTTTTTGATAAAGTATACTTCATTATTACTAAAATTGGATTTACGGAGTTTCAAGAGAATTTATTTAATCCACTGTAGATGTAGAATTATTTTCGATAAAGTTCACTACATTATTATTAAAATTGGATTTACGGAGTTTCAAGAGAATTTACTTTAATCAACTGTAAATGTAGAATTGTTTTTGATAAAGTTCACTTCATTATTACTAAAATTGGATTTACGGAGTTTCAAGAGAATTTACTTTAATCGACTGTAGATGTAGACATGCATTTGATAAAGTTCACTTCATTTTTACTAAAATTGGATTTACGGAGTTTCAAGAGAATTTACTTTAATCAACTGTAGATGTAGACTTGTTTTTGATAAAGTTCACTTCATTATTACTAAAATTGGATTTATGGAGTTTCAAGAGAATTTATTTTAATAAACTGTAGATGTAGACTTGTTTTTGATAAAGTTCACTTAATCATTACTAAAATTGGATTTACGGAGTTTCAAGAGAATTTAATTCAATCAACTGTAGATGTAGACTTGTTTTTGATAAAGTTCACTTCATTATTACTAAAATTGGATGTATGGAGTTTTAAGAGAATTTACTTTAATCAACTGTAGATGTAGACTTGTTTTTGATAAAGTTCACTTCATTAATACTAAAATTGGATTTACGGAGTTTCAAGAGAATTTATTTTAATCAACTGTAGATGTAGATTTGTTTTTGATAAAGTTCACTTCATTATCACTAAAATTCGATTTACGGAGTTTCATAAGAATTTACTTTAATTAACTGTAGATGTAGACTTGTTTTTGATAAAGTTCACTACATTATTACTAAAATTGGATTTACGAAGTTTAAAGAGAATTTACTTCAATCAACTGTTGATGTAGACTTGTTTTTGATAAAGTTCACTTCATTATTACTAAAAGTGGACTTACGGAGTTTCAAGAGAATTTATTTTAATAAACTGTAGATGTAGACTTGTTTTTGATAAAGTTCACTTAATCATTACTAAAATTGGATTTACGGAGTTTCAAGAGAATTTACTTTAATCAACTGTAGATGTAGACTTGTTTTTGATAAAGTTCACTACATTATTACTGAAATTGGATTTACGGAGTTTTAAGAGAATTTACTATAATCAACTGTAGATATAGACTTGTTTTTGATAAAGTTCAATTCATTATTACTAAAATTGGATTTACGGAGTTTCAAGAGAATTTATTTTAATCAACTGTAGATGTAGACTTGTTTTTGATAAAGTTCACTACATTATTACTAAAATTGGATTTACGGAGTCTCAAGAGAATTTACTTTAATCAACTGTAGATGTAGATGTGTTTTTGATAAAGTTCACTTCATTATTACTAAAATTGGATTTACGGAGTTTCAAGAGAATTTACTTTAATCAACTGTAGATGTAGATGTGTTTTTGATAAAGTTCACTACATTATTACTAAAATTGGATTTACGGAGTTTCAAGAGAATTTACTTTAATCAACTGTAGATGTAGATGTGTTTTTGATAAAGTTCACTTCATTATTACTAAAATTGGATTTACGGAGTTTCAAGAGAATTTACTTTAATCAACTGTAGATGTAGACTTGTTTTTGATAAAGTTCACTTCATTATTACTAAAATTGGATTTACGGAGTTTCAAGAGAATTTACTTTAATCAACTGTAGATGTAGACTTGTTTTTGATAAAGTTCACTTCATTATTACTAAAATTGGATTTACGGAGTTTCAAGAGAATTGACTTCAATCAACTGTAGATGTAGACTTGTTTTTGATAAAGTTCACTACATTATTACTAAAATTGGATTTACGGAGTTTCAAGAGAATTGACTTCAATCAACTGTAGATGTAGACTTGTTTTTGATAAAGTTCACTTCATTATTACTAAAATTGGATTTACGGAGTTTCAAGAGAATTTACTTTAATCAACTGTAGATGTAGACTTGTTTTTGATAAAGTTCACTTCATTATTACTAAAATTGGATTTACGGAGTTTCAAGAGAATTGACTTCAATCAACTGTAGATGTAGACTTGTTTTTGATAAAGTTCACTTCATTATTACTAAAATTGGATGTATGGAGTTTTCAGAGAATTTACTTTAATCAACTGTAGATGTAGACTTGTTTTTGATAAAGTTCACTACATTATTACTAAAATTGGATTTACGGAGTTTCAAGAGAATTTACTTTAATCAACTGTAGATGTAGACTTGTTTTTAATAAAGTTCACTTCATTATTACTAAAATTGGATTTACGGAGTTTCAAGAGAATCTACTTTAATCAACTGTAGATGTAGACTTGTTTTTGATAAAGTTCACTTCATTATTACTAAAATTGGATTTACGGAGTTTCAAGAGAATTTACTTTAATCAACTGTAGATGTAGACTTGTTTTTGATAAAGTTCACTTCATTATTACTAAAATTGGATTTACGGAGTTTCAAGAGAATTTACTTTAATCAACTGTAGATGTAGACTTGTTTTTGATAAAGTTCACTTCATTATTACTAAAATTGGATTTACGGAGTTTCAAGAGAATTTACTTTAATCAACTGTAGATGTAGACTTGTTTTTAATAAAGTTCACTTCATTATTACTAAAATTGGATTTACGGAGTTTCAAGAGAATCTACTTTAATCAACTGTAGATGTAGACTTGTTTTTGATAAAGTTCACTTCATTATTACTAAAATTGGATTTACGGAGTTTCAAGAGAATTTACTTTAAACAACTGAAGATGTAGACTTGTTTTTGATAAAGTTCACTTCATTATTACTAAAATTGGATTTACGGTGTTTCAAGAGATATGACTTTAATCAACTGTAGATGTAGACTTGTTTTTGATAAAGTTCACTACATTATTACTAAAATTGGATTTACGGAGTTTCAAGAGAATTTACTTTAATCAACTGTAGATGTAGACTTGTTTTTGATAAAGTGCACTTCAATATTACTAAAATTGGATTTACGGAGTTTCAAGAGAATTTACTTTAATCAACTGTAGATGTAGACTTGTTTTTGATAAAGTTCACTTCATTATTACTAAAATTGGATTTACGGAGTTTCAAGAGAATTTACTTTAATCAACTGTAGATGTAGACTTGTTTTTGATAAAGTTCACTTCATTATTACTAAAATTGGATTTACGGAGTTTCAAGAGAATTTACTTTAATCAACTGTAGATGTAGACTTGTTTTTGATAAAGTTCACTTCATTATTACTAAAATTGGATTTACGGAGTTTCAAGAGAATTGACTTCAATCAACTGTAGATGTAGACTTGTTTTTGATAAAGTTCACTTCATTATTACCAAAATTGGATGTATGGAGTTTTAAGAGAATTTACTTTAATCAACTGTAGATGTAGACTTGTTTTTGATAAAGTTCACTACATTATTACTAAAATTGGATTTACGGAGTTTCAAGAGAATTTACTTTAATCAACTGTAGATGTAGACTTGTTTTTAATAAAGTTCACTTCATTATTACTAAAATTGGATTTACGGAGTTTCAAGAGAATCTACTTTAATCAACTGTAGATGTAGACTTGTTTTTGATAAAGTTCAATTCATTATTACTAAAATTGGATTTACGGAGTTTCAAGAGAATTTACTTTAATCAACTGTAGATGTAGACTTGTTTTTGATAAAGTTCACTACATTATTACTGAAATTGGATTTACGGAGTTTTAAGAGAATTTACTATAATCAACTGTAGATATAGACTTGTTTTTGATAAAGTTCAATTCATTATTACTAAAATTGGATTTACGGAGTTTCAAGAGAATTTATTTTAATCAACTGTAGATGTAGACTTGTTTTTGATAAAGTTCACTACATTATTACTAAAATTGGATTTACGGAGTCTCAAGAGAATTTACTTTAATGAACTGTAGATGTAGGTGTTTTTGATAAAGTTCACTTCATTATTACTAAAATTGGATTTACGGAGTTTCAAGAGAATTTACTTTAATCAACTGTAGATGTAGATGTGTTTTTGATAAAGTTCACTACATTATTACTAAAATTGGATTTACGGAGTTTCAAGAGGAATTTACTTTAATCAACTGTAGATGTAGATGTGTTTTTGATAAAGTTCACTTCATTATTACTAAAATTGGATTTACGGAGTTTCAAGAGAATTTATAATCAGCTGTAGATGTAGACTTGTTTTTGATAAAGTTCACTTCATTATTACTAAAATTGGATTTACGGAGTTTCAAGAGAATTTACTTTAATCAACTGTAGATGTAGACTTGTTTTTGATAAAGTTCACTTCATTATTACTAAAATTGGATTTACGGAGTTTCAAAGAATTGACTTCAATCAACTGTAGATGTAGACTTGTTTTTGATAAAGTTCACTACATTATTACTAAAATTGGATTTACGGAGTTTCAAGAGAATTGACTTCAATCAACTGTAGATGTAGACTTGTTTTTGATAAAGTTCACTTCATTATTACTAAAATTGGATTTACGGAGTTTCAAGAGAATTTACTTTAATCAACTGTAGATGTAGACTTGTTTTTGATAAAGTTCCACTTCATTATTACTAAAATTGGATTTACGGAGTTTCAAGAGAATTGACTTTAATCAACTGTAGATGTAGACTTGTTTTTGATAAAGTTCACTTCATTATTACTAAAATTGGATGTATGGAGTTTTCAGAGAATTTACTTTAATCAACTGTAGATGTAGACTTGTTTTTGATAAAGTTCACTACATTATTACTAAGGAGTGGATTTACGGAGTTTCAAGAGAATTTACTTTAATCAACTGTAGATGTAGACTTGTTTTTAATAAAGTTCACTTCATTATTACTAAAATTGGATTTACGGAGTTTCAAAGAATCTACTTTAATCAACTGTAGATGTAGACTTGTTTTTGATAAAGTTCACTTCATTATTACTAAAATTGGATTTACGGAGTTTCAAGAGAATTTACTTTAATCAACTGTAGATGTAGACTTGTTTTTGATAAAGTTCACTTCATTATTACTAAAATTGGATTTACGGAATTTCAAGAGAATTTACTTTAATCAACTGTAGATGTAGACTTGTTTTTGATAAAGTTCACTTCATTATTACTAAAATTGGATTTACGGAGTTTCAAGAGAATTTACTTTAATCAACTGTAGATGTAGACTTGTTTTTAATAAAGTTCACTTCATTATTACTAAAATTGGATTTACGGAGTTTCAAGAGAATCTACTTTAATCAACTGTAGATGTAGACTTGTTTTTGATAAAGTTCACTTCATTATTACTAAAATTGGATTTACAGGTTTCAAGAGAATTTACTTTAAACAACTGAAAGATGTAGACTTGTTTTTGATAAAGTTCACTTCATTATTACTAAAAATTGGATTTACGGTGTTTCAAGAGATATGACTTTAATCAACTGTAGATGTAGACTTGTTTTTGATAAAGTTCACTACATTATTACTAAAATTGGATTTACGGAGTTTCAAGAGAATTTACTTTAATCAACTGTAGATGTAGACTTGTTTTTGATAAAGTGCACTTCAATATTACTAAAATTGGATTTACGGAGTTTCAAGAGAATTTACTTTAATCAACTGTAGATGTAGACTTGTTTTTGATAAAGTTCACTTCATTATTACTAAAATTGGATTTACGGAGTTTCAAGAGAATTTACTTTAATCAACTGTAGATGTAGACTTGTTTTTGATAAAGTTCACTTCATTATTACTAAAATTGGATTTACGGAGTTTCAAGAGAATTTACTTTAATCAACTGTAGATGTAGACTTGTTTTTGATAAAGTTCACTTCATTATTACTAAAATTGGATTTACGGAGTTTCAAGAGAATTGACTTCAATCAACTGTAGATGTAGACTTGTTTTTGATAAAGTTCACTTCATTATTACCAAAATTGGATGTATGGAGTTTTAAGAGAATTTACTTTAATCAACTGTAGATGTAGACTTGTTTTTGATAAAGTTCACTACATTATTACTAAAATTGGATTTACGGAGTTTCAAGAGAATTTACTTTAATCAACTGTAGATGTAGACTTGTTTTTAATAAAGTTCACTTCATTATTACTAAAATTGGATTTACGGAGTTTCAAGAGAATCTACTTTAATCAACTGTAGATGTAGACTTGTTTTTGATAAAGTTCAATTCATTATTACTAAAATTGGATTTACGGAGTTTCAAGAGAATTTACTTTAATCAACTGAAGATGTAGACTTGTTTTTGATAAAGTTCACTTCATTATTACTAAAATTGGATTTACGGTGTTTCAAGAGAATTGACTTTAATCAACTGTAGATGTAGACTTGTTTTTGATAAAGTTCACTACATTATTACTAAAATTGGATTTACGGAGTTTCAAGAGAATTTACTTTAATCAACTGTAGATGTAGACTTGTTTTTGATAAAGTTCACTTCAATATTACTAAAATTGGATTTACGGAGTTTCAAGAGAATTTACTTTAATCAACTGTAGATGTAGACTTGTTTTTGATAAAGTTCACTTCATTATTACTAAAATTGGATTTACGGAGTTTCAAGAGAAGTTACTTTAATCAACTGTAGATGTAGACTTGTTTTTGATAAAGTTCACTTCATTATTACTAAAATTGGATTTACGGAGTTTCAAGAGAATTTACTTTAATCAACTGTAGATGTAGACTTGTTTTTGATAAAGTTCACTTCATTATTACTAAAATTGGATTTACGGAGTTTCAAGAGAATTGACTTCAATCAACTGTAGATGTAGACTTGTTTTTGATAAAGTTCACTTCATTATTACTAAAATTGGATGTATGGAGTTTTAAGAGAATTTACTTTAATCAAGTGTAGATGTAGACTTGTTTTTGATAAAGTTCACTACATTATTACTAAAATTGGATTTACGGAGTTTCAAGAGAATTTACTTTAATCAACTGTTGATGTAGACTTGTTTTTGATAAAGTTCACTTCATTATTACTAAAATTGGATTTACGGTGTTTCAAGAGAATTGACTTTAATCAACTGTAGATGTAGACTTGTTTTTGATAAAGTTCACTACATTATTACTAAAATTGGATTTACGGAGTTTCAAGAGAATTTACTTTAATCAACTGTAGATGTAGACTTGTTTTTGATAAAGTTCACTTCAATATTACTAAAATTGGATTTACGGAGTTTCAAGAGAATTTACTTTAATCAACTGTAGATGTAGACTTGTTTTTGATAAAGTTCACTTCATTATTACTAAAATTGGATTTACGGAGTTTCAAGAGAATTTACTTTAATCAACTGTATATGTAGACTTGTTTTTGATAAAGTTCATTTCATTATTACTAAAATTGGATTTACGGAGTTTCAAGAGAATTTACTTTACTCAACTGTAGATGTAGACATGTTTTTGATAAAGTTCACTTCATTATTACTAAAATTGGATTTACGGAGTTTCAAGAGAATTTACTTTAATCAACTGTAGATGTTGATTTTTTTTTTGATAAAGTTCAATTCATTATTACTAAAATTGGATTTACGGAGTTTCAAGAGAATTTACTTTAATCAACTGTAGATGTAGACTTGTTTTTGATAAAGTTCACTTCATTATTACTAAAATTAGATTTACGGAGATTCAAGTGTATTTATTTTAATCAACTGTAGATGTAGACTTGTTTTTGATAAAGTTCACTACATTATTACTAAAATTGGATTTACGGAGTATCAAGAGAATTTACTTTAATCAACTGTAGATGTAGTCTTGTTTTTGATAAAGTTCACTTCATTACTACTAAAATTGGATTTACTGAGTTTCAAGAGAATTTACTTTAATCAACTGTAGATGTAGACTTGTTTTTGATAAAGTTCACTACATTATTACTAAAATTGGATTTACGGAGTTTCAAGAGAATTTACTTTAATCAACTGTAGATGTAGACTTGTTTTTGATAAAGTTCACGTCATTATTACTAAAATTGGATTTACGGAGATTCAAGAGAATTAATTTTAATCAACTGCAGATGCAGACTTGTTTTTGATAAAGTTCACTACGTTATTACTAAAATTGGATTTACGGAGTTTCAAGAGAATTTATTTTAATCAACTGTAGATGTAGACTTGTTTTTGATAAAGTTCACGTCATTATTACTAAAATTGGATTTACGGAGATTCAAGAGAATTTATTTTAATCAACTGCAGATGTAGACTTGATTTGATAAAGTTCATTTCATTATTACTAAAATTGGATTTACGGAGTTTCAAGGGAATTTACTTTAATCAACTGTAGATGTAGACTTGTTTTTGATAAAGTTCACTTCATTATTACTAAAATTGGATTTACGGAGTTTCAAGAGAATTTACTTTAATCAACTGTAGATGTAGACTTGTTTTTGATAAAGTTCACTTCATTATTACTAAAATTGGATTTACGGAGATTCAAGTGAATTTATTTTAATCAACTGTAGATGTAGACTTGTTTTTGATAAAGTTCACTACATTATTACTAAAATTGGATTTACGGAGTATCAAGAGAATTTACTTTAATCAACTGTAGATGTAGTCTTGTTTTTGATAAAGTTCACTTCATTATTACTAAAATTGGATTTACGGAGTTTCAAGAGAATTTACTTTAATCAACTGTAGATGTAGACTTGTTTTTGATAAAGTTCACTTCATTATTACTAAAATTGGATTTACGGAGTTTCAAGAGAATTTACTTTAATCAACTGTAGATGTAGACTTGTTTTTGATAAAGTTCACTTCATTATTACTAAAATTGGATTTACGGAGATTCAAGTGAATTTATATTAATCAACTGTAGATGTAGACTTGTTTTTGATAAAGTTCACTTCATTATTACTAAAATTGGATTTACGGAGTTTCAAGAGAATTTACTTTAATCAACTGTAGATGTAGTCTTGTTTTTGATAAAGTTCACTTCATTATTACTAAAATTGGATTTACGGAGTTTCAAAAGAATTTACTTAAAACAACTGTAGATGTAGACTTGTTTTTGATAAAGTTCACTACATTATTACTAAAATTGGATTTACGGAGTTTCAAGAGAATTTACTTTAATCAACTGTTGATGTAGACTTGTTTTTGATAAAGTTCACTTCATTATTACTAAAAGTGGACTTACGTAGTTTCAAGAGAATTTATTTTAATAAACTGTAGATGTAGACTTGTTTTTGATAAAGTTCAATTAATCATTACTGAAATTGGATTTACGGAGTTTCAAGAGAATTTACTTTAATCAACTGTAGATGTAGACTTGTTTTTGATAAAGTTCACGTCATTATTACTAAAATTGGATTTACGGAGATTCAAGAGAATTAATTTTAATCAACTGCAGATGCAGACTTGTTTTTGATAAAGTTCACTACGTTATTACTAAAATTGGATTTACGGAGTTTGAAGAGAATTTATTTTAATCAACTGTAGATGTAGACTTGTTTTTGATAAAGTTCATGTCATTATTACTAAAATTGGATTTACGGAGATTCAAGAGAATTTATTTTAATCAACTGCAGATGTAGACTTGTTTTTGATAAAGTTCATTTCATTATTACTAAAATTGGATTTACGGAGTTTCAAGGGAATTTACTTTAATCAACTGTAGATGTAGACTTGTTTTTGATAAAGTTCACTTCATTATTACTAAAATTGGATTTACGGAGTTTCAAGAGAATTTACTTTAATCAACTGTAGATGTAGTCTTGTTTTTGATAAAGTTCACTTCATTATTACTTAAAATTGGATTTACGGAGTTTCAAGAGAATTTACTTTAATCAACTGTAGATGTAGACTTGTTTTTGATAAAGTTCACTTCATTATTACTAAAATTGGATTTACGGAGTTTCAAGAGAATTTACTTTAATCAACTGTAGATGTAGACTTGTTTTTGATAAAGTTCACTTCATTTCTTCTAAAATTGGATTTACGGAGTTTCAAGAGAATTTACTTTAATCAACTGTAGATGTAGACTTGTTTTTAATAAAGATCACTTCATTTTTACTAAAATTGGATTTACAGAGTTTCAAGAGAATTTACTTTAATCAACTGTAGATGTAGACTTGTCTTTGATAAAGTTCACTACATTATTACTAAAATTGGATTTACGGAGGTTCAAGAGAATTTACTTTAATCATCTGTAGATGTAGACTTGTTTTTGATAAAGTTCACTTCATTTCTAATAAAATTGGATTTACGGAGTTTCAAGAGAATTTACTTTAATCAACTGTAGATGTAGACTTGTTTTTGATAAAGTTCACTTCATTTTTACTAAAATTGGATTTACGGAGTTTCAAGAGAATTTACTTTAATCAACTGTAGATGTAGACTTGTTTTTGACAAATTTCACTTCATTTTTACTAAAATTGGATTTACGGAGTTTCAAGAGAATTTACTTTAATCAACTGTAGATGTAGACTTGTCTTTGATAAAGTTCACTACATTATTATTAAATTGGATTTAAGGAGGTTCAAGAGAATTTACTTTAATCAACTGTAGATGTAGTCTTGTTTTTGATAAAGTTCACTTCATTATTACTAAAATTGGATTTACGGAGTTTCAAGAGAATTTACTTTAATCAACTGTAGATGTAGACTTGTTTTTGATAAAGTTCACTTCATTATTACTAAAATTGGATTTACGGAGTTTCAAGAGAATTTACTTTAATCAACTGTAGATGTAGACTTGTTTTTGATAAAGTTCACTTCATTATTACTAAAATTGGATTTACTGAGATTCAAGTGAATTTATATTAATCAACTGTAGATGTAGACTTGTTTTTGATGAAGTTCACTTCATTATTACTAAAATTGGATTTACGGAGTTTCAAGAGAATTTACTTTAATCAACTGTAGATGTAGTCTTGTTTTTGATAAAGTTCACTTCATTATTACTAAAATTGGATTTACGGAGTTTCAAAAGAATTTACTTTAAACAACTGTAGATGTAGACTTGTTTTTGATAAAGTTCACTACATTATTACTAAAATTGGATTTACGGAGTTTCAAGAGAATTTACTTTAATCAACTGTTGATGTAGACTTGTTTTTGATAAAGTTCACTTCATTATTACTAAAAGTGGACTTACGGAGTTTCAAGAGAATTTATTTTAATAAACTGTAGATGTAGACTTGTTTTTGATAAAGTTCACTTAATCATTACTAAAATTGGATTTACGGAGTTTCTAGAGAATTTACTTTAATCAACTGTAGATGTAGACTTGTTTTTGATAAAGTTCACGTCATTATTACTAAAATTGGATTTACGGAGATTCAAGAGAATTAATTTTAATCAACTGCAGATGCAGACTTGTTTTTGATAAAGTTCACTACGTTATTACTAAAATTGGATTTACGGAGTTTGAAGAGAATTTATTTTAATCAACTGTAGATGTAGACTTGTTTTTGATAAAGTTCATGTCATTATTACTAAAATTGGATTTACGGAGATTCAAGAGAATTTATTTTAATCAACTGCAGATGTAGACTTGTTTTTGATAAAGTTCATTTCATTATTACTAAAATTGGATTTACGGAGTTTCAAGGGAATTTACTTTAATCAACTGTAGATGTAGACTTGTTTTTGATAAAGTTCACTTCATTATTACTAAAATTGGATTTACGGAGTTTCAAGAGAATTTACTTTAATCAACTGTAGATGTAGTCTTGTTTTTGATAAAGTTCACTTCATTATTACTAAAATTGGATTTACGGAGTTTCAAGAGAATTTACTTTAATCAACTGTAGATGTAGACTTGTCTTTCGATAAATTTCACTACATTATTATTAAAATTGGATTTACGGAGTTTCAAGAGAATTTACTTTAATTAACTGTAGATGTAGACTTGTTTTTGATAAAGTTCACTTCATTATTACTAAAATTGGGTTTACGGAGTTTCAAGAGAATTTTCTTTAATCAACTGTAGATGTAGACTTGTTTTTAATGAAGTTCACGACATTATTTCGAAAATTGGATTTACGTAGTTTCAAGAGAATTTACTTTAATCAACTGTAGATGTAGACTTGTTTTTGATAAAGTTCAATTCATTATTACTAAAATTGGATTTACTGAGTTTCAAGAGAATTTACTTTAATTAACTGTAGATGTAGACTTGTTTTTGATAAAGTTCAATTCATTATTACTAAAATTGGATTTACTGAGTTTCAAGAGAATTTACTTTAATCAACTGTAGATGTAGACTTGTTTTTGATAAAGTTCACTTCATTTCTACTAAAATTGGATTTACGGAGTTTCAAGAGAATTTACTTTAATCAACTGTAGATGTAGACTTGTTTTTGATAAAGTTCACTTCATTTTTACTAAAATTGGATTTACGGAGTTTCAAGAGAATTTACTTTAATCATCTGTAGATGTAGACTTGTTTTTGATAAAGTTCACTTCATTTCTACTAAAATTGGATTTACGGAGTTTCAAGAGAATTTACTTAAATCAACTGTAGATGTAGACTTGTTTTTGATAAAGTTCACTTCATTTTTACTAAAATTGGATTTACGGAGTTTCAAGAGAATTTACTTTAATCAACTGTAGATGTAGACTTGTTTTTGACAAATTTCACTTCATTTTTACTAAAATTGGATTTACGGAGTTTCAAGAGAATTTACTTTAATCAACTGTAGATGTAGACTTGTCTTTGATAAAGTTCACGACATTATTACTAAAATTGGATTTACGGAGTTTCAAGAGAATTTACTTTAATCAACTGTAGATGTAGACTTGTTTCTGATAAAGTTCACTTCATTTTTACTAAAATTGGATTTACGGAGTTTCAAGAGAATTTACTTTAATCAACTGTAGATGTAGACTTGTTTTTGATAAATTTCACTACATTATTACTAAAATTGGATTTACGGAGTTTCAACAGAATTTACTTTAATCAACTGTAGATGTAGACTTGTCTTTGATAAATGTCACTACATTATTACTCAAATTGGATTTACGGAGTTTCAAGAGAATTTACTTTAATCAACTGTAGATGTAGATTTTTTTTTGATAAATTTCACTACATTATTACTGAAATTGGATTTACGGAGTTTCAAGAGAATTTACTTTAATCAACTGTAGATGTAGATTTTTTTTGATAAAGTTAAATTCATCATTACTAAAATTGGATTTACGGAGTTTCAAGAGAATTTACTTTAATCAACTGTAGATGTAGACTTGTTTTTGATAAAGTTCACTACATTATTACTAAAATTGGATTTACGGAGTTTCAAGAGAATTTACTTTAATCAACTGTAGATGTAGACTTGTTTTTGATAAAGTTCACTTCATTATTACTAAAATTGGATTTACGGAGTTTCAAGAGAATTTACTTTAATCAATTGTAGATGTAAACTTGTTTTTGATAAAGTTCACTTCATTATTACTAAAATTGGATTTACGGTGTTTCAAGAGAATTTATTTTATTCAACTGTAGATGTAGACTTGTTTTTGATAAATTTCACTACATTATTACTAAAATTGGATTTACGGAGTTTCAAGTGAATTTATTTTAATCAACTGTAGATGTAGACTTGTTTTTAATTAAGTTCACGACATTATTACTAAAATTGGATTTACGGAGTTTCAAGAGAATTTATTTTATTCAACTGTAGATGTAGACTTGTTTTTGATAAATTTCACTACATTATTACTAAAATTGGATTTACGGAGTTTCAACAGAATTTACTTTAATCAACTGTAGATGTAGACTTGTCTTTGATAAATGTCACTACATTATTACTCAAATTGGATTTACGGAGTTTCAAGAGAATTTACTTTAATCAACTGTAGATGTAGATTTTTTTTTGATAAATTTCATTACATTATTACTGAAATTGGATTTACGGAGTTTCAAGAGAATTTACTTTAATTAACTGTAGATGTAGATTTGTTTTTGATAAAGTTCACTTCATTATTACTAAAATTGGATTTACGGAGTTTCAAGAGAATTTATTTTATTCAACTGTAGATGTAGACTTGTTTTTGATAAGGTTCACTTCATTATTACTAAAATTGGATTTACTGAGTTTCAAGAGAACTTACTTTAATCAACCGTAGATGTAGACTTGTTTTTGATAAAGTTAACTTTATTATTACTAAAATTGGATTTACGGAGTTTCGAGAGAATTTACTTTAATCAACTGTAGATGTAGACTTGTTTTTGATAAAGTTCACTTCATTATAACTAAAATTGGATTTACGGAGTTTCAAGAGAATTTACTTTAATCAACTATAGATGTAGACTTGTTTTTCATAAAGTTCACTTCATCATTACTAAAATTGTATTTACGGAGTTTCAAGAGAATTTACTTTAATCAACTGTAGATGTAGACTTGTCTTTTGATAAATTTCACTACATTATTATTAAAATTGGATTTACGGAGTTTCAAGAGAATTTACTTTAATTAACTGTAGATGTAGACTTGTTTTTGATAAAGTTCACTTCATTATTACTAAAATTGGGTTTACGGAGTTTCAAGAGAATTTTCTTTAATCAACTGTAGATGTAGACTTGTTTTTAATGAAGTTCACGACATTATTTCGAAAATTGGATTTACGTAGTTTCAAGAGAATTTACTTTAATCAACTGTAGATGTAGACTTGTTTTTGATAAAGTTCAATTCATTATTACTAAAATTGGATTTACTGAGTTTCAAGAGAATTTAATTTAATTAACTGTAGATGTAGACTTGTTTTTGATAAAGTTCAATTCATTATTACTAAAATTGGATTTACTGAGTTTCAAGAGAATTTACTTTAATCAACTGTAGATGTAGACTTGTTTTTGATAAAGTTCACTTCATTTCTACTAAAATTGGATTTACGGAGTTTCAAGAGAATTTACTTTAATCAACTGTAGATGTAGACTTGTTTTTGATAAAGTTCACTTCATTTTTACTAAAATTGGATTTACGGAGTTTCAAGAGAATTTACTTTAATCATCTGTAGATGTAGACTTGTTTTTGATAAAGTTCACTTCATTTCTACTAAAATTGGATTTACGGAGTTTCAAGAGAATTTACTTTAATCAACTGTAGATGTAGACTTGTTTTTGATAAAGTTCACTTCATTTTTACTAAAATTGGATTTACGGAGTTTCAAGAGAATTTACTTTAATCAACTGTAGATGTAGACTTGTTTTTGACAAATTTCACTTCATTTTTACTAAAATTGGATTTACGGAGTTTCAAGAGAATTTACTTTAATCAACTGTAGATGTAGACTTGTCTTTGATAAAGTTCACGACATTATTACTAAAATTGGATTTACGGAGTTTCAAGAGAATTTATTTTATTCAACTGTAGATGTAGACTTGTTTTTGATAAATTTCACTACATTATTACTAAAATTGGATTTACGGAGTTTCAACAGAATTTACTTTAATCAACTGTAGATGTAGACTTGTCTTTGATAAATGTCACTACATTATTACTCAAATTGGATTTACGGAGTTTCAAGAGAATTTACTTTAATCAACTGTAGATGTAGATTTTTTTTTGATAAATTTCATTACATTATTACTGAAATTGGATTTACGGAGTTTCAAGAGAATTCACTTTAATTAACTGTAGATGTAGATTTGTTTTTGATAAAGTTCACTTCATTATTACTAAAATTGGATTTACGGAGTTTCAAGAGAATTTATTTTATTCAACTGTAGATGTAGACTTGTTTTTGATAAGGTTTACTTCATTATTACTAAAATTGGATTTACTGAGTTTCAAGAGAACTTACTTTAATCAACTGTAGATGTAGACTTGTTTTTGATAAAGTTAACTTTATTATTACTAAAATTGGATTTACGGAGTTTCGAGAGAATTTACTTTAATCAACTGTAGATGTAGACTTGTTTTTGATAAAGTTCAATTCATTATTACTAAAATTGGATTTACTGAGTTTCAAGAGAATTTACTTTAATCAACTGTAGATGTAGACTTGTTTTTGATAAAGTTCACTTCATTTCTACTAAAATTGGATTTACGGAGTTTCAAGAGAATTTACTTTAATCAACTGTAGATGTAGACTTGTTTTTGATAAAGTTCACTTCATTTTTACTAAAATTGGATTTACGGAGTTTCAAGAGAATTTACTTTAATCATCTGTAGATGTAGACTTGTTTTTAGCAAAGTTCACTTCATTTCTACTAAAATTGGATTTACGGAGTTTCAAGAGAATTTACTTTAATCAACTGTAGATGTAGACTTGTTTTTGATAAAGTTCATCACTTTTACTAAAATTGGATTGATGAGTTTCAAGAGAATTTACTTTAATCAACTGTAGATGTAGACTTGTTTTTGACAAATTTCACTCATTTTTACTAAAATTGATTTACGGAGTTTCAAGAGAATTTACTTTAATCAATCAGATGTAGACTTGTCTTTGATAAAGTTCACGACATTATTACTAAAATTGGATTTACGGAGTTTCGGGAAAGAGAATTTATTTTATTCAACTGTAGATGTAGACTTGTTTTTGATAAATTTCAATACATTATTACTAAAATTGATTGAAGGAGTTTCAACAGAATTTACTTTAATCAACTGTAGATGTAGACTTGTTCTTGATAAATGTCGCATTATTACTCAAATTGGATTTACGGAGTTTCAAGAGAATTTACTTTAATCAACTGTAGATGTAGATTTTTTTGATAAATTTCATTACATTATTACTGAAATTGGATTTACGGAGTTTCAAGAGAATTTACTTTAATTAACTGTAGATGTAGATTTGTTTTTGATAAAGTTCATCATTATTACTAAAATTGGATTTACGGAGTTTCAAGAGAATTTATTTTATTCAACTGTAGATGGTAGACTTGTTTTGATAAGGTTTACTTCATTATTACTAAAATTGGATTTACTGAGTTTCAAGAGAACTTACTTTAATCAACTGTAGATGTAGACTTGTTTTTGATAAAGTTCACTTCATTATAACTAAAATTGACGACAGTTTCAAGAGAATTTACTTTAATCAATCATAGATGTAGACTTGTTTTTCACAGTTCACTTCATTATTACTAAATTGTATTTACGGAGTTTCAAGAGAATTTACTTTAATCAACTGTAGATGTAGACTTGTCTTTTGATAAATTTCACTACATTATTATTAAAATTGGATTTACGGAGTTTCAAGAGAATTTACTTTAATTAACTGTAGATGTAGACTTGTTTTTGATAAAGTTCACTTCATTATTGCTAAAATTGGGTTTACGGAGTTTCAAGAGAATTTTCTTTAATCAACTGTAGATGTAGACTTGTTTTTTAATGAAGTTCACGACATTATTTCGAAAATTGGATTTTACGTAGTTTCAAGAGAATTTACTTTAATCAACTGTAGATGTAGACTTGTTTTTGATAAAGTTCAATCTATTATTACTAAAATTGGATTTACTGAGTTTCAAGAGAATTTACTTTAATTAACTGTAGATGTAGACTTGTTTTTGATAAAGTTCAATTCATTATTACTAAAATTGGATTTACTGAGTTTCAAGAGAATTTACTTTAACAACTGTAGATGTAGACTTGTTTTTGATAAAGTTCACTACATTATTAATAAAATTGGATTTACGGAGTTTCAAGAGAATTTACTTTAATCATCTGTAGATGTAGACTTGTTTTTGATAAAGTCTACTTCATTTCCTACTAAAATTGGATTTACGGAGTTCTCCAAGAGAATTTACTTTAACTAACTGTAGATGTAGACTTGTTTTTCGATAAAGTTCACTTCATTTTTACTAAAATTGGATTTACGAGTTTCAAGAGAATTTACTTTAACTAACTGTAGATGTAGATTTGTTTTTGACAAATTTCACTTCATTTTTACTAAAATTGGATTTACGGAGTTTCAAGAGAATTTACTTTAATCAACTGTAGATGTAGACTTGTCTTTGATAAAGTTCACGACATTATTACTAAAATTGGATTTACGGAGTTTCAAGAGAATTTATTTTATTCAACTGTAGATGTAGACTTGTTTTTGATAAATTTCACTACATTATTACTAAAATTGGATTTACGGAGTTTCAACAGAATTTACTTTAATCAACTGTAGATGTAGACTTGTCTTTGATAAATGTCACTACATTATTACTAAAATTGGATTTACGGAGTTTCAAGAGAATTTACTTTAATCAACTGTAGATGTAGATTTTTTTTTGATAAATTTCATTACATTATTACTGAAATTGGATTTACGGAGTTTCAAGAGAATTTACTTTAATTAACTGTAGATGTAGATTTGTTTTTGATAAAGTTCACTTCATTATTACTAAAATTGGATTTACGGAGTTTCAAGAGAATTTATTTTATTCAACTGTAGATGTAGACTTGTTTTTGATAAGGTTTACTTCATTATTACTAAAATTGGATTTACTGAGTTTCAAGAGAACTTACTTTAATCAACTGTAGATGTAGACTTGTTTTTGATAAAGTTAACTTTATTATTACTAAAATTGGATTTACGGAGTTTCAAGAGAATTTACTTTAATCAACTATAGATGTAGACTTGTTTTTCATAAAGTTCACTTCATTATTACTAAAATTGTATTTACGGAGTTTCAAGAGAATTTACTTTAATCAACTGTAGATGTAGACTTGTCTTTTGATAAATTTCACTACATTATTATTAAAATTGGATTTACGGAGTTTCAAGAGAATTTACTTTAATTAACTGTAGATGTAGACTTGTTTTTGATAAAGTTCACTTCATTATTGCTAAAATTGGGTTTACGGAGTTTCAAGAGAATTTTCTTTAATCAACTGTAGATGTAGACTTGTTTTTAATGAAGTTCACGACATTATTTCGAAAATTGGATTTACGTAGTTTCAAGAGAATTTACTTTAATCAACTGTAGATGTAGACTTGTTTTTGATAAAGTTCAATTCATTATTACTAAAATTGGATTTACTGAGTTTCAAGAGAATTTACTTTAATTAACTGTAGATGTAGACTTGTTTTTGATAAAGTTCAATTCATTATTACTAAAATTGGATTTACTGAGTTTCAAGAGAATTTACTTTAATCAACTGTAGATGTAGACTTGTTTTTGATAAAGTTCACTACATTATTACTAAAATTGGATTTACGGAGTTTCAAGAGAATTTACTTTAATCATCTGTAGATGTAGACTTGTTTTTGATAAAGTTCACTTCATTTCTACTAAAATTGGATTTACGGAGTTTCAAGAGAATTTACTTTAATCAACTGTAGATGTAGACTTGTTTTTGATAAAGTTCACTTCATTTTTACTAAAATTGGATTTACGGAGTTTCAAGAGAATTTACTTTAATCAACTGTAGATGTAGATTTGTTTTTGACAAATTTCACTTCATTTTTACTAAAATTGGATTTACGGAGTTTCAAGAGAATTTACTTTAATCAACTGTAGATGTAGACTTGTCTTTGATAAAGTTCACGACATTATTACTAAAATTGGATTTACGGAGTTTCAAGAGAATTTATTTTATTCAACTGTAGATGTAGACTTGTTTTTGATAAATTTCACTACATTATTACTAAAATTGGATTTACGGAGTTTCAACAGAATTTACTTTAATCAACTGTAGATGTAGACTTGTCTTTGATAAATGTCACTACATTATTACTCAAATTGGATTTACGGAGTTTCAAGAGAATTTACTTTAATCAACTGTAGACGTAGATTTTTTTTTGATAAATTTCATTACATTATTACTGAAATTGGATTTACGGAGTTTCAAGAGAATTTACTTTAATTAACTGTAGATGTAGATTTGTTTTTGATAAAGTTCACTTCATTATTACTAAAATTGGATTTACGGAGTTTCAAGAGAATTTATTTTATTCAACTGTAGATGTAGACTTGTTTTTGATAAGGTTTACTTCATTATTACTAAAATTGGATTTACTGAGTTTCAAGAGAACTTACTTTAATCAACTGTAGATGTAGACTTGTTTTTGATAAAGTTAACTTTATTATTACTAAAATTGGATTTACGGAGTTTCGAGAGAATTTACGTTAATCAACTGTAGATGTAGACTTGTTTTTGATAAAGTTCACTTCATTATAACTAAAATTGGATTTACGGAGTTTCAAGAGAATTTACTTTAATCAACTATAGATGTAGACTTGTTTTTCATAAAGTTCACTTCATTATTACTAAAATTGTATTTACGGAGTTTCAAGAGAATTTACTTTAATCAACTGTAGATGTAGACTTGTCTTTTGATAAATTTATCTACATTATTATTAAAATTGGATTTACGGAGTTTCAAGAGAATTTACTTTAATTAACTGTAGATGTAGACTTGTTTTTGATAAAGTTCACTTCATTATTACTAAAATTGGGTTTACGGAGTTTCAAGAGAATTTACTTTAATCATCTGTAGATGTAGACTTGTTTTTGATAAAGTTCACTTCATTTCTACTAAAATTGGATTTACGGAGTTTCAAGAGAATTTACTTAAATCAACTGTAGATGTAGACTTGTTTTTGATAAAGTTCAATTCATTATTACTAAAATTGGATTTACTGAGTTTCAAGAGAATTTACTTTAATTAACTGTAGATGTAGACTTGTTTTTGATAAAGTTCAATTCATTATTACTAAAATTGGATTTACTGAGTTTCAAGAGAATTTACTTTAATCAACTGTAGATGTAGACTTGTTTTTGATAAAGTTCACTACATTATTACTAAAATTGGATTTACGGAGTTTCAAGAGAATTTACTTTAATCATCTGTAGATGTAGACTTGTTTTTGATAAAGTTCACTTCATTTCTACTAAAATTGGATTTACGGTGTTTCAAGAGAATTTACTTTAATCAACTGTAGATGTAGACTTGTTTTTGATAAAGTTCACTTCATTTTTACTAAAATTGGATTTACGGAGTTTCAAGAGAATTTACTTTAATCAACTGTAGATGTAGACTTGTTTTTGACAAATTTCACTTCATTTTTACTAAAATTGGATTTACGGAGTTTCAAGAGAATTTACTTTAATCAACTGTAGATGTAGACTTGTTTTTGATAAATTTCACTACATTATTACTAAAATTGGATTTACGGAGTTTCAAGAGAATTTACTTTAATCAACTGTAGATGTAGACTTGTCTTTGATAAAGTTCACTACATTATTACTAAAATTGCATTTACGGAGTTTCAAGAGAATTTATCTTATTCAACTGTAGATGTAGACTTGTTTTTGATAAATTTCACTTCATTCTTACTAAAATTGGATTTACGGAGTTTCAAGAGAATTTACTTTAATCAACTGTAGATGTTGATTTGTTTTTGATAAAGTTCACTTCATTATTACTAAAATTGGATTTACGGAGTTTCAAGAGAATTTATTTTATTCAACTGTAGTTGTAGACTTGTTTTTGATAAAGTTCACTTCATTATTACTAAAATTGGATTTAATGTGTTTCAAGAGAACTTACTTTAATCAACTGTAGATGTAGACTTGTTTTTGATAAAGTTCACTTCATTATTACTAAAATTGGATTTACGGAGTTTCAAGAGATTTTACTTTAATCCACTGTAGGTGTAGACTTGTTTTTGATAAAGTTCACTTCATTATTACTAAAATTGGATTTACGGAGTTTCAAGAGAATTTACTTTAATCAACTGTAGATGTAAACTTGTTTTTGATAAAGTTCACTTCATTATTTCTAAAATTGGATTTACGGAGTTTCAAGAGAATTTATTTTAATCAACTGTAGATGTAGATTGTTTTTGATAAAGTTCACTACATTATTACTAAAATTGGATTTACGGAGTTTCAAGATAATTTACTTTAATCAATTGTAGATATAGACTAGTCTTTGAAAAATTTCACTACATTATTACTAAAATTTGATTTACGGAGTTTCATGATAATTTACTTTAATCAACTGTAGATATAGACTAGTCTTTGAAAAATTTCACTACATTTTTACTAAAATTGGATTTACGGAGTTTCAAGAGAATTTACTTTAGTCAACTGTAGATGTAGACTTGTTTTTGATAAAGTTCACTTCATTATTACTAAAATTGGATTTACGTAGTTTCAAGTGAATTTATTTTAATCAACTGTAGATGTAGACTTGTTTTTAATTAAGTTCACTACATTATTACTAAAATTGGATTTACGGAGTTTCAAGTGAATTTACTTTAATCAACTGTAGATGTAGTCTTGTTTTTGATAAAGTTCACTTCATTATTACTAAAATTGGATTTACGGAGTTTCAAGAGAATTTACTTTAATCAACTGTAGATGTAGACTTGTTTTTGACAAATTTCACTTCATTATTACTAAAATTGGATTTACGGAGTTTCAAGAGAATTTACTTGAATCAACTGTAGAAGTAGATTTTTTTTTGATAAATTTCACTACATTATTACTGAAATTGGATTTACGGAGTTTCAAGAGAATTTACTTTAATCAACTGTAGATGTAAACTTGTTTTTGATAAAGTTCACTTCATTATTACTAAAATTGGATTTACGGAGTTTCAAGAGAATTTATTTTAATCAACTGTAGATGTAGACTTGTTTTTGATAAAGTTCACTACATTATTACTAAAATTGGATTTACGGAGTTTCAAGAGAATTTACTTTAATCAACTGTAGATGTAGACTTGTTTTCTTTGATAAAGTTCACTTCATTAATACTAAAATTGGATTTACGGAGTTTCAAGAGAATTTACTTTAATCAACTGTAGATGTAGACTTGTTTTTGATAAATTTCACTTCATTCTTACTAAAATTGGATTTACGGAGTTTCAAGAGAATTTACTTGAATCAACTGTAGAAGTAGATTTTTTTTTGATAAATTTCACTATATTATTACTGAAATTGGATTTACGGAGATTCAAGAGAATTTACTTTAATCAACTGTAGATGTTGATTTGTTTTTGATAAAGTTCACTTCATTATTACTAAAATTGTATTTACGGAGTTTCAAGAGAATTTATTTTATACAACTGTAGATGTAGACTTGTTTTTGATAAAGTTCACTTCATTATTACTAAAATTGGATTTACTGTGTTTCAAGAGAACTTACTTTAATCAACTGTAGATGTAGACTTGTTTTTGATAAAGTTCACTTCATTATTACTAAAATTGGATTTACGGAGTTTCAAGAGATTTTACTTTAATCCACTGTAGGTGTAGACTTGTTTTTGATAAAGTTCACTTCATTATTACTAAAATTGGATTTACGGAGTTTCAAGAGAATTTACTTTAATCAACTGTAGATGTAAACTTGTTTTTGATAAAGTTCACTTCATTATTTCTAAAATTGGATTTACGGAGTTTCAAGAGAATTTATTTTATTCAACTGTAGATGTAGACTTGTTTTTGATAAAGTTCACTACATTATTACTAAAATTGGATTTACGGAGTTTCAAGATAATTTACTTTAATCAACTGCAGATGTAGACTAGTCTTTGAAAAATTTCACTACATTATTACTAAAATTGGATTTACGGAGTTTCAAGAGAATTTACTTTAGTCAACTGTAGATGTAGACTTGTTTTTGATAAAGTTCAATTCATTATTACTAAAATTGGATTTACGGAGTTTCAAGTGAATTTATTTTAATCAACTGTAGATGTAGACTTGTTTTTAATTAAGTTCACTACATTATTACTAAAATTGGATTTACGGAGTTTCAAGAGAATTTACTTTAATCAACTGTAGATGTAGTCTTGTTTTTGATAAAGTTCACTTCATTATTACTAAAATTGGATTTACGGAGTTTCAAGAGAATTTACTTTAATTAACTGTAGATGCAGACTTGTTTTTGATAAAGTTCACTTCATTACTATCAAATTGGATTTACGGAGTTTCAAGAGAATTTACTTTAATCAACTGTAGATGTAGACTTGTCTTTGATAAAGTTCACTACATTATTACTAAAATTGCATTTACGGAGTTTCAAGAGAATTTATCTTATTCAACTGTAGATGTAGATTTGTTTTTGATAAAGTTCACTTCATTCTTACTAAAATTGGATTTACGGAGTTTCAAGAGAATTTACTTTAATCAACTGTAGATGTAGACTTGTTTTTGATAAATTTCACTACATTATTACTAAAATTGGATTTACGGAGTTTCAAGAGAATTTACTTTAATCAACTGTAGATGTAGACTTGTCTTTGATAAAGTTCACTACATTATTACTAAAATTGCATTTACGGAGTTTCAAGAGAATTTATCTTATTCAACTGTAGATGTAGACTTGTTTTTGATAAATTTCACTTCATTCTTACTAAAATTGGATTTACGGAGTTTCAAGAGAATTTACTTGAATCAACTGTAGAAGTAGATTTTTTTTTGATAAATTTCACTACATTATTACTGAAATTGGATTTACGGAGTTTCAAGAGAATTTACTTTAATCAACTGTAGATGTTGATTTGTTTTTGATAAAGTTCACTTCATTATTACTAAAATTGGATTTACGGAGTTTCAAGAGAATTTATTTTATTCAACTGTAGATGTAGACTTGTTTTTGATAAAGTTCACTTCATTATTACTAAAATTGGATTTACTGTGTTTCAAGAGAACTTACTTTAATCAACTGTAGATGTAGACTTGTTTTTGATAAAGTTCACTTCATTATTACTAAAATTGGATTTACGGAGTTTCAAGAGATTTTACTTTAATCCACTGTAGGTGTAGACTTGTTTTTGATAAAGTTCACTTCATTATTACTAAAATTGGATTTACGGAGTTTCAAGAGAATTTACTTTAATCAACTGTAGATGTAAACTTGTTTTTGATAAAGTTCACTTCATTATTTCTAAAATTGGATTTACGGAGTTTCAAGAGAATTTATTTTAATCAACTGTAGATGTAGATTGTTTTTGATAAAGTTCACTACATTATTACTAAAATTGGATTTACGGAGTTTCAAGATAATTTACTTTAATCAACTGTAGATGTAGACTAGTCTTTGAAAAATTTCACTACATTGTTACTAAAATTGGATTTATGGAGTTTCAAGAGAATTTACTTTAGTCAACTGTAGATGTAGACTTGTTTTTGATAAAGTTCACTTCATTATTACTAAAATTGGATTTACGTAGTTTCAAGTGAATTTATTTTAATCAACTGTAGATGTAGACCTGTTTTTAATTAAGTTCACTACATTATTACTAAAATTGGATTTACGGAGTTTCAAGAGAATTTATCTTATTCAACTGTAGATGTAGACTTGTTTTTGACAAATTTCACTTCATTATTACTAAAATTGGATTTACGGAGTTTCAAGAGAATTTACTTGAATCAACTGTAGAAGTAGATTTTTTTTTGATAAATTTCACTACATTATTACTGAAATTGGATTTACAGCGTTTCAAGAGAATTTACTTTAATCAACTGTAGATGTAAACTTGTTTTTGATAAAGTTCACTTCATTATTACTAAAATTGGATTTACGGAGTTTCAAGAGAATTTATTTTAATCAACTGTAGATGTAGACTTGTTTTTGATAAAGTTCACTACATTATTACTAAAATTGGATTTACGGAGTTTCAAGATAATTTACTTTAATCAACTGTAGATGTAGACTAGTCTTTGAAAAATTTCACTACATTATTACTAAAATTGGATTTACGGAGTTTCAAGAGAATTTACTTTAGTCAAATGTAGATGTAGACTTGTTTTTGATAAAGTTCACTTCATTATTACTAAAATTGGATTTACGGAGTTTCAAGTGAATTTATTTTAATCAACTGTAGATGTAGACTTGTTTTTAATTAAGTTCACTACATTATTACTAAAATTGGATTTACGGAGTTTCAAGAGAATTTACTTTAATCAACTGTAGATGTAGTCTTGTTTTTGATAAAGTTCACTTCATTATTACTAAAATTGGATTTACGGAGTTTCAAGAGAATTTACTTTAATTAACTGTAGATGCAGACTTGTTTTTGATAAAGTTCACTTCATTACTATCAAATTGGATTTACGGAGTTTCAAGAGAATTTACTTTAATCAACTGTAGATGTAGACTTGTTTTTGATAAAGTTCACTGCATTATTACTAAAATTGGATTTACGTAGTTTCAAGACAATTCACTTTAATCAACTGTAGATGTAGACTTGTTTTTGATAAAGTTCACTTCATTATTACTAAAATTGGATTTACGGAGTTTCAAGATAATTTACTTTAATCAACTGTAGATGTAGTCTTGTTTTTGATAAAGTTCACTTCATTTCTACTCAAATTGGATTTACGGAGTTTCAAGAGAATTTACTTTAATCAACTGTAGATGTAGACTTGTTTTTGATAAAGTTCACTTCATTTTTACTAAAATTGGATTTACGGAGTTTCAAGAGAATTTACTTTAATCAACTGTAGATGTAGACTTGTCTCTGATAAATGTCACTACATTTTTACTAAAATTGGATTTACGGAGTTTCAAGAGAACTTACTTTAATCAACTGTAGATGTAGACTTGTTTTTGATAATGTTCCCTTCATTATTACTAAAATTTGATTTACGGAGTTTCAAGAGAATTTACTTTAATCAACTGTAGATGTAGACTTGTTTTTGATAAAGTTCACTTCATTATTACTAAAATTGGATTTACGGAGTTTCAAGAGAATTTACTTTAATCAACTGTAGATGTAAACTTGTTTTTTATAAAGTTCAATTCATTATTACTAAAATTGGATTTACGGAGTTTCAAGAGAATTTATTTTAATCAACTGTAGATGTAGACTTGTCTTTGAAAAATTTCACTACATTATTACTAAAATTGGATTTACGGAGTTTCAAGAGAATTTACTTTAGTCAACTGTAGATGTAGACTTGTTTTTGATAAAGTTCACTTCATTATTACTAAAATTGGATTAACGGAGTTTCAAGTGAATTTATTTTAATCAACTGTAGATGTAGACTTGTTTTTAATTAAGTTCACTACATTATTACTAAAATTGGATTTACGGAGTTTCAAGAGAATTTACTTTAATCAACTGTAGATGTAATCTTGTTTTTGATAAAGTTCACTTCATTATTACTAAAATTGGATTTACGGAGTTTCAAGAGAATTTACTTTAATTAACTGTAGATGCAGACTTGTTTTTGATAAAGTTCACTTCATTACTATTAAATTGGATTTACGGAGTTTTAAGAGAATTTACTTTAATCAACTGTAGATGTAGACTTGTTTTTGATAAAGTTCACTGCATTATTACTAAAATTGGATTTACGGAGTTTCAAGAGAATTTACTTTAATCAACTGTAGATGTAGTCTTGTTTGTGATAAAGTTCATTTCATTTCTACTAAAATTTGATTTACGGAGTTTCAAGAGAATTTACTTTAATCAACTGTAGATGTAGACTTGTTTTTGATAAAGTTCACTTCATTTTTACTAAAATTGGATTTACGGAGTTTCAAGAGAATTTACTTTAATCAACTGTAGATGTAGACTTGTCTTTGATAAATGTCACTACATTTTTACTAAAATTGGATTTACGGAGTTTCAAGAGAACTTACTTTATTCAACTGTAGATGTAGACTTGTTTTTGATAAAGTTCACTTCATTATTACTAAAATTGGATTTACGGAGTTTCAAGAGAATTTACTTTAATCAACTGTAGATGTAGACTTGTTTTCGATAAAGTTCACTTCATTATTACTAAAATTGGATTTACGGAGTTTCAAGAGAATTTACTTTAATCAACTGTAGATGTAAACGTGTTTCTTATAAAGTTCACTTCATTATTACTAAAATTGGATTTACGGAGTTTCAAGAGAATTTATTTTAATCAACTGTAGATGTAGACTTGTTTTTGATAAAGTTCACTACATTATTACTAAAATTGGATTTACGGAGTTTCAAGATAATTTACTTTAATCAACTGTAGATGTAGACTTGTCTTTGAAAAATTTCACTACATTATTACTAAAATTGGATTTACGGAGTTTCAAGAGAATTTACTTTAGTCAACTGTAGATGTAGACTTGTTTTTGATAAAGTTCACTTCATTATTACTAAAATTGGATTTACGGAGTTTCAAGTGAATTTATTTTAATCAACTGTAGACGTAGACTTGTTTTTAATTAAGTTCACGACATTATTACTAAAATTGGATTTACGGAGTTTCAAGAGAATTTACTTTAATTAACTGTAGATGTAGACTTGTTTTTGATAAAGTTAACTTCATTATTACTAAAATTGGATTTACGGAGTTTCAAGAGAATTTACTTTAATCAAATGTAGATGTAGACTTGTTTTTGATAAAGTTCACTACATTATTACTAAAATTCGATTTACGGAGTTTCAAGAGAATTTACTTTAATCAACTGTAGATGTAGTCTTGTTTTTGATAAAGTTCACTTCATTATTACTAAAATTGGATTTACGGAGTTTCAAGAGAATTTACTTTAATTAACTGTAGATGTAGACTTGTTTTTGGTAAAGTTCACTTCATTATTACTAAAATTGGATTTACTGAGTTTCAAGAGAATTTACTTTAATCAACTGTAGATGTAGTCTTGTTTTTGATAAAGTTCACTTCATTATTACTAAAATTGGATTTACGGAGTTTCAAGAGAATTTACTTTAATCAACTGTAGATGTAGACTTGTTTTTGATAAAGTTCACTACATTATTACTAAAATTGGATTTACGGAGTTTCAAGATAATTTACTTTAATCAACTGTAGATGTAGACTTGTCTTTGAAAAATTTCACTACATTATTACTAAAATTGGATTTACGGAGTTTCAAGAGAATTTACTTTAGTCAACTGTAGATGTAGACTTGTTTTTGATAAAGTTCACTTCATTATTACTAAAATTGGATTTACGGAGTTTCAAGAGAATTTACTTTAATCAACTGTAGATGTAGTCTTGTTTTTGATAAAGTTCACTACATTATTACTAAAATTGGATTTACGTAGTTTCAAGAGAATTTACTTTAATCAACTCTAGATGTAGACTTGTTTTTGATAAAGTTCACTTCATTATTACTAAAATTGGATTTACGGAGTTTCAAGAGAATTTACTTTAATCAACTGTAGATGTAGTCTTTTTTTTTGATAAAGTTCACTTCATTTGTACTCAAATTGGATTTACGGAGTTTCAAGAGAATTTACTTTAATCAACTGTAGATGTAGACTTGTTTTTGATAAAGTTCACTTCATTTTTACTAAAATTGGATTTACGGAGTTTCAAGAGAATTTACTTTAATCAACTGTAGATGTAGACTTGTCTTTGATAAATGTCACTACATTTTTACTAAAACTGGATTTACGGAGTTTCAAGAGAACTTTCTTTAATCAACTGTATATGTAGACTTGTTTTTGATAAAGTTCACTTCATTATTACTAAAATTGGATTTACGGAGTTTCAAGAGAATTTACTTTAATCAACTGTAGATGTAGACTTGTTTTTGATAAAGTTCACTTCATTATTACTAAAATTGGATTTACGGAGTTTCAAGAGAATTTATTTTAATCAACTGTAGATGTAGACTTGTTTTTGATAAAGTTCACTACATTATTACTAAAATTGGATTTACGGAGTTTCAAGATAATTTACTTTAATCAACTGTAGTTTTAGACTTGTCTTTGAAAAATTTCACTACATTATTACTAAAATTGGATTTACGGAGTTTCAAGAGAATTTACTTTAGTCAACTGTAGATGTAGACTTGTTTTTGATAAAGTGCACTTCATTATTACTAAAATTGGATTTACGGAGTTTCAAGTGAATTTATTTTAATCAACTGTAGACGTAGACTTGTTTTTAATTAAGTTCACTTCATTATTACTAAAATTGGATTTACGGAGTTTCAAGAGAATTTACTTTAATTAACTGTAGATGTAGACTTGTTTTTGATAAAGTTAACTTCATTATTACTAAAATTGGATTTACGGAGTTTCAAGAGAATTTACTTTCATCAAATGTAGATGTAGACTTGTTTTTGATAAAGTTCACTACATTATTACTAAAATTGGATTTACGGAGTTTCAAGAGAATTTACTTTAATCAACTGTAGATGTAGTCTTTTTTTTGATAAAGTTCACTTCATTATTACTAAAATTGGATTAACGGAGTTTCAAGAGAATTTACTTTAATTAACTGTAGATGTAGACTTGTTTTTGATAAAGTTCACTTCATTATTACTAAAATTGGATTTACTGAGTTTCAAGAGAATTTACTTCAATCAACTGTAGATGTAGTCTTGTTTTTGATAAAGTTCACTTCATTATTACTAAAATTGGATTTACGGAGTTTCAAGAGAATTTACTTTAATCAACTGTAGATGTAGACTTGTTTTTGATAAAGTTCACTACATTATTACTAAAATTGGATTTACGTAGTTTCAAGAGAATTTACTTTAATCAACTGTAGATGTAGACTTGTTTTTGATAAAGTTCACTTCATTATTACTAAAATTGGATTTACGGAGTTTCAAGAGAATTTACTTTAATCAACTGTAGATGTAGACTTGTTTTTGATAATGTTCACTACATTATTACTAAAATTGGATTTACGTAGTTTCAAGAGAATTTACTTTAATCAACTGTAGATGTAGACTTGTTTTTGATAAAGTTCACTTCATTATTACTAAAATTGGATTTACGGAGTTTCAAGAGAATTTACTTTAATCAACTGTAGATGTAGACTTGTTTTTGATAAAGTTCACTTCATTTCTACTAAAATTGGATTTACGGAGTTTCAAGAGAATTTACTTTAATCAACTGTAGATGTAGACTTGTTTTTAATAAAGTTCACTTCATTTTTACTAAAATTGGACTTACGGAGTTTCAAGAGAATTTACTTTAATCAACTGTAGATGTAGAATTGTTTTTGATAAAGTTCACTACATTATTACTAAAATTGGATTTACGGAGTTTCAAGAGAATTTACTTTAATCAACTGTAGATGTAGACTTGTTTTTGATAAAGTTCACTTCATTTCTACTCAAATTTGATTTACGGATTTTCAAGAGAATTTACTTTAATCAACTGTAGATGTAGACTTGTTTTTGATAAAGTTCACTTCATTTTTACTAAAATTGGATTTACGGAGTTTCAAGAGAATTTACTTTAATCAACTGTAGATGTAGACTTGTTTTTGATAAAGTTCACTTCATTATTACTAAAATTGGATTTACGGAGTTTCAACAGAATTTACTTTAATCAACTGTAGATGTAGACTTGTTTTTGATAAAGTTCACTTCATTATTACTAAAATTGGATTTACGGAGTTTCAAGTGAATTTATTTTAATCAACTGTAGACGTAGACTTGTTTTTAATTAAGTTCACGACATTATTACTAAAATTGGATGTACGGAGTTTCAAGAGAATTTATTTTAATCAACTGTAGATGTAGACTTGTTTTTAATTAAGTTCACTACATTATTACTAAAATTGGATTTACGGAGTTTCAAGATAATTTACTTTAATCAACTGTAGATGTAGACTTGTCTTTGAAAAATTTCCCTACATTATTACTAAAATTGGATTTACGGAGTTTCAAGAGAATTTACTTTAGTCAACTGTAGATGTAGACTTGTTTTTGATAAAGTGCACTTCATTATTACTAAAATTGGATTTACGGAGTTTCAAGTGAATTTATTTTAATCAACTGCAGACGTAGACTTGTTTTTAATTAAGTTCACTTCATTATTACTAAAATTGGATTTACGGAGTTTCAAGAGAATTTACTTTAATTAACTGTAGATGTAGACTTGTTTTTGATAAAGTTAACTTCATTATTACTAAAATTGGATTTACGGAGTTTCAAGAGAATTTACTTTAATCAAATGTAGATGTAGACTTGTTTTTGATAAAGTTCACTACATTATTACTAAAATTGGATTTACGGAGTTTCAAGAGAATTTACTTTAATCAACTGTAGATGTAGTCTTTTTTTTGATAAAGTTCACTTCATTATTACTAAAATTGGATTAACGGAGTTTCAAGAGAATTTACTTTAATTAACTGTAGATGTAGACTTGTTTTTGATAAAGTTCACTTCATTATTACTAAAATTGGATTTACTGAGTTTCAAGAGAATTTACTTCAATCAACTGTAGATGTAGTCTTGTTTTTGATAAAGTTCACTTCATTATTTCTAAAATTGGATTTACGGAGTTTCAAGAGAATTTACTTTAATCAACTGTAGATGTAGACTTGTTTTTGATAAAGTTCACTACATTATTACTAAAATTGGATTTACGGAGTTTCAAGAGAATTTACTTCAATCAACTGTAGATGTAGTCTTGTTTTTGATAAAATTCACTTCATTATTACTAAAATTGGATTTACTGAGTTTCAAGAGAATTTACTTCAATCAACTGTAGATGTAGTCTTGTTTTTGATAAAGTTCACTTCATTATTACTAAAATTGGATTTACGTAGTTTCAAGAGAATTTACTTTAATCAACTGTAGATGTAGACTTGTTTTTGATAAAGTTCACTTCATTATTACTAAAATTGGATTTACGGAGTTTCAAGAGAATTTACTTTAATCAACTGTAGATGTAGACTTGTTTTTGATAAAGTTCACTTCATTATTACTAAAATTGGATTTACGTAGTTTCAAGAGAATTTACTTTAATCAACTGTAGATGTAGACTTGTTTTTGATAAAGTTCACTTCATTATTACTAAAATTGGATTTACGGAGTTTCAAGAGAATTTACTTTAATCAACTGTAGATGTAGACTTGTTTTTGATAAAGTTCACTTCATTTCTACTAAAATTGGATTTACGGAGTTTCAAGAGAATTTACTTTAATCAACTGTAGATGTAGACTTGTTTTTAATAAAGTTCACTTCATTTTTACTAAAATTGGACTTACGGAGTTTCAAGAGAATTTACTTTAATCAACTGTAGATGTAGAATTGTTTTTGATAAAGTTCACTACATTATTGCTAAAATTGGATTTACGGAGGTTCAAGAGAATTTACTTTAATCAACTGTAGATGTAGACTTGTTTTTGATAAAGTTCACTTCATTTCTACTCAAATTTGATTTACGGAGTTTCAAGAGAATTTACTTTAATCAACTGTAGATGTAGACTTGTTTTTGATAAAGTTCACTTCATTTTTACTAAAATTGGATTTACGGAGTTTCAAGAGAATTTACTTTAATCAACTGTAGATGTAGACTTGTTTTTGATAAAGTTCACTTCATTATTACTAAAATTGGATTTACGGAGTTTCAACAGAATTTACTTTAATCAACTGTAGATGTAGACTTGTTTTTGATAAAGTTCACTTCATTATTACTAAAATTGGATTTACGGAGTTTCAAGTGAATTTATTTTAATCAACTGTAGACGTAGACTTGTTTTTAATTAAGTTCACGACATTATTACTAAAATTGGATTTACGGAGTTTCAAGAGAATTTACTTTAATTAACTGTAGATGTAGACTTGTTTTTGATAAAGTTAACTTCATTATTACTAAAATTGGATTTACGGAGTTTCAAGAGAATTTACTTTAATCAAATGTAGATGTAGACTTGTTTTTGATAAAGTTCACTACATTATTACTAAAATTCGATTTACGGAGTTTCAAGAGAATTTACTTTAATCAACTGTAGATGTAGTCTTGTTTTTGATAAAGTTCACTTCATTATTACTAAAATTGGATTTACGGAGTTTCAAGAGAATTTACTTTAATTAACTGTAGATGTAGACTTGTTTTTGGTAAAGTTCACTTCATTATTACTAAAATTGGATTTACTGAGTTTCAAGAGAATTTACTTTAATCAACTGTAGATGTAGTCTTGTTTTTGATAAAGTTCACTTCATTATTACTAAAATTGGATTTACGGAGTTTCAAGAGAATTTACTTTAATCAACTGTAGATGTAGACTTGTCTTTGAAAAATTTCACTACATTATTACTAAAATTGGATTTACGGAGTTTCAAGAGAATTTACTTTAGTCAACTGTAGATGTAGACTTGTTTTTGATAAAGTTCACTTCATTATTACTAAAATTGGATTTACGGAGTTTCAAGAGAATTTACTTTAATCAACTGTAGATGTAGTCTTGTTTTTGATAAAGTTCACTACATTATTACTAAAATTGGATTTACGTAGTTTCAAGAGAATTTACTTTAATCAACTCTAGATGTAGACTTGTTTTTGATAAAGTTCACTTCATTATTACTAAAATTGGATTTACGGAGTTTCAAGAGAATTTACTTTAATCAACTGTAGATGTAGTCTTTTTTTTTGATAAAGTTCACTTCATTTGTACTCAAATTGGATTTACGGAGTTTCAAGAGAATTTACTTTAATCAACTGTAGATGTAGACTTGTTTTTGATAAAGTTCACTTCATTTTTACTAAAATTGGATTTACGGAGTTTCAAGAGAATTTACTTTAATCAACTGTAGATGTAGACTTGTCTTTGATAAATGTCACTACATTTTTACTAAAACTGGATTTACGGAGTTTCAAGAGAACTTACTTTAATCAACTGTAGATGTAGACTTGTTTTTGATAAAGTTCACTTCATTATTACTAAAATTGGATTTACGGAGTTTCAAGAGAATTTACTTTAATCAACTGTAGATGTAGACTTGTTTTTGATAAAGTTCACTTCATTATTACTAAAATTGGATTTACGGAGTTTCAAGAGAATTTACTTTAGTCAACTGTAGATGTAGACTTGTTTTTGACAAAGTGCACTTCATTATTACTAAAATTGGATTTACGGAGTTTCAAGTGAATTTATTTTAATCAACTGTAGACGTAGACTTGTTTTTAATTAAGTTCACTTCATTATTACTAAAATTGGATTTACGGAGTTTCAAGAGAATTTACTTTAATTAACTGTAGATGTAGACTTGTTTTTGATAAAGTTAACTTCATTATTACTAAAATTGGATTTACGGAGTTTCAAGAGAATTTACTTTAATCAAATGTAGATGTAGACTTGTTTTTGATAAAGTTCACTACATTATTACTAAAATTGGATTTACGGAGTTTCAAGAGAATTTACTTTAATCAACTGTAGATGTTGATTTGTTTTTGATAAAGTTCACTTCATTATTACTAAAATTGGATAAACGGAGTTTCAAGAGAATTTACTTTAATTAACTGTAGATGTAGACTTGTTTTTGATAAAGTTCACTTCTTTATTACTAAAATTGGATTTACTGAGTTTCAAGAGAATTTACTTCAATCAACTGTAGATGTAGTCTTGTTTTTGATAAAGTTCACTTCATTATTACTAAAATTGGATTTACGGAGTTTCAAGAGAATTTACTTTAATCAACTGTAGATGTAGACTTGTTTTTGATAAAGTTCACTACATTATTACTAAAATTGGATTTACTGAGTTTCAAGAGAATTTACTTTAATCAACTGTAGATGTAGACTTGTTTTTGATAAAGTTCACTTCATTATTACTAAAATTGGATTTACTGAGTTTCAAGAGAATTTACTTTAATCAACTGTAGATGTAGTCTTGTTTTTGATAAAGTTCACTTCATTATTACTAAAATTGGATTTACGTAGTTTCAAGAGAATTTACTTTAATCAACTGTAGATGTAGACTTGTTTTTGATAAAGTTCACTTCATTATTACTAAAATTGGATTTACGGAGTTTCAAGAGAATTTACTTTAATCAACTGTAGATGTAGACTTGTTTTTGATAAAGTTCACTTCATTTTTACTAAAATTGGATTTAAGGAGTTTCAAGAGAATTTACTTTAATCAACTGTAGATGTAGACTTGTTTTTGATAAAGTTCACTTCATTTCTACTAAAATTGGATTTACGGAGTTTCAAGAGAATTTACTTTAATCAACTGTAGATGTAGATTTGTTTTTGATAAAGTTCACTTAATTATTACTAAAATTGGATTTACGGAGTTTCAAGTGAATTTATTTTAATCAACTGTAGACGTAGACTTGTTTTTAATTAAGTTCACGACATTATTACTAAAATTGGATTTACGGAGTTTCAAGAGAATTTATTTAATTAACTGTAGATGTAGACTTGTTTTTGATAAAGTTAACTTCATTATTACTAAAATTGGATTTACGGAGTTTCAAGAGAATTTACTTTAATCAAATGTAGATGTAGACTTGTTTTTGATAAAGTTCACTTCATTATTACTAAAATTGGATTTACGGAGTTTCAAGAGAATTTACTTTAATCAACTGTAGATGTAGACTTGTTTTTGATAAAGTTCACTTCATTATTACTAAAATTGGATTTACGGAGTTTCAAGAGAATTTACTTTAATCAACTGTAGATGTAAACTTGTTTTTTATAAAGTTCACTTCATTATTACTAAAATTGGATTTACGGAGTTTCAAGAGAATTTATTTTAATCAACTGTAGATGTAGACTTGTTTTTGATAAAGTTCACTACATTATTACTAAAATTGGATTTACGGAGTTTCAAGATAATTTATTTAATCAACTGTAGATGTAGACTTGTTTTTGAAAAATTTCACTACATTATTACTAAAATTGGATTTACGGAGTTTCAAGTGAATTTATTTTAATCAACTGTAGACGTAGACTTGTTTTTAATTAAGTCTACGACATTATTACTAAAATTGATTTACGGAGTTTCAAGAGAATTTACTTTAATTAACTGTAGATGTAGACTTGTTTTTGATAAAGTTAACTTCTATTATTACTAAAATTGATTTACGGAGTTTCAAGAGAATTTACTTAATCAAATGTAGATGTAGACTTGTTTTTGATAAAGTTCACTTTATTATTACTAAAATTGGATTTACTGAGTTTCAAGAGAATTTACTTTAATTAACCGTAGATGTAGACTTGTTTTTGATAAAGTTCACTTCATTATTACTAAAATTGATTTACGGAGTTTCAAGAGAATTTACTTTAATTAACCGTAGATGTAGACTTGTTTTTGATAAAGTTCACTTCATTATTATTACTAAAATTGATTTACTGAGTTTCAAGAGAATTTACTTTAATCAACTGTGTAGATGTAGTCTTGTTTTTGATAAAGTTCACTTCATTATTACTAAAATTGATTTACGGAGTTTCAAGAGAATTTACTTTAATCAACTGTAGATGTAGACTTGTTTTTGATAAAGTTCACTACATTATTACTAAAATTGGATTTACGGAGTTTCAAGATACTCCATTTAATCAACTGTAGATGTAGACTTGTTTTTGAAAAATTTCACTACATTATTACTAAAATTGATTTACGGAGTTTTCCAAGTGAATTTATTTTAATCAACTGTAGACGTAGACTTGTTTTTAATTAAGTTCACGACATTATTACTAAATTGATTTACGGAGTTTCAAGAGAATTTACTTTAATTAACTGTAGATGTAGACTTGTTTTTGATAAAGTTAACTTCATTATTACTAAAATTGATTTACGGAGTTTCAAGAGAATTTACTTTAATCAAATGTAGATGTAGACTTGTTTTTGATAAAGTTCACTTTATTATTACTAAAATTGGATTTACTGAGTTTCAAGAGAATCTTACTTTAATTAACCGTAGATGTAGACTTGTTTTTGATAAAGTTCACTTCATTATTACTAAAATTGGATTTACGGAGTTTCAAGAGAATTTACTTTAATTAACCGTAGATGTAGACTTGTTTTTGATAAAGTTCACTTCATTATTACTAAAATTGGATTTACTGAGTTTCAAGAGAATTTACTTTAATCAACTGTAGATGTAGTCTTGTTTTTGATAAAGTTCACTTCATTATTACTAAAATTGGATTTACGGAGTTTCAAGAGAATTTACTTTAATCAACTGTAGATGTAGACTTGTTTTTGATAAAGTTCACTTCATTTTTACTAAATTGATTTACGGAGTTTCAAGAGAATTTACTTTAATCAACTGTAGATGTAGACTTGTCTTTGATAAATGTCACTACATTTTTACTAAAACTGGATTTACGGAGTTTCAAGAGAACTTACTTTAATCAACTGTAGATGTAGACTTGTTTTTGATAAAGTTCACTTCATTATTACTAAAATTGGATTTACGGAGTTTCAAGAGAATTTACTTTAATCAACTGTAGATGTAGACTTGTTTTTGATAAAGTTCACTTCATTATTACTAAAATTGGATTTACGGAGTTTCAAGAGAATTTACTTTAGTCAACTGTAGATGTAGACTTGTTTTTGACAAAGTGCACTTCATTATTACTAAAATTGGATTTACGGAGTTTCAAGTGAATTTATTTTAATCAACTGTAGACGTAGACTTGTTTTTAATTAAGTTCACTTCATTATTACTAAAATTGGATTTACGGAGTTTCAAGAGAATTTACTTTAATCAACTGTAGATGTAGACTTGTTTTTGAAAAATTTCACTACATTATTACTAAAATTGGATTTACGGAGTTTCAAGTGAATTTATTTTAATCAACTGTAGACGTAGACTTGTTTTTAATTAAGTTCACGACATTATTACTAAAATTGGATTTACGGAGTTTCAAGAGAATTTACTTTAATTAACTGTAGATGTAGACTTGTTTTTGATAAAGTTAACTTCATTATTACTAAAATTGGATTTACGGAGTTTCAAGAGAATTTACTTTAATCAAATGTAGATGTAGACTTGTTTTTGATAAAGTTCACTTTATTATTACTAAAATTGGATTTACTGAGTTTCAAGAGAATTTACTTTAATTAACCGTAGATGTAGACTTGTTTTTGATAAAGTTCACTTCATTATTACTAAAATTGGATTTACGGAGTTTCAAGAGAATTTACTTTAATTAACCGTAGATGTAGACTTGTTTTTGATAAAGTTCACTTCATTATTACTAAAATTGGATTTACTGAGTTTCAAGAGAATTTACTTTAATCAACTGTAGATGTAGTCTTGTTTTTGATAAAGTTCACTTCATTATTACTAAAATTGGATTTACGGAGTTTCAAGAGAATTTACTTTAATCAACTGTAGATGTAGACTTGTTTTTGATAAAGTTCACTTCATTTTTACTAAAATTGGATTTACGGAGTTTCAAGAGAATTTACTTTAATCAACTGTAGATGTAGACTTGTCTTTGATAAATGTCACTACATTTTTACTAAAACTGGATTTACGGAGTTTCAAGAGAACTTACTTTAATCAACTGTAGATGTAGACTTGTTTTTGATAAAGTTCACTTCATTATTACTAAAATTGGATTTACGGAGTTTCAAGAGAATTTACTTTAATCAACTGTAGATGTAGACTTGTTTTTGATAAAGTTCACTTCATTATTACTAAAATTGGATTTACGGAGTTTCAAGAGAATTTACTTTAGTCAACTGTAGATGTAGACTTGTTTTTGACAAAGTGCACTTCATTATTACTAAAATTGGATTTACGGAGTTTCAAGTGAATTTATTTTAATCAACTGTAGACGTAGACTTGTTTTTAATTAAGTTCACTTCATTATTACTAAAATTGGATTTACGGAGTTTCAAGAGAATTTACTTTAATTAACTGTAGATGTAGACTTGTTTTTGATAAAGTTAACTTCATTATTACTAAAATTGGATTTACGGAGTTTCAAGAGAATTTACTTTAATCAAATGTAGATGTAGACTTGTTTTTGATAAAGTTCACTACATTATTACTAAAATTGGATTTACGGAGTTTCAAGAGAATTTACTTTAATCAACTGTAGATGTTGATTTGTTTTTGATAAAGTTCACTTCATTATTACTAAAATTGGATAAACGGAGTTTCAAGAGAATTTACTTTAATTAACTGTAGATGTAGACTTGTTTTTGATAAAGTTCACTTCTTTATTACTAAAATTGGATTTACTGAGTTTCAAGAGAATTTACTTCAATCAATCCGTAGATGTAGTCTTGTTTTTGATAAAGTTCACTTCATTATTACTTAAAAAAATTGGATTAGCTTTATTTCAAGAGAATTTACTTTAATCAACTGTAGATGTAGACTTGTTTTTGATAAAGTTCACTACATTATTACTAAAATTGGATTTACTGAGTTTCAAGAGAATTTACTTTAATCAACTGTAGATGTAGACTTGTTTTTACAAAGTTCACTTCATTATTACTAAAATTGATTTTTACTGAGTTTCAAGAGAATTTACTTTAATCAACTGTAGATGTAGTCTTGTTTTTGATAAAGTTCACTTCATTATTACTAAAATTGGATTTACGTAGTTTCCAAGAGAATTTACTTTAATCAACTGCAGATGTAGACTTGTTTTTGATAAAGTTCACTTCATTATTACTAAAATTGGATTTACGGAGTTTCAAGAGAATTTACTTTAATCAACTGTAGACGTAGACTTGTTTTTGATAAAGTTCACTTCATTTTTAATAAAATTGGATTTAAGGAGTTTCAAGAGAATTTACTTTAATCAACTGTAGATGTAGACTTGTTTTTGATAAAGTTCACTTCATTTCTACTAAAATTGGATTTACGGAGTTTCAAGAGAATTTACTTTAATCAACTGTAGATGTAGATTTGTTTTTGATAAAGTTCACTTAATTATTACTAAAATTGGATTTACGGAGTTTCAAGTGAATTTATTTTAATCAACTGTAGACGTAGACTTGTTTTTAATTAAGTTCACGACATTATTACTAAAATTGATTTACGGAGTTTCAAGAGAATTTATTTAATTAACTGTAGATGTAGACTTGTTTTTGATAAAGTTAACTTCATTATTACTAAAATTGATTTACGGAGTTTCAAGAGAATTTACTTTAATCAAATGTAGATGTAGACTTGTTTTTGATAAAGTTCACTTCATTATTACTAAAATTGGATTTACGGAAAGTTTCAAGAGTAGAATTTACTTTAATCAACTGTAGATGTAGACTTGTTTTTGATAAAGTTCACTTCATTATTACTAAAATTGGATTTACGGAGTTTCAAGAGAATTTACTTTAATCAACTGTAGATGTAAACTTGTTTTTTATAAAGTTCACTTCATTATTACTAAAATTGGATTTACGGAGTTTCAAGAGAATTTATTTTAATCAACTGTAGATGTAGACTTGTTTTTGATAAAGTTCACTACATTATTACTAAAAAAATTGGATTTACGGAGTTTCAAGATAATTTACTTTAATCAACTGTAGATGTAGACTTGTTTTGAAAAATTTCACTACATTATTACTAAAATTGATTTACGGAGTTTCAAGTGAATTTATTTTAATCAACTGTAGACGTAGACTTGTTTTTAATTAAGTTCACGACATTATTACTAAAATTGGATTTACGGAGTTTCAAGAGAATTTACTTAATTAACTGTAGATGTAGACTTGTTTTTGATAAAGTTAACTTCATTATTACTAAAATTGGATTTACGGAGTTTCAAGAGAATTTACTTTAATCAAATGTGTAGATGTAGACTTGTTTTTGATAAAGTTCACTTTATTATTACTAAAATTGGATTTACTGAGTTTCAAGAGGAATTTACTTTAATTAACCGTAGATGTAGACTTGTTTTTGATAAAGTTCACTTCATTATTACTAAAATTGGATTTACGGAGTTTCAAGAGAATTTACTTTAATTAACCGTAGATGTAGACTTGTTTTTGATAAAGTTCACTTCATTATTACTAAAATTGGATTTACTGAGTTTCAAGAGAATTTACTTTTAATCAACTGTAGATGTAGTCTTGTTTTTGATAAAGTTCATCATTATTACTAAAATTGATTTACGGAGTTTCAAGACAATTTACTTTAATCAACTGTAGATGTAGACTTGTTTTTGATAAAGTGCACTTCATTATTACTAAAATTGGATTTACGTAGTTTCAAGAGAATTTACTTTAATCAACTGCAGATGTAGACTTGTTTTTAATAAAGTTCACTTCATTATTACTAAAATTGGATTTACGGAGTTTCAAGAGAATTTACTTTAATCAACTGTAGATGTAAACTTGTTTTTTATAAAGTTCACTTCATTATTACTAAAATTGGATTTACGGAGTTTCAAGAGAATTTATTTTAATCAACTGTAGATGTAGACTTGTTTTTGATAAAGTTCACTACATTATTACTAAAATTGGATTTACGGAGTTTCTAGATAATTTACTTTAATCAACTGTAGATGTAGACTTGTTTTTGAAAAATTTCACTACATTATTACTAAAATTGGATTTACGGAGTTTCAAGAGAATTTACTTTAGTCAACTGTAGATGTAGACATGTTTTTGATAAAGTTCACTTCATTATTACTAAAATTGGATTTACGGAGTTTCAAGTGAATTTATTTTAATCAACTGTAGACGTAGACTTGTTTTTAATTAAGTTCACGACATTATTACTAAAATTGGATTTACGGAGTTTCAAGAGAATTTACTTTAATTAACTGTAGATGTAGACTTGTTTTTGATAAAGTTAACTTCATTATTACTAAAATTGGATTTACGGAGTTTCAAGAGAATTTACTTTAATCAAATGTAGATGTAGACTTGTTTTTGATAAAGTTCACTTCATTATTACTAAAATTGGATTTACTGAGTTTCAAGAGAATTTACTTTAATTAACCGTAGATGTAGACTTGTTTTTGATAAAGTTCACTTCATTATTACTAAAATTGGATTTACGGAGTTTCAAGAGAATTTACTTTAATTAACCGTAGATGTAGACTTGTTTTTGATAAAGTTCACTTCATTATTACTAAAATTGGATTTACTGAGTTTCAAGAGAATTTACTTTAATCAACTGTAGATGTAGTCTTGTTTTTGATAAAGTTCACTTCATTATTACTAAAATTGGATTTACGGAGTTTCAAGAGAATTTACTTTAATCAACTGTAGATGTAGACTTGTTTTTAATAAAGTTCACTTCATTTTTACTAAAATTGGACTTACGGAGTTTCAAGAGAATTTACTTTAATCAACTGTAGATGTAGAATTGTTTTTGATAAAGTTCACTACATTATTACTAAAATTGGATTTACGGAGGTTCAAGAGAATTTACTTTAATCAACTGTAGATGTAGACTTGTTTTTGATAAAGTTCACTTCATTTCTACTCAAATTTGATTTACGGAGTTTCAAGAGAATTTACTTTAATCAACTGTAGATGTAGACTTGTTTTTGATAAAGTTCACTTCATTTTTACTAAAATTGGATTTACGGAGTTTCAAGAGAATTTACTTTAATCAACTGTAGATGTAGACTTGTTTTTGATAAAGTTCACTTCATTATTACTAAAATTGGATTTACGGAGTTTCAACAGAATTTACTTTAATCAACTGTAGATGTAGATTTGTTTTTGATAAAGTTCACTTCATTATTACTAAAATTGGATTTACGGAGTTTCAAGTGAATTTATTTTAATCAACTGTAGACGTAGACTTGTTTTTAATTAAGTTCACGACATTATTACTAAAATTGGATTTACGGAGTTTCAAGAGAATTTATTTAATTAACTGTAGATGTAGACTTGTTTTTGATAAAGTTCACTTCTTTATTACTAAAATTGGATTTACTGAGTTTCAAGAGAATTTACTTCAATCAACTGTAGATGTAGTCTTGTTTTTGATAAAGTTCACTTCATTATTACTAAAATTGGATTTACGGAGTTTCAAGAGAATTTACTTTAATCAACTGTAGATGTAGACTTGTTTTTGATAAAGTTCACTACATTATTACTAAAATTGGATTTACTGAGTTTCAAGAGAATTTACTTTAATCAACTGTAGATGTAGACTTGTTTTTGATAAAGTTCACTTCATTATTACTAAAATTGGATTTACTGAGTTTCAAGAGAATTTACTTTAATCAACTGTAGATGTAGTCTTGTTTTTGATAAAGTTCACTTCATTATTACTAAAATTGGATTTACGTAGTTTCAAGAGAATTTACTTTAATCAACTGTAGATGTAGACTTGTTTTTGATAAAGTTCACTTCATTATTACTAAAATTGGATTTACGGAGTTTCAAGAGAATTTACTTTAATCAACTGTAGATGTAGACTTGTTTTTGATAAAGTTCACTTCATTTTTACTAAAATTGGATTTAAGGAGTTTCAAGAGAATTTACTTTAATCAACTGTAGATGTAGACTTGTTTTTGATAAAGTTCACTTCATTTCTACTAAAATTGGATTTACGGAGTTTCAAGAGAATTTACTTTAATCAACTGTAGATGTAGATTTGTTTTTGATAAAGTTCACTTAATTATTACTAAAATTGGATTTACGGAGTTTCAAGTGAATTTATTTTAATCAACTGTAGACGTAGACTTGTTTTTAATTAAGTTCACGACATTATTACTAAAATTGGATTTACGGAGTTTCAAGAGAATTTATTTAATTAACTGTAGATGTAGACTTGTTTTTGATAAAGTTAACTTCATTATTACTAAAATTGGATTTACGGAGTTTCAAGAGAATTTACTTTAATCAAATGTAGATGTAGACTTGTTTTTGATAAAGTTCACTTCATTATTACTAAAATTGGATTTACGGAGTTTCAAGAGAATTTACTTTAATCAACTGTAGATGTAGACTTGTTTTTGATAAAGTTCACTTCATTATTACTAAAATTGGATTTACGGAGTTTCAAGAGAATTTACTTTAATCAACTGTAGATGTAAACTTGTTTTTTATAAAGTTCACTTCATTATTACTAAAATTGGATTTACGGAGTTTCAAGAGAATTTATTTTAATCAACTGTAGATGTAGACTTGTTTTTGATAAAGTTCACTACATTATTACTAAAATTGGATTTACGGAGTTTCAAGATAATTTACTTTAATCAACTGTAGATGTAGACTTGTTTTTGAAAAATTTCACTACATTATTACTAAAATTGGATTTACGGAGTTTCAAGTGAATTTATTTTAATCAACTGTAGACGTAGACTTGTTTTTAATTAAGTTCACGACATTATTACTAAAATTGGATTTACGGAGTTTCAAGAGAATTTACTTTAATTAACTGTAGATGTAGACTTGTTTTTGATAAAGTTAACTTCATTATTACTAAAATTGGATTTACGGAGTTTCAAGAGAATTTACTTTAATCAAATGTAGATGTAGACTTGTTTTTGATAAAGTTCACTTTATTATTACTAAAATTGGATTTACTGAGTTTCAAGAGAATTTACTTTAATTAACCGTAGATGTAGACTTGTTTTTGATAAAGTTCACTTCATTATTACTAAAATTGGATTTACGGAGTTTCAAGAGAATTTACTTTAATTAACCGTAGATGTAGACTTGTTTTTGATAAAGTTCACTTCATTATTACTAAAATTGGATTTACTGAGTTTCAAGAGAATTTACTTTAATCAACTGTAGATGTAGTCTTGTTTTTGATAAAGTTCACTTCATTATTACTAAAATTGGATTTACGGAGTTTCAAGACAATTTACTTTAATCAACTGTAGATGTAGACTTGTTTTTGATAAAGTGCACTTCATTATTACTAAAATTGGATTTACGTAGTTTCAAGAGAATTTACTTTAATCAACTGCAGATGTAGACTTGTTTTTAATAAAGTTCACTTCATTATTACTAAAATTGGATTTACGGAGTTTCAAGAGAATTTACTTTAATCAACTGTAGATGTAAACTTGTTTTTTATAAAGTTCACTTCATTATTACTAAAATTGGATTTACGGAGTTTCAAGAGAATTTATTTTAATCAACTGTAGATGTAGACTTGTTTTTGATAAAGTTCACTACATTATTACTAAAATTGGATTTACGGAGTTTCTAGATAATTTACTTTAATCAACTGTAGATGTAGACTTGTTTTTGAAAAATTTCACTACATTATTACTAAAATTGGATTTACGGAGTTTCAAGAGAATTTACTTTAGTCAACTGTAGATGTAGACATGTTTTTGATAAAGTTCACTTCATTATTACTAAAATTGGATTTACGGAGTTTCAAGTGAATTTATTTTAATCAACTGTAGACGTAGACTTGTTTTTAATTAAGTTCACGACATTATTACTAAAATTGGATTTACGGAGTTTCAAGAGAATTTACTTTAATTAACTGTAGATGTAGACTTGTTTTTGATAAAGTTAACTTCATTATTACTAAAATTGGATTTACGGAGTTTCAAGAGAATTTACTTTAATCAAATGTAGATGTAGACTTGTTTTTGATAAAGTTCACTTCATTATTACTAAAATTGGATTTACTGAGTTTCAAGAGAATTTACTTTAATTAACCGTAGATGTAGACTTGTTTTTGATAAAGTTCACTTCATTATTACTAAAATTGGATTTACGGAGTTTCAAGAGAATTTACTTTAATTAACCGTAGATGTAGACTTGTTTTTGATAAAGTTCACTTCATTATTACTAAAATTGGATTTACTGAGTTTCAAGAGAATTTACTTTAATCAACTGTAGATGTAGTCTTGTTTTTGATAAAGTTCACTTCATTATTACTAAAATTGGATTTACGGAGTTTCAAGAGAATTTACTTTAATCAACTGTAGATGTAGACTTGTTTTTAATAAAGTTCACTTCATTTTTACTAAAATTGGACTTACGGAGTTTCAAGAGAATTTACTTTAATCAACTGTAGATGTAGAATTGTTTTTGATAAAGTTCACTACATTATTACTAAAATTGGATTTACGGAGGTTCAAGAGAATTTACTTTAATCAACTGTAGATGTAGACTTGTTTTTGATAAAGTTCACTTCATTTCTACTCAAATTTGATTTACGGAGTTTCAAGAGAATTTACTTTAATCAACTGTAGATGTAGACTTGTTTTTGATAAAGTTCACTTCATTTTTACTAAAATTGGATTTACGGAGTTTCAAGAGAATTTACTTTAATCAACTGTAGATGTAGACTTGTTTTTGATAAAGTTCACTTCATTATTACTAAAATTGGATTTACGGAGTTTCAACAGAATTTACTTTAATCAACTGTAGATGTAGATTTGTTTTTGATAAAGTTCACTTCATTATTACTAAAATTGGATTTACGGAGTTTCAAGTGAATTTATTTTAATCAACTGTAGACGTAGACTTGTTTTTAATTAAGTTCACGACATTATTACTAAAATTGGATTTACGGAGTTTCAAGAGAATTTATTTAATTAACTGTAGATGTAGACTTGTTTTTGATAAAGTTAACTTCATTGTTACTAAAATTGGATTTACGGAGTTTCAAGAGAATTTACTTTAATCAAATGTAGATGTAGACTTGTTTTTGATAAAGTTCACTTCATTATTACTAAAATTGGATTTACGGAGTTTCAAGAGAATTTACTTTAATCAACTGTAGATGTAGACTTGTTTTTGATAAAGTTCACTTCATTATTACTAAAATTGGATTTACGGAGTTTCAAGAGAATTTACTTTAATCAACTGTAGATGTAGACTTGTTTTTGATAAAGTTCACTTCATTTCTACTAAAATTGGATTTACGGAGTTTCAAGAGAATTTACTTTAATCAACTGTAGATGTAGACTTGTTTTTAATAAAGTTCACTTCATTTTTACTAAAATTGGACTTACGGAGTTTCAAGAGAATTTATTTTAATCAACTGTAGATGTAGACTTGTTTTTGATAAAGTTCACTACATTATTACTAAAATTGGATTTACGGAGTTTCAAGATAATTTACTTTAATCAACTGTAGATGTAGACTTGTTTTTGAAAAATTTCACTACATTATTACTAAAATTGGATTTACGGAGTTTCAAGTGAATTTATTTTAATCAACTGTAGACGTAGACTTGTTTTTAATTAAGTTCACGACATTATTACTAAAATTGGATTTACGGAGTTTCAAGAGAATTTACTTTAATTAACTGTAGATGTAGACTTGTTTTTGATAAAGTTAACTTCATTATTACTAAAATTGGATTTACGGAGTTTCAAGAGAATTTACTTTAATCAAATGTAGATGTAGACTTGTTTTTGATAAAGTTCACTTTATTATTACTAAAATTGGATTTACTGAGTTTCAAGAGAATTTACTTTAATTAACCGTAGATGTAGACTTGTTTTTGATAAAGTTCACTTCATTATTACTAAAATTGGATTTACGGAGTTTCAAGAGAATTTACTTTAATTAACCGTAGATGTAGACTTGTTTTTGATAAAGTTCACTTCATTATTACCAAAATTGGATTTACTGAGTTTCAAGAGAATTTACTTTAATCAACTGTAGATGTAGTCTTGTTTTTGATAAAGTTCACTTCATTATTACTAAAATTGGATTTACGGAGTTTCAAGACAATTTACTTTAATCAACTGTAGATGTAGACTTGTTTTTGATAAAGTGCACTTCATTATTACTAAAATTGGATTTACGTAGTTTCAAGAGAATTTACTTTAATCAACTGCAGATGTAGACTTGTTTTTAATAAAGTTCACTTCATTATTACTAAAATTGGATTTACGGAGTTTCAAGAGAATTTACTTTAATCAACTGTAGATGTAAACTTGTTTTTTATAAAGTTCACTTCATTATTACTAAAATTGTATTTACGGAGTTTCAAGAGAATTTATTTTAATCAACTGTAGATGTAGACTTGTTTTTGATAAAGTTCACTACATTATTACTAAAATTGGATTTACGGAGTTTCTAGATAATTTACTTTAATCAACTGTAGATGTAGACTTGTTTTTGAAAAATTTCACTACATTATTACTAAAATTGGATTTACGGAGTTTCAAGAGAATTTACTTTAGTCAACTGTAGATGTAGACATGTTTTTGATAAAGTTCACTTCATTATTACTAAAATTGGATTTACGGAGTTTCAAGTGAATTTATTTTAATCAACTGTAGACGTAGACTTGTTTTTAATTAAGTTCACGACATTATTACTAAAATTGGATTTACGGAGTTTCAAGAGAATTTACTTTAATTAACTGTAGATGTAGACTTGTTTTTGATAAAGTTAACTTCATTATTACTAAAATTGGATTTACGGAGTTTCAAGAGAATTTACTTTAATCAAATGTAGATGTAGACTTGTTTTTGATAAAGTTCACTTCATTATTACTAAAATTGGATTTACTGAGTTTCAAGAGAATTTACTTTAATTAACCGTAGATGTAGACTTGTTTTTGATAAAGTTCACTTCATTATTACTAAAATTGGATTTACGGAGTTTCAAGAGAATTTACTTTAATTAACCGTAGATGTAGACTTGTTTTTGATAAAGTTCACTTCATTATTACTAAAATTGGATTTACTGAGTTTCAAGAGAATTTACTTTAATCAACTGTAGATGTAGTCTTGTTTTTGATAAAGTTCACTTCATTATTACTAAAATTGGATTTACGGAGTTTCAAGAGAATTTACTTTAATCAACTGTAGATGTAGACTTGTTTTTAATAAAGTTCACTTCATTTTTACTAAAATTGGACTTACGGAGTTTCAAGAGAATTTACTTTAATCAACTGTAGATGTAGAATTGTTTTTGATAAAGTTCACTACATTATTACTAAAATTGGATTTACGGAGGTTCAAGAGAATTTACTTTAATCAACTGTAGATGTAGACTTGTTTTTGATAAAGTTCACTTCATTTCTACTCAAATTTGATTTACGGAGTTTCAAGAGAATTTACTTTAATCAACTGTAGATGTAGACTTGTTTTTGATAAAGTTCACTTCATTTTTACTAAAATTGGATTTACGGAGTTTCAAGAGAATTTACTTTAATCAACTGTAGATGTAGACTTGTTTTTGATAAAGTTCACTTCATTATTACTAAAATTGGATTTACGGAGTTTCAACAGAATTTACTTTAATCAACTGTAGATGTAGATTTGTTTTTGATAAAGTTCACTTCATTATTACTAAAATTGGATTTACGGAGTTTCAAGTGAATTTATTTTAATCAACTGTAGACGTAGACTTGTTTTTAATTAAGTTCACGACATTATTACTAAAATTGGATTTACGGAGTTTCAAGAGAATTTATTTAATTAACTGTAGATGTAGACTTGTTTTTGATAAAGTTAACTTCATTATTACTAAAATTGGATTTACGGAGTTTCAAGAGAATTTACTTTAATCAAATGTAGATGTAGACTTGTTTTTGATAAAGTTCACTTCATTATTACTAAAATTGGATTTACGGAGTTTCAAGAGAATTTACTTTAATCAACTGTAGATGTAGACTTGTTTTTGATAAAGTTCACTTCATTATTACTAAAATTGGATTTACGGAGTTTCAAGAGAATTTACTTTAATCAACTGTAGATGTAAACTTGTTTTTTATAAAGTTCACTTCATTATTACTAAAATTGGATTTACGGAGTTTCAAGAGAATTTATTTTAATCAACTGTAGATGTAGACTTGTTTTTGATAAAGTTCACTACATTATTACTAAAATTGGATTTACGGAGTTTCAAGATAATTTACTTTAATCAACTGTAGATGTAGACTTGTTTTTGAAAAATTTCACTACATTATTACTAAAATTGGATTTACGGAGTTTCAAGAGAATTTACTTTAGTCAACTGTAGATGTAGACTTGTTTTTGATAAAGTTCACTTCATTATTACTAAAATTGGATTTACGGAGTTTCAAGTGAATTTATTTTAATCAACTGTAGACGTAGACTTGTTTTTAATTAAGTTCACGACATTATTACTAAAATTGGATTTACGGAGTTTCAAGAGAATTTACTTTAATTAACTGTAGATGTAGACTTGTTTTTGATAAAGTTAACTTCATTATTACTAAAATTGGATTTACGGAGTTTCAAGAGAATTTACTTTAATCAAATGTAGATGTAGACTTGTTTTTGATAAAGTTCACTTTATTATTACTAAAATTGGATTTACTGAGTTTCAAGAGAATTTACTTTAATTAACCGTAGATGTAGACTTGTTTTTGATAAAGTTCACTTCATTATTACTAAAATTGGATTTACGGAGTTTCAAGAGAATTTACTTTAATTAACCGTAGATGTAGACTTGTTTTTGATAAAGTTCACTTCATTATTACCAAAATTGGATTTACTGAGTTTCAAGAGAATTTACTTTAATCAACTGTAGATGTAGTCTTGTTTTTGATAAAGTTCACTTCATTATTACTAAAATTGGATTTACGGAGTTTCAAGACAATTTACTTTAATCAACTGTAGATGTAGACTTGTTTTTGATAAAGTGCACTTCATTATTACTAAAATTGGATTTACGTAGTTTCAAGAGAATTTACTTTAATCAACTGCAGATGTAGACTTGTTTTTAATAAAGTTCACTTCATTATTACTAAAATTGGATTTACGGAGTTTCAAGAGAATTTACTTTAATCAACTGTAGATGTAAACTTGTTTTTTATAAAGTTCACTTCATTATTACTAAAATTGTATTTACGGAGTTTCAAGAGAATTTATTTTAATCAACTGTAGATGTAGACTTGTTTTTGATAAAGTTCACTACATTATTACTAAAATTGGATTTACGGAGTTTCTAGATAATTTACTTTAATCAACTGTAGATGTAGACTTGTTTTTGAAAAATTTCACTACATTATTACTAAAATTGGATTTACGGAGTTTCAAGAGAATTTACTTTAGTCAACTGTAGATGTAGACATGTTTTTGATAAAGTTCACTTCATTATTACTAAAATTGGATTTACGGAGTTTCAAGTGAATTTATTTTAATCAACTGTAGACGTAGACTTGTTTTTAATTAAGTTCACGACATTATTACTAAAATTGGATTTACGGAGTTTCAAGAGAATTTACTTTAATTAACTGTAGATGTAGACTTGTTTTTGATAAAGTTAACTTCATTATTACTAAAATTGGATTTACGGAGTTTCAAGAGAATTTACTTTAATCAAATGTAGATGTAGACTTGTTTTTGATAAAGTTCACTTCATTATTACTAAAATTGGATTTACTGAGTTTCAAGAGAATTTACTTTAATTAACCGTAGATGTAGACTTGTTTTTGATAAAGTTCACTTCATTATTACTAAAATTGGATTTACGGAGTTTCAAGAGAATTTACTTTAATTAACCGTAGATGTAGACTTGTTTTTGATAAAGTTCACTTCATTATTACTAAAATTGGATTTACTGAGTTTCAAGAGAATTTACTTTAATCAACTGTAGATGTAGTCTTGTTTTTGATAAAGTTCACTTCATTATTACTAAAATTGGATTTACGGAGTTTCAAGAGAATTTACTTTAATCAACTGTAGATGTAGACTTGTTTTTAATAAAGTTCACTTCATTTTTACTAAAATTGGACTTACGGAGTTTCAGAGAATTTACTTTAATCAACTTGTAGATGTAGAATTGTTTTTGATAAAGTTCACTACATTATTACTAAAATTGATTTACGAGTGTTCAAGAGAATTTACTTTAATCAACTGGAGAGTAGGATTCCGTTTTTGATAAAGTTCACTTCATTTCTACTCAAATTTGATTTACGGAGTTTCAAGAGAATTTACTTTAATCAACTGTAGATGTAGACTTGTTTTTGATAAAGTTCACTCTTGTATTTTACTAAAATTGGATTTACGGAGTTTCAAGAGAATTTACTTTAATCAATCCAGATGTAGACTTGTTTTTGATAAAGTTCACTTCATTATTACTAAAAATTGGATTTACGGAGTTTCAACAGAATTTACTTTAATCAACTGTAGATGTAGATTTGTTTTTGATAAAGTTCACTTCATTATTACTAAAAATTGGATTTACGAGCTTCAAGTGAACGAGCCAATCAACTGTAGACGCAGACTTGTTTTTAATTAAGTCTACGACATTATTACTAAAATTGATTTACGGAGTTTCAAGAGAATTTATTTAATTAACTGTAGATGTAGACTTGTTTTTGATAAAGTTAACTTCATTATTACTAAAATTGGATTTACGGAGTTTCAAGAGAATTTACTTTAATCAAATGTAGATGTAGACTTGTTTTTGATAAAGTTCACTTCATTATTACTAAAATTGGATTTACGGAGTTTCAAGAGAATTTACTTTAATCAACTGTAGATGTAGACTTGTTTTTGATAAAGTTCACTTCATTATTACTAAAATTGGATTTACGGAGTTTCAAGAGAATTTACTTTAATCAACTGTAGATGTAAACTTGTTTTTTATAAAGTTCACTTCATTATTACTAAAATTGGATTTACGGAGTTTCAAGAGAATTTATTTTAATCAACTGTAGATGTAGACTTGTTTTTGATAAAGTTCACTACATTATTACTAAAATTGGATTTACGGAGTTTCAAGATAATTTACTTTAATCAACTGTAGATGTAGACTTGTTTTTGAAAAATTTCACTACATTATTACTAAAATTGGATTTACGGAGTTTCAAGAGAATTTACTTTAGTCAACTGTAGATGTAGACTTGTTTTTGATAAAGTTCACTTCATTATTACTAAAATTGGATTTACGGAGTTTCAAGTGAATTTATTTTAATCAACTGTAGACGTAGACTTGTTTTTAATTAAGTTCACGACATTATTACTAAAATTGGATTTACGGAGTTTCAAGAGAATTTACTTTAATTAACTGTAGATGTAGACTTGTTTTTGATAAAGTTAACTTCATTATTACTAAAATTGGATTTACGGAGTTTCAAGAGAATTTACTTTAATCAAATGTAGATGTAGACTTGATTTTGATAAAGTTCACTTCATTATTACTAAAATTGGATTTACTGAGTTTCAAGAGAATTTACTTTAATTAACCGTAGATGTAGACTTGTTTTTGATAAAGTTCACTTCATTATTACTAAAATTGGATTTACGGAGTTTCAAGAGAATTTACTTTAATTAACCGTAGATGTAGACTTGTTTTTGATAAAGTTCACTTCATTATTACTAAAATTGGATTTACTGAGTTTCAAGAGAATTTACTTTAATCAACTGTAGATGTAGTCTTGTTTTTGATAAAGTTCACTTCATTATTACTAAAATTGGATTTACGGAGTTTCAAGAGAATTTACTTTAATCAACTGTAGATGTAGACTTGTTTTTGATAAAGTTCACGACATTATTACTAAAATTGGATTTACGTAGTTTCAAGAGAATTTACTTTAATCAACTGCAGATGTAGACTTGTTTTTAATAAAGTTCACTTCATTATTACTAAAATTGGATTTACGGAGTTTCAAGAGAATTTACTTTAATCAACTGTAGATGTAAACTTGTTTTTTATAAAGTTCACTTCATTATTACTAAAATTGGATTTACGGAGTTTCAAGAGAATTTATTTTAATCAACTGTAGATGTAGACTTGTTTTTGATAAAGTTCACTACATTATTACTAAAATTGGATTTACGGAGTTTCTAGATAATTTACTTTAATCAACTGTAGATGTAGACTTGTGTTTGAAAAATTTCACTACATTATTACTAAAATTGGATTTACGGAGTTTCAAGAGAATTTACTTTAGTCAACTGTAGATGTAGACTTGTTTTTGATAAAGTTCACTTCATTATTACTAAAATTGGATTTACGGAGTTTCAAGTGAATTTATTTTAATCAACTGTAGACGTAGACTTGTTTTTAATTAAGTTCACGACATTATTACTAAAATTGGATTTACGGAGTTTCAAGAGAATTTACTTTAATTAACTGTAGATGTAGACTTGTTTTTGATAAAGTTAACTTCATTATTACTAAAATTGGATTTACGGAGTTTCAAGAGAATTTACTTTAATCAAATGTAGATGTAGACTTGTTTTTGATAAAGTTCACTTCATTATTACTAAAATTGGATTTACTGAGTTTCAAGAGAATTTACTTTAATTAACCGTAGATGTAGACTTGTTTTTGATAAAGTTCACTTCATTATTACTAAAATTGGATTTACGTAGTTTCAAGTGAATTTATTTTAATCAACTGTAGACGTAGACTTGTTTTTAATTAAGTTCACGACATTATTACTAAAATTGGATTTACGGAGTTTCAAGAGAATTTATTTAATTAACTGTAGATGTAGACTTGTTTTTGATAAAGTTAACTTCATTATTACTAAAATTGGATTTACGGAGTTTCAAGAGAATTTACTTTAATCAAATGTAGATGTAGACTTGTTTTTGATAAAGTTCACTTCATTATTACTAAAATTGGATTTACGGAGTTTCAAGAGAATTTACTTTAATCAACTGTAGATGTAGACTTGTTTTTGATAAAGTTCACTTCATTATTACTAAAATTGGATTTACGGAGTTTCAAGAGAATTTACTTTAATCAACTGTAGATGTAAACTTGTTTTTTATAAAGTTCACTTCATTATTACTAAAATTGGATTTACGGAGTTTCAAGAGAATTTATTTTAATCAACTGTAGATGTAGACTTGTTTTTGATAAAGTTCACTACATTATTACTAAAATTGGATTTACGGAGTTTCAAGATAATTTACTTTAATCAACTGTAGATGTAGACTTGTTTTTGAAAAATTTCACTACATTATTACTAAAATTGGATTTACGGAGTTTCAAGAGAATTTACTTTAGTCAACTGTAGATGTAGACTTGTTTTTGATAAAGTTCACTTCATTATTACTAAAATTGGATTTACGGAGTTTCAAGTGAATTTATTTTAATCAACTGTAGACGTAGACTTGTTTTTAATTAAGTTCACGACATTATTACTAAAATTGGATTTACGGAGTTTCAAGAGAATTTACTTTAATTAACTGTAGATGTAGACTTGTTTTTGATAAAGTTAACTTCATTATTACTAAAATTGGATTTACGGAGTTTCAAGAGAATTTACTTTAATCAAATGTAGATGTAGACTTGATTTTGATAAAGTTCACTTCATTATTACTAAAATTGGATTTACTGAGTTTCAAGAGAATTTACTTTAATTAACCGTAGATGTAGACTTGTTTTTGATAAAGTTCACTTCATTATTACTAAAATTGGATTTACGGAGTTTCAAGAGAATTTACTTTAATTAACCGTAGATGTAGACTTGTTTTTGATAAAGTTCACTTCATTATTACTAAAATTGGATTTACTGAGTTTCAAGAGAATTTACTTTAATCAACTGTAGATGTAGTCTTGTTTTTGATAAAGTTCACTTCATTATTACTAAAATTGGATTTACGGAGTTTCAAGAGAATTTACTTTAATCAACTGTAGATGTAGACTTGTTTTTGATAAAGTTCACGACATTATTACTAAAATTGGATTTACGGAGTTTCAAGAGAATTTACTTTAATCAACTGTAGATGTAAACTTGTTTTTTATAAAGTTCACTTCATTATTACTAAAATTGGATTTACGGAGTTTCAAGAGAATTTATTTTAATCAACTGTAGATGTAGACTTGTTTTTGATAAAGTTCACTACATTATTACTAAAATTGGATTTACGGAGTTTCTAGATAATTTACTTTAATCAACTGTAGATGTAGACTTGTGTTTGAAAAATTTCACTACATTACTAAAATTGGATTTGGAGTTTCAAGAGAATTTACTTTAGTCAACTGTAGATGTAGACTTGTTTTTGATAAAGTTCACTTCATTATTACTAAAATTGGATTTACGGAGTTTCAAGTGAATTTATTTTAATCAACTGTAGACGTAGACTTGTTTTTAATTAAGTTCACGACATTATTACTAAAATTGGATTTACGGAGTTTCAAGAGAATTTACTTTAATTAACTGTAGATGTAGACTTGTTTTTTTGATAAAGTTAACTTCATTATTACTAAAATTGGATTTACGGAGTTTCAAGAGAATTTACTTTAATCAAATGTAGATGTAGACTTGTTTTTGATAAGAAGTTCGCTTCATTATTACTAAAATTGGATTTACTGAGTTTCAAGAGAATTTACTTTAATTAACCGTAGATGTAGACTTGTTTTTGATAAAATTTCACTTCCGTACTAAAAATTAGGTTTACGGAGTTTCAAGAGAATTTACTTTAATTAACCGTAGATGTAGACTTGTTTTGATAAAGTTCACTTCCATTATTACTAAAATTGGATTTACTGAGTTTCAAGAGAATTTGCTTTAATCAACTGTAGATGTAGTCTTGTTTTTGATAAAGTTCATACCATTATTACTAAAATTGGATTTACGGAGTTTCAAGAGAATTTACTTTAATCAACTGTAGATGTAGACTTGTTTTTGATAAAGTTCACTACATTATTACTAAAATTGGATTTGCGTAGTTTCAAGAGAATTTACTTTAATCAACTGTAGATATAGACTTGTTTTGATAAAGTTCACTTCATTATTACTAAAATTGGATTTACGGAGTTTCAAGAGAATTTACTTTAATCAACTGTAGATGTAGACTTGTTTTGATAAAGTTCACTACATTATTACTGAAATTGGATTTACGGAGTTTCAAAATTTACTTTAATCAACTGTAGATGTAGACTTGTTTTGATAAAGTTCACTTCATTTCTACTAAAATTGGATTTACGGAGTTTCAAAAATTTACTTTAATCAACTGTAGATGTAGACTTGTTTTTGATAAAGTTCACTTCATTTCTACTAAAATTGGATTTACGGAGTTTCAAGAGAATTTACTTTAATCAACTGTAGATGTAAACTTGTTTTTTATAAGTTCACTTCATTATTACTAAAATTGGATTTACGGAGTTTCAAGAGAATTTATTTAATCAACTGTAGATGTAGACTTGTTTTTTTGATAAAGTTCACTACATTATTACTAAAATTGGATTTACGGAGTTTCTGGATAATTACTTTAATCAACTGTAGATGTAGACTTGTTTTTGAAAAATTTCACTACATTATTACTAAAAATTGGATTTACGGAGTTTCAGAGAATTTACTTTGGTCAACTGTAGATGTAGACTTGTTTTTGATAAAGTTCACTTCATTATTACTAAAATTGGATTTACGGAGTTTCAAGTGAATTTATTTTAATCAACTGTAGACGTAGACTTGTTTTTAATTAAGTTCACGACATTATTACTAAAATTGGATTTACGGAGTTTCAAGAGAATTTACTTTAATTAACTGTAGATGTAGACTTGTTTTTGATAAAGTTAACTTCATTATTACTAAAATTGGATTTACGGAGTTTCAAGAGAATTTACTTTAATCAAATGTAGATGTAGACTTGTTTTTGATAAAGTTCACTTCATTATTACTAAAATTGGATTTACGGAGTTTCAAGAGAATTTACTTTAATCAACTGTAGATGTAGACTTGTTTTTGATAAAGTTCACTACATTATTACTGAAATTGGATTTACGGAGTTTCAAGAGAATTTACTTTAATCAACTGTAGATGTAGACTTGTTTTTGATAAAGTTCACTTCATTTCTACTAAAATTGGATTTACGGAGTTTCAAGAGAATTTACTTTAATCAACTGTAGATGTAGACTTGTTTTTGATAAAGTTCACTTCATTTCTACTAAAATTGGATTTACGGAGTTTCAAGAGAATTTACTTTAATCAACTGTAGATGTAAACTTGTTTTTTATAAAGTTCACTTCATTATTACTAAAATTGGATTTACGGAGTTTCAAGAGAATTTATTTTAATCAACTGTAGATGTAGACTTGTTTTTGATAAAGTTCACTACATTATTACTAAAATTGGATTTACGGAGTTTCTAGATAATTTACTTTAATCAACTGTAGATGTAGACTTGTTTTTGAAAAATTTCACTACATTATTACTAAAATTGGATTTACGGAGTTTCAAGAGAATTTACTTTAGTCAACTGTAGATGTAGACTTGTTTTTGATAAAGTTCACTTCATTATTACTAAAATTGGATTTACGGAGTTTCAAGTGAATTTATTTTAATCAACTGTAGACGTAGACTTGTTTTTAATTAAGTTCACGACATTATTACTAAAATTGGATTTACGGAGTTTCAAGAGAATTTACTTTAATTAACTGTAGATGTAGACTTGTTTTTGATAAAGTTAACTTCATTATTACTAAAATTGGATTTACGGAGTTTCAAGAGAATTTACTTTAATCAAATGTAGATGTAGACTTGTTTTTGATAAAGTTCACTTCATTATTACTAAAATTGGATTTACTGAGTTTCAAGAGAATTTACTTTAATTAACCGTAGATGTAGACTTGTTTTTGATAAAGTTCACTTCATTATTACTAAAATTGGATTTACGGAGTTTCAAGAGAATTTACTTTAATTAACCGTAGATGTAGACTTGTTTTTGATAAAGTTCACTTCATTATTACTAAAATTGGATTTACTGAGTTTCAAGAGAATTTACTTTAATCAACTGTAGATGTAGTCTTGTTTTTGATAAAGTTCACTTCATTATTACTAAAATTGGATTTACGGAGTTTCAAGAGAATTTACTTTAATCAACTGTAGATGTAGACTTGTTTTTGATAAAGTTCACTTCATTTCTACTAAAATTGGATTTACGGAGTTTCAAGAGAATTTACTTTAATCAACTGTAGATGTAGACTTGTTTTTGATAAAGTTCACTTCATTTCTACTAAAATTGGATTTACGGAGTTTCAAGAGAATTTACTTTAATCAACTGTAGATGTAGACTTGTTTTTGATAAAGTTCACTTCATTTTTACTAAAATTGGATTTACGGAGTTTCAAGAGAATTTACTTTAATTAACTGTAGATGTAGTCTTGTCTTTGATAAATATCACTACATTATTACTAAAAGTGGATTTACGGAGTTTCAAGAGAATTTACTTTAATCAACTGTAGATGTAGATTTTTTTTTGATAAATTTCACTACATTATTACTGAAATTGGATTTACGGAGTTTCAAGAGAATTTACTTTAATCAACTGTAGATATAGATTTGTTTTTGATAAAGTTCACTTCATTATTACTAAAATTGGATTCACGGAGTTTCAAGAGAATTTATTTTATTCACCTGTAGATGTAGACTTGTTTTTGTTAAAGTTCACTTCATTATTACTAAAATTGGATTTACTGAGTTTCAAGAGAACTTACTTTAATCAACTGTAGATGTAGACTTGTTTTTGATAAAGTTCACTTCATTATGACTAAAATTGGATTTACGGAGTTTCAAGAGAATTTACTTTAATCAACTGTAGATGTAGATTTATTTTGACAAATAATGTTTACTTTGACTTTGTAAAATACCGATAGGCTTTACGCAGGCTCAAGAGAAGCTATTAAATTCAACTGCGGTTTCAAGAGAATATATTTTAATCAACTGTAAATTTAGATTTGTTTTGGATAAAGTTTACTCGATGATTACATAAAAGGGTTTTACGCAGGTTCAAGAATAGGTATTTTAATCAAGTGTAGATAAAAATTTGTTTTTGATAAAGTTCACTCCATTATTACTAAAATTGACTTTACGCAGCTTCAAGAGAATCTGTTTCATATCAGATGTAGACACAGGATTGTTTTTGATAATGTTCGCACTATTATTTCTAAAATTGGCTTTACTCAGGTACAAGAGAATTTATTTTAATCAAATGTAGATGTAGATTTGCTTTTGATAAAGTTGACTCCATGATTAAAAAAATGGGCTTTACGCAGGTTGAAGAGAATCTATTTTATATCAGGTGTACATGTAGATTTGCTTTTCATAAAGTTCACTTCATTATTACAACATTGGCTTTACGCAGGTTCAAGTGTATCTCTTTAATTCATCTGTAGATGTAGATTTATCTTTGATAAATTTCACTCAATTGTTACTAAAATTAGCTTTACGCAGTTCCAAGAGAATCTATTGTAATCAACTGTAGATGAAGATTTGCTTTTGATAAAGTTCACATTATTATTGCTAAAATTGGCTTTACGTAGATTCAAGAGAATCTCTTTTAATCAAATGTAGAGGTAGATTTGTTATTGATAAAATTTCCTCTATTATTACTAAAATGGCATTACGCATGTTCAAGAGAATCTATCTGAAACAACTGTAGATGTAGATTTGTTTTTGATAATTATTATTTATTTTTGGTTTTGTTGCATTCGTGTCGCCGGGAGGAGAAATTATGTTTGGATATTTTTCCAGAATTGTTCGTACCGTTTTGTTCGTATTTTCATTCGTTCCCACATCTATATTCATGATAATAGATGATGGATGTGCATTGGATTGTCTATTAGTCATTTTATCGTTTAGTTTGTTGTTCTAGCAGACCAACACTAACCTGAAATGGTTTAGGAAATCCGATCCTAAGTGTGGCTGAGCAGTTTCGGCTATTATAAATGTCCAGGCAAATTCCTGTCTGAGGTTCTGTTGCGTGAGATTCAGTGCTGTTTGTCCTGAGCATTCAATCTTTTAATTGTTGGTCAATACCAAAGGGATATTGGTTGGGTATGTTACAGCTCCATTTTAATATCTCTTTGGAAGTATAGATACGCAGCTCCTGTATTCAAAATAAAATTAAAACTTTGAGCTTCTAACCGTGCGGCTACAACGAGAAGCGGCGAGGAAATGGAAGCTAACATCTCTCGCCTAGTTAGTTTTCTGAAATCTCACGAGGAACTGATGAAGTTAAGCGAGAGCTGGGTTGCATTTGAACATTCCGTTTATTAGGCCATCTGCATCACGGCTTGCAAAATTTTACACGTTCCGCAAAATATAAATGCGCTCGGCAGATTTTGGGTTTTTGGTCCTTGTTAAAAGAGTGAACACTGGTTGGGAATTTTTTTTCTCTGTGGGAGCAGCCATGTGTCCTTTTATTTTCATGATTATTTTGCTGTCCATCCTTTTGCTTCCCGGAAATCTGTCGAATATGTGCGGTGTCTTGTGTATTGAAATATAATAATAAGTCATCCGCCATTTTTCCAAGACGATCTGTGTCTAAATCGACTTGATCAGCTACTATTGCTTCAATAGAGTGAGGTAGGGCTTGAATAAATTTGTGACGTACGATATCGTCCCCTACGCCAATTCGCCCTGCTAATGACATGAGTTCATTCAGGTATGCTGAGGGACCACCCGTTACTGTCGACGACGACATTAATTTGTCCAGCATCCCTGCTTTTGTTCTCTCGTAAGCGCCCGTCATTGCTTCTTTTAGTGCGTCATACTCCTTTGATTGCAGTATAGTTGGCTGTATATTTCCTACCATGTCCACGGGGAGTGCTGCGAAAATGCTGAAAATCTTTTTGACTGGGCTCTCTAATATTTGCAATATTAAATTGCGCTTCCATCATCGCAAACCGAGCTATTGCGTTTGATTCAAGGAAGTTTGGTGGTTTTATCGCAACAGCTTGGATTGGTTGGTTTTGATTTGTTGAAGTTTCTTCAGCGTCAGTTGCCAAGTTGAAAAGAAATATTCTAATTTCGCTGAAAGTCCCAAAAGTGTTTTTTATATATATATATGTTGAAATCACGTCGAGGTCACCAGTTTATAGTGGGTTATCATTTCTAGTGAAACGTAGTTGTATGTTGAAACAGATTAACTGAATTTTGCCTCGTTATTAGATAACCCACTATAAGTCATAGAAGGGGTTATAAAACAAAAAAATTAAATTGAGTATAGAAAGAACATTTATATATACACAGATATCAATTGAGTTTTTTTTACAAATAAAATAATGTCTTTAGGATGGGTTCAAAGGACGTTAAAATGTTTATAGCAGAAAATGCTGAAAAGAGAGTTTGTGCGTATGTATGTGTGAGCGTTTGTCAGTTAGGAATGTCTTTGATATATCCACTGCGTAGATCGGGTAAGTAGCTCAGGGACAGCGAAGAAGAAGATGAGAGGGAAAGGCGAGTCGAGCATAGTGGATTGCTTGACGAGGTCAAGGGACGTGCTAATTATACTCGTACTTTCTCAACTGGTGATGCTTTTTGTGTCGGCTTTTTATTTCGTCTTTATGTGTCCCAGCAGGTCATTTGGAAATTCACACCCGTATTTAATTCTTGGCTTCCCATTGGATGATAAATAAAATTCGCGTAGACTAGCTAACAGGAATTTGATATTTATTAATTTTGGTTTTCTGCCGGAACATATACGTGGAGCCGGGTGCGCAAAGACCAGTTTTAGTCATTTGCTTTCTGAACCTCTGAGGGCAAAAATCCGGCCCCTCGCTTTGCTCGGTATCACCATAACGTCATTTTTGTTGAACTGAAATCTGGCTTTACGCAGGTTCAAGAGAATTTATTCTAATCAAATGCATATGTAGATTTGTTTTTGATACAATTCACTCTATTATTACTAAAATTTCACTTTACGCAGTTTCAAGAGAATCTATTTTAATCAACTGTAGATGAAGATTTGTTTTTGATAATGTTCACTCCATTTTTACTACAATTGGCTTAACGCATGTTCCGGAGAATCTGCTTTAAAATTTTCTAGAAGTAGATTAGGCTTTGAGAGATAAAGTTTGAATTAATGTTAGTAAATAGTGCCTTTATTCCTGGCGAATCTGTTTTATAATTTTCTTTATGTAGAATTCTACTACTTCAGCTTCTTTCCTCGCATTTCCCACCTGTGGAACTCGCTTCCATATTCTTGCTTTTCTGACGGCTGCGACCTGCAGGAATTTAAATGCAATGTCAATACTCATCTCTTAACCACTTGTCCCGAGTTCTTTCTTTACCACCCTGTATATCCTTTTCTTTCTCTCCACCTTTGCAACTGTCACCACACCTGTATTCCCATCCTTCTCTTGCTCCTTTCTAACTGGTTCGTCTATCTCTTTAATCTCGTTCTATCTAATCTTTTTTACTTTTATGTAGCCACCTGCACATTAGTGGCGTTACCGCCTCACTCGGGGTGATACGATTAAAAAAATTAAATAAAAAAGATTTTTTTTCTATACATAATCTTCAAAATATTATTATTATATATGGCCTTAACGCATGACCAGGAAAATCTATTATAAAATTTTACAGATGCATATTTGTTTTGATTAGATAAATTTGACTTTATTATATTTAGATATTGGCTTAATATTGTTGCAGGAGAATTTATTTTATAATTCTTTAGATATAGATGTGTCTTTAATAGATAACATTCACATCATAATTTTGAAATATTGTCTTAACGCAGGGACAACAGGCTCTATTTTATAATTCTTTAGATATAGATGTGTCTTTAATAGATAACATTCACATCATAATTTTTAAATATTGTCTTAACGCTGGGACAACAGGCTCTATTTTATAATTCTTTAGATATAGATGTGTCTTTAATAGATAACATTCACATCATAATTTTGAAATATTGTCTTAACGCAGGGACAACAGGCTCTATTTTATAATTCTTTAGATATAGATGTGTCTTTAATAGATAACATTCACATCATAATTTTGAAATATTGTCTTAACGCAGGGACAACAGGCTCTATTTTATAATTCTTTAGATATAGATGTGTCTTTAATAGATAACATTCACATCATAATTTTGAAATATTGTATTAACGCAGGGACAACAGGCTCTATTTTATAATTATTTAGATGTAGATTTGTCTCTTGTAGATAACGCTCACATCATTATTATTAATTAATTGGCTTAACGAAGAATCTATTTTATAATTCTCTAGATGTAGAAGTTTAGATTGTAGAATTGTCTTTGATAATTTTCACATCATTATTGGTAAATATTGGCATACGGCAGCTTCATGAAAATCTCTGTTTATAATTGTCTGGAGGTAAATTTGTTTGGATGGATAAAGTTCACATTATTTTTTACAAATATTGTCTCATAGCATGTGCTTGAGAGTCTGTTATAAAATTCTGTAGATGAAGATTTATTTTTTACAGATATCGTTTTCATCATAGATAATAATATTGGTGGCCTCAGGTTAAAGAGAATCTACTTTGATATTCTGTATATGTCGATTTATCTTTGATAAATAACGTTCACATCATATTTATTACAAATTATTTCACCGCAGGCTCAGGAGAAAATGTTTTAAATATTCTAGAAGTAGTTTGGTTTTTAACTATTATATATTGCCTGAAACAGGAGAATATATTTTATAATTTTCAAGATGAAAATTTCTCATTCATAGATAAAGTTAGGTAACTCCCACTAAATCGCTAAAAAACAGTAGAGTATGGGTAAAAAAATGGCCCCAAACTTAATAAAAACTATCCTTTTCTATCAATATGTTTATATTATTTTTAAGAGAAATAATGAAAGTATTTTTTAAAATATTTTTCAAATTTTTTTAATCCCTTCTAACACGTTTGAAATGCTGGTAAAATCTTGTTATGATTTCAGTTATCGAGTAACCAAATCGTTACGAGAATTTACAAAAAAACGTAATATTACATCACTCACTTTTTTTCAGGTGACAAACATATTAGTTTAAAATATTTGCAAAAATCAAATAATTTTCGGATTTTAATTAAATTTTCAGGATTTATTTACAAATGAATGAGATTTTAAAAATCATTATTCAAAATAAATATTGGTAAAAATATTTTTTTATATCTGTTACAACACTGCACTTAATTTCATGAAATTTCAAGACATTAAATTATGTCGGCAAAAATAGGTTTATTCGTTAAACGCAGGACTCATTGGAGAATGTAAATTATGTATTATTTTAAAAAACCAGTTAGCTAGCATTTCTGAAAGTTTTCTTCGAATAATGAAATAAAAATGCAATAAAATTATGACATTATTTAATTAGATAAGTTTTTTATTGTTATAACAGATGTCAGACATTATAGTCTAAAGAAAAACCTTTTCGATTAATAACGAAATTTTAAAAGAATTGTTTTCAATTTTGTTTTTTAAATATAATAATTTATAAAATTTAAAAAATATTTGAAAATCATTTCCAACTTTTGTAGAGTTTAGGTTTGCAGATTATATAGTTAAGACTACATTTACTAATCGAAAATTGAAAAGTTTCATACAAATCATCTAGCCATCGTATTTTGTATATAATTTTTATTTTTTTTTGTGTGTATTTGAAGTTTTCTTTTATAGTAATTTCTATGTGTACATGAAAGGGTCATCAGTTTTATGGTTTCTTCCCCTTACTGGAAAAAAATTGTACAATTTTGTCACTTGTGATTGCCATTCACTTATATTATCTCGCATCTGTCAACACATTTCAATTGCGGTAGAAGGGTTAGAAAGGTCAAGTCTCTGTTTAAAAATAGTTTTATTCTAAATTTCATGTTTTAAATAAATAATACTCGTGTAATTTAATATTAAATTTGTTAAGTTTTAAATATAATGTGCACCTGATGTATATTTTTCAATATTTTTAAAACAGAAAAATCAGTATAGTTTACAAATATGTCGATCGGTCAAAAATATTCAACTCTGTGTTTAAGAAATCGTTTTATATTAAATTTCATGCTATGAACAAATACTGTTTGTGTAAATAAAATTAATTTAACACGAAATTTTCTAATTTCTCAAAAATAATGTGTTACAGATGTATATTTTATTTTTGCAAGATTTTTAAAACTGAGAATTAACTTTTGTTTACAAAAAGTGTTGATCGCTCAAAATGGTCGAAAAATTGAAACACAAAAAACAAAAAACAAAAAGAAAAATGAACACTTTTAGATTCTAATCAATATAATTTTTGTTTAAAATACCCCAGTGTATTTTATTTACTGGAAATAGTAACTTTAGTCATTTAAAAGCTAACAAATGTTATCAGAAACCTTTTTTTATTCTTAAAAATTCTATTTAAAAGTTAGTCATCGAAAATAAGTGGAGGTACCTATAAAACATATTGGTTTAAAGATGGAAATGAATGTTTGCATACAATTACACGTGCAATGTTTAGATATTTATAAATATTCATAAACATTTATCCTGCATTAGAAATATTACAATTACATATAAAGAAGTTTAAATGAAAATTGTTGAAAGAAGGAAGAAAATATCTAAATACCTTTAAAGAAGCTACATTTAAATGTTTATCATATTTATTCAGATATATTATCAATGCTATTACATAAAAGAAAGTTTTAATTCAAATGGTTATAAAGAAATATTTAAGTAAATTTACATCAGCTACGTTTAAATATTCATGATATACATCCCACCATATAATTCCTATAATTAGAAATATAATGAATAATTTTAAAGCTGCCATGATTTAATATTTATAAATATTTTTACATTCATAGAATCATCCTAGGAAGTTTAATGAAGTTCTTTATTTTTTATAAATGTGGAATATTTTTAAATTGATTTACATCTATTAAAATTCAAACAAGAATTATTTTCTTCCCAAAATTTTAACTACAATTACGTGTACGTTTTAATTATTTTATCTCCAGATATATTTTCCACACACACACACACACACACACACACACACACACACACACACATATCCATATATTGTTTTTGATTCTCAAGGTTTGTTTTGGTATATACGGTCTGTTTTATTTGTTATTAGCGATACGTTCCTATAAAAGAACTTTGAGTCGTTAGTCTTTGAACTCCGGCCATTTTTCTTTCTCCCCACTTTCTTTCTGGTCCGTCAACCTGGCGACTTGACATGCTTCAAAGTATTTCACCCTCTCTCTCACTTCACTGTCCCTCACTTTCTCTCTCTCTCTCTCTCTCACTCCTCACTGTTGTAACTTATTTTGCCGGCAGCTATCTAAAAAAAAAAAAAGAAATCCAGGATAATTTGCGAAATTTTCCTAACTTTTCAAGTCGTTTTCTCTTCAAATGGTAAGTTTACTTCTTGAATGGTTGTATTTTTCCTGTTGATTTATCTGATTTTACTTTATTTTTTTTTGGCATCCTATTTTTCTATTTATTTTTGTTACTAACCTAAGTTCTTTGCTAGATTTCGTAAATTGTTTTTGATTCTCAAGGTTTGTCTTGGTATATACGGTTTGTTTTATTCGTTATTAGCGATACCTTCCAGGAGCATTTATTCTAAGTCTTCACTCGTAGTCCGTGACTGGAATTCGCGTGAACATCTTTCTATTAAAAAAAAAACAAAACTTTCAATACTTTCTTTCTTGTTTAAATGGTGTAAGGTTGATTGTAGGAGAATGTATATATATATATATATATATATATATATATATATATGAAAGACTTTTCGAATAGCGAGATGATGCTGAGAATATTATTATTATGGAAATAGCTGTAGAAATGGCCGAAAACGTGTAGAACAATAAAAATTATCAAAAATGTGTTATATAGGCTTGATAAAAACTTTGTTTAGACTAGAGTCTATTCGTGGTCGAGAGGTCTAAGATCTGCCTGTTGGAAATCCTCCTGTGTAGTTCCTATATTTAAGAATTCTGGCGAACCCTCAGACCCCGCGAATTACCGCCCTATCAGTCTCCTTCCGATCTTCGGCAAAGTTTTCGAAGCCGTTATCAACGCCGAGGTGATTCAGCATCTCACGGCTCACATGCTTCTCTCGGACAAACAGTACGGTTTTCGCTTCACCAGGTCTACTGCTGATATGCTAACGACCATTACCAAATACATATACCAGGCTATTGACAAAAATGGCGAAGCCCGAACCGTTGACTTGGATATCTCTAAAGCGTTCGACAGAGTCCTTTTATGCAAAATGCGGAGCTACGGTATAACTGGATATTTGTTAGATCTCATCCAGTCATTCCTCTCTAACCGCACATTGAAGGTAGTATTAAATGGGCATGCCACCCAAAACTACCATACGAACGCGGGCGTCCCTCAAGGTTCTATCCTAGGTCCCGCGCTCTTTCTGTTGTACATTAATGATCTCCCCGACGCCATTAGATCCTAAGTAGGCATGTACGCCGATGACACAACAATCTACTCTCGCCTCGATCAAAAACCCAGTGTGGGCGACAAAGCGAACCTCGCTGCCGAGCTTGAAAAGACCTCCAATCCGTAGTGACCTGGGGAAGGAAATGGCTGGTAAATTTCAACGCCTCTAAATCGAAGCTGCTATCAACTAACCACCACAGACAATCGCATCTACCTCCCATTAGCATGGAACAAGCTTGCCTCCCAGTGAGTAAAACACTACGCCTCCTTGGCCTTACACTCTCGGCGGACCTCAAATGGAATGACTATATCGAATCTATTGCCAAATCCGCCGATATGAAAGTCGGTTCTCTGCGCAGGGCCTGGAAGTTTTCCCGCCTGAATCTATCCTGCACATATATAAATCTATCATCCGCCCGTGTATCGAGTACTGCTGCCACATCTGGTCGGGTGCCCCAGCTACTCTCCTCGGGCTTCTTGACAAAATACAACGGAGAATCTGTAACGTGATCGATAATGACTTGGCAGACCGGCTGCAACCACTCTCTCACCGGCGTGATGTGGCTTCCCTGTGCCTCTTCTACAAATACTTTCATGGCTTCTGCTCCGATGAACTTAGAGCATTGGTGCCGCCTAGGTATGAATTTGCATGAGATACTAGATTTGCAACTAGGTCCCACCCTTTTACAGTAAAACAGATAAGATGTAACCGTAATTTCTACTCCAATCGCTTCTTTTCTCGTACTTCCTACGTGTGGAATTCCCTTCCACGTGTCTGCTTTCCCGACAGCTACAATCTCCAGGAATTTAAATGTAAGGTCAATAGACACCTCCTATCACACTAACTTGCATCTATTCTCCCAACACTCTCACCATCTACCCAACTCTCATTCTCAGTATCCTAACCCGTCTATCACCCTCCTTCTGACATTTCCTATATCTAACCATCCTTTCTCACCACTAACCACCCTTTCTCACCACTAACCTTTCTCACCACTCTATGTAACCCCCTGCGCAATAGTGGCAGTGAAATGCCTTGCTCGGTGTGAAACGATTATATATATATATATATATATATATATATATATATTTATATATATCAGTTTCTCTTGTTTTTGATGTGTCAGAATTGATACCAATTCCTTTTCAGAACAAATGAATAAAAAATTCGATGACGCCCGAATGATGTCCTCCCTTGCCCACGCTGTGAATTTTGATCTCTAGGAAGACACGTTGAAAACCCGGTAGCCGTTTCTCTACCACTTCAAACATGACCAGACACACGTGCACACTTTTTTTGATAATAAAAAAAAGAACGGCACCCAAAAAAAAAAAATTCGATGACGCCTGGATGAGTTGCAGTAAAGTCTTTATGTACAAAAAAAAAAAAACAAATAAAAAAACCCAGAAATAAACAGTCGTCGAATTCCTATTCTTACAACGTAGCGAATGTTTTTAGTCTTATCGGGGCTTTTCGAGGAAGCCTTACAAAAACAGCCTAAGTTGGGTCTTTGTGTGTGGGGACGACGACTGCTGTAATTCGTCTTGTCACCTTAGCTCGGTGCAGCAATCAATCAATTTGGCACAAATAAGTATAAAGACAAATACTCAAAGGTTTTCAATGAACAACAAACATAAATTTTGGCTGCTATATATTTTAATGACTTTTTGTAAACAAATGATATCAACGATGACAAATTGAATAAATATATATAGTTATGAATTAATTGTACATTGCGACACAGAAATTTCTGTTTCGATATAGATTCTCATCATCAGGCAATATTGCAGTTGGTTGTCCAGATGATTTACATTTACTTGCTTTTAACATGATCTTATCTTTTTCCCTTATATATATATATATATATATATATATATATATATATATATATATATATATCAGTTTCTCTTGTTTTTGGATGTGTCAGAATTGATACCAATTCTTTCAGTTATTATACAGAACAAATGAATGAAATGATGACTTCAAAAAGCGAAAATTTTTATAATAAATATTGCCATTTATCAGTCATCAATAAACAAGACGGAATGTTTTTTAATTAACCTCTTCAAAAATATATTTTATTTACTTAAAATATTCTACATCAAAGTACTTTTGCTCGAGTGATGCTCCGAGAAATTGCGAGACTTAAAAAAAAATCGATTGTGTCACCCTTCTTTGCTGTCTTTGAATGAAATTGTTTTTTATTGAGAATATGGACTTAAAGAGAAATGTATTTAAGAAAGTATGGTGTCATCTTTGAATGAAATAGATGTATGCAATAACCATTCTTTTGTTTCAAACTTTTTATCTTCTGGGGCGATGATTTCCTTATAGAATACAGAATAACGCCATTTCTTCAAGAGTCTGTTATAAAAATTACATCTATAAAACCATTGCCTCTAAATGTAACGGATAAATCAGATCGGAGATGAAACATACACTAAATTTATTATCAAGGAGAGTCCTAAAATATTTGAGCCAACCAGAGTCACCTTTCTTAATGATAAAGATTGCTATAGATGGAAACTGTTTCAAATCATTAAAATCAATTTAAGGAAAAAAATATATTGTAATTTCGAGATTAGCCAAGTACTATGTCATGCGTAGAAGACTACCATGAATTATTTGCAAATTATTTTCTTTTTAAATTCACTGAATAGAATTGATCATTTGTAGGTTGTTTGGGAAATTGTTCTGTTGTTGAAAGATATAAATTGTTTCCATGATTGGTAAAACTTTCCAATCCTTTTTTAATACTCTGTCGTTCAAAACGGACATGATCACTGGAATCCTCGACGTAATTATCAAAATACCGATTTTGATATAAGCAGACATATTTAGAGTTATGCTTTGAAAAGTATAGGCACAACAGGCCAAAACATAAGCCGCCACAGCTAATTTACTCAGAGCCTTGCCAACTTCATATCGAATCGGATGATGTTCCTGAACTATTCTTTCAAACAATTTCCGATAAATGAAACGCTCTCCTAATCGAATGTAAACGAAATCCTGGCATACTTTCTGCGCCAATGTAATCGATAATTTCTGAAGGGAAAGATAGTTTTCTGAAAGCGATTTAGCAATAGAAACCAAGAAATAGACAAAAATTGAGAATAAAAGAACCACAGCAATTGCGTCTGGCTTAGCTATCAAAGCGATTGTAATGTAAATGACATAAGTATTGATCAAGTAAAAGCTTATGACAAAGGTTTGAAGGGAAGTAAAAAAAAAACAAATGTAAAATTGTAAAAGTACTACAAAACATATTACTCCAACTATCCTTCGACTCAAGCTAGTGTTTCTCCAGTTTGGAAACATATAAATCTGTGCGTAGCTATAAGGAATTGCAAAGAAGATCTGCACAAGAGGGAAGCCATAATAGACGAGACAGATCAGCAATTCGCAAATACAAAGAAATGAAGATATGAAAGCGCAAAGAAAAGTGACCAAAACACAAATCAACAGACAAAAGGGTTGCGAAATATTGAAACAATTATAAACACTTTTACAACGGTCAAACCATCGTTTAATAACCGCGAACCAAAACGACGGATTTAACGCCGTCAAAAGACTTGATTTCAGAATAGCGTGTAGCAAGTCGTAATCATGTAAGTTGGAAATATTTAGATTACCAAAACTCTGCAAAAATTCAATATCTTGAATGATAAATGTACACGTTTTTCGTTGGTGGAGTCTACTATATGCTATCACTTCGCAAATACGATGTGGAATATTAATTAAAATCAGACCTACAATGAGAAAAACTAAAAACCAAACAAAGGGACCTCCGAGAAAATCGCCAGTGTTTTCGGCACTTTTCATATAACCAAACATCATTGACCTGAATCCGATTGGTATGTCATTGTTTAGATAAGAATGTAGTTGTTTCTTGATTGTGAAAAACTGTAAGAGAAAATCAGCGGAGATTATCAGCAGGCATGCGAAAACGGCACAAGACCTTCGAATTCTCGACGCTAATGTCGATTTATTTTCAAAGAGAAAAAGCCACTGGACAAATCTCCAAAAGTCATAATACGGATCATTCTCATTTAGCCAACTTGATTCGGTTTCGAATGGCGGAAAGAATCTCTCACTTCCTTCAAACGTTGTGCTCACCGAATGAATCAAAGAGAATGGTTGAGTTCGGCGACTGATTTTGGCTTTTGAAATGAAACCAAGAGCTAAAGGAAAAAACAGAAATGAAAATGAGCCTGCAATCGTCAGCATAGTAATGAGAAAGCCTACGTTCATTTCCTTGCCCCGGCATAAATCGATTGTATTATTATAATCGGTGTGAGTTTCATTTACTTTACAACAATAGCGAAGTAAAATGCCCGGGGTCATCCCGATAAGTTTTTGAAACATAAATTTTGAATATGGAATATATTTTCTGTTGTTAATATCATAGCAAATGTAAGCGGAAGCCTTTTTGTCTGGTAGATTTGCTTTTGAAACAATTCTCAGCAGTTGACTATAAACAAGGCGAAGAAAATCCAATCGTGTCACAAAGTTTGCATTGCATGATTGAGAAACATTCATGTTCACCGTAAAAGTTGAAGTATATTCTCTCAAAATAAACAATGAATGTACTTCGAAGTCATATGGCATGTTCATATATATTGGTAATCCTTTTTCTCCATCGTACAACCACATATATTCGTTGGGATTTGCAAAATGATTATCTGGTATTGATTTGGTTAACTCATTGGCTTGTGTCGAGTTGTATTCAATTTGAAAGTAAAATATCATCTTTCCGTTTTCCAGTTTCTCATTGAAATTTTTTATTGACTCTTCGAAGACATGGACCATGCATTGGTGTTTGTCTGCAACATTTATTTCCTGTTGACACAGAATACTCGACAACACGAGCGTGATGTAAATTATAATAATGTACATTATGTATTTCTTCTACCAGTGCAGAATCGTTTCTTCTCAATAATCTGTAATATTAAAGAAAAACTGAATTTAAAATTTATTAAAGAACTTTGAAATTTGAAAGTTCTTTAAAATATTTAACAATTAAAAATAAGATTAAAACTTAATCATGTTTCTGGTATATATATATATTGTATTCCTCCCTATATACAGTAATGATATGTTCCTATTTTTCTACATACGTAGACGCTATAGGAGAGGAGAGTAGAGTGATCATATTTTATCCCAACTCTCTCTTGGTCAACTCTATGCTTCCAACCGAAGAGAGACCCAAACGAGGCTCCACCGAAGCGTAGAGACTCATCTGGGGTGAATAGACAAGAGCGTAACCCGCCCTTAAGCAGGGTCTACGGGATATATTTGGCTAAGTTTAAGGGTTAGGGTTAGTGTGAGTCCTGTCTGTATTTGTTGATATTTGTTGATATGAGTTTTGGTGAGTACTCTCTCTCTCTCTCTCTCTCCCTCCCTCTCTCCCTATATATATATATATATATATACTGTAATAGTTGTTACAATGGTTTATAAATTCATAGTATCACTACACAAAAACTTTCGCGTTTCGGAGCTAACCATGTGTCTAGGCTGCTTTTTCTTCAGGTGATTTTTTTATGTGAAAATTGTCGACTTGAAAAGACCGTTTATTTGTGTTGGATTTGTTTTTTTTAGGTGATAGTGGGGTTGGTCTGTAATTTGAATTCTGTTGACCTTTTTAACGTCTTAGGGTTAAGTGTTTGTGGGGTGGCTAACTTCAGGATAGGTTTTCCTATTTATCTTGTCTGGTGGCGCCGTGGGTGGTGTTATTTGGTTTAGGGGTTGGGAGGTGTTGTTTACTTTTTGGGCTGGTTGCTTCTTACTTTTGGTTATTTTGTATTGGGGTATATGTTTTTTCGTTTTTTTATTTTTTATTTTTTTACTGTGTCGATATTTTCTTTTATTTTTCTACTATTTTACTGTAGCTGAAATTTGCTGGTATGGTATGGGGTTTGTTGTCTTTTTCTATTTATTAATAGGGTTGGTTGTGTGTATTTTTTTCATTTAACAAGTAAAACTAAGATTAAAAATTAATCATGTTGCTGGTGTATATATATATATATTTTTTTTTTCTAGACATATGCTATTAAATATAAGAGACAATGAATGTCTATTATGTTTAATCATGAGCCGTTCTAAACGTCGTATTTTTGCTTTAATTTCAGTTGAAAATAAAGACAAAAATTCTCCAACATTTGGATAATTATTTATTATATTATATATATTATATTATATACACAGGTAGGCTTAAAAGAATTACTCAAAGCTGAATCAATCAAACACCGTTACCATAAAAACCCTAATGATATTATAAATATGCCTCTCATAAAAGCAGCCACACATCTCAAAAATAACAAAAATATTGTTATCCGACGTGCCGATAAAACCAATACTTTTGTTATTTTAAACAGACAAGAATATTACTCCAAATTACAGGCCATTCTCGACGATCACAACAAATTTAAAAAATTAACTTGTAATAGCACAACCCAACTTAAAAAAACATATTAATAAACTTATTACTGCAAACAATGCTGAAATAGGATCCTATAAACTTCAAAAGATTATAGGTGATTATCAGCCCGGCTACCTTTATGGAAATGTAAAAATCCATAAAAAAGATCATCCCCTCCGACCTATCATTTCTCAAATACCCACACCAATATATAACCTTTCCAAAACACTTAACAAACTAATTACTCCCTATCTTCCTGGTAGATATAGCATTAACTCCACGGACGAATTTTTACAGATTCTCCATTCCGTAAAACCTAATAATCAAATGATTGCATCTTTGGATGTTCAAAACTTATTCACAAATGTTCCCGTCCAGGAAAGAATTGACATCATTATCCGTGATGTATACAACCATGCTACTCTCCCATCAATCAATATTAAACCCACTATATTAAAAAAACTATTATTAGCATGCACCACACAAGTACCCTTTCACGATCCCTTAGGCAATATTTATACACAAATAGATGGTATTGCGATGGGATCTCCTTTAGGCCCCCTCTTTTCTAATTATTATATGGCAAATCTAGAAAATAAAATAATTAATGACAACAATAAACCTTCTATATATGTAAGATATATAGATGACATCTTTGTTTTAGCTAAGAATATCGATCAAATTAAATATCTTAAAAACAAATTTGAAAGTCACTCCGTCCTCAAATTTACATTAGAACTTAATATTAATAACAAACTCCCATTCCTTGATGTATTCATTGATTCTAGCACACATAAATTTACTACTTCTCTATATAGGAAACCAACTAGCATAAATTCGTGTCTTCTTAATTATAATAGTGAATGTCCCCAACGATATAAGTTAGCTGTTATAAAAAACTTACTTCAACGCACACAAATGATATCTTCTTCAAAATCTATATTTTATAAAGAATTACACAACATTAAGCAAACACTAGTCAATAATGGATTTCCTAACTCCGTTATTGATCAACAAATTAAAATGTATCTCAACAAACTTAACAATAGCTCTAACAATAATGATAATATTAATAATAATGGTTTACATCAAAATAAACATAACACTATTAACTTATACTATTGCAACCAAATACATAATAATTATAAACAAGATGAAAAAACTCTCAAAAACATAATACGTAGAAATGTTAAACCAGTCGAAAGTAATAATCAAATTAAACTCATTATATATTATAAAAAGTTTAAAACAATTGACCTCATAGTCTATAATAACCCAACAGGCACTAAACTAAATTCTTTACAAAAAACCAATGTAGTGTACCAATTTACATGCCCATTCAGAGATTGCATCTCTGATACTACTCAAAAACCTAGTACATATATTGGTTTTACCACAACCACGCTCTCCCGTAGACTTACATGTCATCTTTCTGATCAGAGTACTATTAAACAACATTTCTCTGAAAAACATAAACATGTAGGTAATATCAGACAGATTTTGGTCAACAATACGGTGATCCTTACTCATACACACAGTAAGAGGAACCTGCAGATATTGGAGGCCATGTACATCAAATCAAAACAACCAACACTCAATAAAATCAACTTTAAAACAGGAAATAACATATTACATTGCATTTGACTAGATGGTTTTGTTGTCATTTCGCGCTATCCCGCGGTGTGACGTCATAAAACCGCATCGCAAACTTAAGAACTGCGTTTATTATTTTTGGTAACTATTGCCGTTGCCAAGCGGAGTTTTATGTCAACACAAAATAAAATCGTCGGTGATGGTGGATTTTATAATATTTCAGTTTAAACTACCTCTCTGAAGATGGCTCATGTGAGGCGAAAGCTTAGAAGAAAACCAATAAATAATTATCCAAATGTTGGAGAATTTTTGTCTTTATTTTCAACTGAAATTAAAGCAAAAATACGACGTTTAGAACGGCTCATGATTAAACATAATAGACATTCATTGTCTCTTATATTTAATAGCATATGTCTAGAAAATTACTTGCTGCCTCGATATACTATATATATATATATATATATATATATATATATACGGTAATGATATGTTCCTATCCTTCTACGCACGTAGACGCTATTGGAGAGGTGAGTAGAGTGATCATATTTTATATAAACTCTCTCTTGGTCAACTCTATGCTTCCTAGCGGAGAGAGACCCAAACGAGGTTCCACCGAAGGGTAGAGTCTCTTCTGGTGTAAATAAACAAGAGCCCAACCAGGCCATAAGCAGAGTCTACGGGATATTTTTGGCTAAGCTTAAGGGCTCAGAATCTTCACTTTAATTGACCTTGTATTGCATCCGCTTTGGGCATCTGCTCTAGTGAGGAGGTGGTCAAGACATAGAGTCATTATACTGACTAGTATTTCCCTAGCAGTGTATCTACTTCACGCAGCGTGTGAGTCCTGTCTGTATTTGTTGATATACTATTATTACTAACGTCAGTTTTGGTGAGTACTCTCTCTCTCTCTCTTTCTCTCTCTCTCTCTCTATATATATATATATATATATATATACAAATATTAGTTGGTAGCAAACATTCGAATTTATGAATTATATCCTACCAAAAGAAGACAAGTGACTTAACCATTATTGAAACGATTACGTCATTTTTGGAACTGTTCAGCCCAAATATGTCATTGTTCTATAAAAGATGGAAGTGTATGAATTCACTGAAGAATGATGCGAGGGACTTCAATATGTTCGCCAGTATTGTGAATAATCAGTGTGAGGAATTCGCACGGGCAGAACTAAACCCTGATAATTCCAAAATGCTTAAATTTGCGCAAGGTCAAGTGTCAGCTAAAGACACGTAAATCATGAGGAAGGTTCTAAATAAAACCGAAAACGAACTACACTTGACTTTGCAAAACCTGGTGGAAGATTGTCGGAGATATATAAATGTTCGGCAGGAAACTAACAACATTGAAATAAGCAGCGTGTCGCACATCAAAACATTCGCCATAAAAATAACGTGATGAAAAAAACAAAATCATTATTCGTAATCCCTGGTACGAAAAGATTTTGCGCAGCTCAGCGGAGGTAAGATTTGAAAAAAACATGTCAGCGATGCATATCATCAAATTTAACTAAATTTAAAATTCATTAAAGAACTTTGAAACCTTTTTGTAAAATTAAAAAGTGCATTTCAATAAAAATTAAATGAAATTCATCAAAAATATTTAACCAGTAAAAAGAAGATTCAAAATTAATCATGTTGTTGGTATATATATATATATATATATATATATATATATATATATATATATATACAGTAATGATAGGTTCCTCTCCTCTTACATACGTAGACGTTATTGGAGAGTAGACTGATGATATTTTATCCAAATTCTCTCTTGGTGCGGAAAGAGACCAAAACGAGGCTCCACCAAATGGTAGAGTCTCGTCTGGGGTGAATAGACATGAGCCCAACCCGGCCTTAAGCAGTGTCTACGGGATATTTTTGGCTAAGCTTAAGGGCTCCGAATCTTCACTGTAATTGTCCTTGTATCGCATCCGCCTTGGGCACCAACTCTAGTGAAGAGTTGTGAAATACATAAAGGCATTCTACTAATTAATTCTGCAAAACCTGGTGTAAGATTGTTAGAGCTGTGTAAATATTCGGCAGGAGGCTATGAATATTGAAATAAGCAGCGTGTTGCACACAAAAAATATTCGCCATAAAAATAACGTGAAGAAAAATTTATTACTCGTAACCCCTAATAATATTTGCATCGTATTTCCGCAGATACGAAGACATTTAAAAGACAGACTGCGTAAATTGGTCGGACCCAAAAACTCCTAAGCCCTGTTACGAAAAGCTTTTGCGCAACTTAGCGGGGGTAAGATATTTTAAAAAATATTTCTTAGCGATGCATATCTTCAAATTCAAGTAGATGATGAATGTTCAAAATTTTTGTTTATAAAAAGATATAGAAGATTATAGAAATTTAATCGTTTGCAGTTTGGTATTAAATTCGCTTCAGGTATATTCCCGCAAATCATAATTTATAATATATAATTTATAAATTTATAATATATATATATATATATATATATATATATATATATATATATATATATAGATATATATATATATATATACATACGTTTTCATGGACACGATGCTGGGGGTGTTGTCTTTGCAGTTGTATACATTCAGGCTATTTTGCTGAGAAGTGGAAACACACAAGAACATAAGAATAATTATTTTAAAGTGTTTAAGAGAATTCAGGATTATGCATTGAAACTGAGGGAAGAAAATTGTGAATTCTTTGGGGGATAAGATTAAGTTCTTTGGACAAATATTGACAAAATGGCAGGAGACCAGTTCCAGCGCGTGCTAGGGCTATTAAGAAATGCCAGTTATTAAAAATTTCAGCTCTCTACAAAGTTTCCTTGGATTAGCAAGTTGTTATGTTTTTTTTTAAAAAAAAAACATGCATTGTTTGAGACTTCCGATAAATGAACATTTGTAGAAAGACTCAAAATACAGACGACAGAAAGCCAGAAAACATTTCAAAAATTAAAAAGTATCCCACATTCAGACTTATTTTTGGCACACTAGGACCTCAAAAAAGAATTGATCGTAGCTAGTGACTCGAGTGCGTATAGCATCGGAGCTTGTATCATGCATAAATTCGATGACGGTTCAGTTAAACCGATTGCACATATATCCAGGAAGCTACTTCTAGCTGAAAAAAATTGCTCAGTAATTAACAAAGAAAGTCTAGTGATTGTCTTTGCACTTAAAAGTTCCATGAATTTATTCACGGGAGAAAATTGACATTGCAGACGGATCATAAACCTTTGTGAGCGATTTATGGTTTAAATAAGATTTACCGACTCGTACGGAGAACAATTGCAACGGAGTTTTTGCTGTCATGTAGACGGATTGTCCAAACTGATTCTAATGAACAATAAACACTTAAAAGACACAGTCATTGCTGCTCTACAGTCGGAAGTAGGTATTAAAATATTTTCTGCAATACTCAACCGACGTAACCAAGAAGCGAAGAAATAAAATATTGTATGCCTTTTTTTAAAAATCTGTGTTAGCGTAAAATATTCTAGTGTGAGCGGGTTAGGAAAAGAAAAACTACGTTTAGAATGGATTAACCACAGAGGAACCTAAAAGTAAACTCATTTAAATATATACATTCCCAGTAAATTAATTTAGTGCGTGTGGGTTAGGCAATGAAGAGGTCAATTAGAATGGATTAACCAAATTATAATCCCAAATTAATCTTATTTGGTTAGGATACGTTACGCGCAAATTAATCTAGTGTGTGCGGATTAGGAAAATAATAATTCCAATTAGGATAATTAAGCATGAAGAAGTTTTCTTGAAATTTTTATTTTAGTTTTAATTAAAATCTAAATGATTAAAATTACTATTTCCAGTAAGCAAAATACTCTGGTTTATTTCAAACAGAAATTATATTGACTGGAATATAAAAGGTTGGGATTTTTTCAATTTTTGAATTTTGCCCCCATTTTTCAGCGATCGACACATTCGTAAACAAAAGTTAATTCTCGGTTTTAAGAAATCTTGCAAAAATAAAATATACATCTGTGACACATTATTTTTGGAAAATTAGCAAAGTTTATGTTAAATTAATCTGACTTACACAAATATTACTAATTTATAGCGAAAAATTTAGAATAAAACTATTTCTTAATCACAGATTTGAACTTTTTGACCTGTCATCGCCGTAAATCAAGATTTTGTTGACAGATTCTTGATTAAAGAGTAAGTGTATGGTGTGTATAGTACAATTTTTTTTTAAAAAAATAACATAACATGCAATTAAAATTCTTTTACTAAATTGGTTATCTCCAAATTAATGCATGCCCCTAAGATAAAGTAGATATAATTTTTAGAATAGGTGAAACAATATCATAAACTACAAATCAAATTATTTTCCTGAACCGGTTAACTACAAATTAATGTATGCCCCGAAGAGAAAGGGGATATAATTTTTTAGAATAGGTGAAACAACAGCATAAGCTACCATTCAAATTCTTTTAATAAACCGGTCATCTACAAATTAATGAATGCCCCGAAGATAAGGGAGGTGTAATATTTGCAATAGGTGAAACAATTGCATAACATACAATTCAAATTCTTTGACTACACCGGTTATCTACAAATTAATGTATTAATACAAATTAATGTATGTCCCTAAGATAAACGATATATAATGACTAGATTGGATTAAGCAATAGCATAAATTTATTTTACTAAACCGGTTTTGTACAAATTAATGCATGTTCCTTTGATGAAGGGTAAATAATTTTTAGAATAGATGAAACAATTGCATAACCTACAATTCAAATTCCTTGACTAAATCGGTTATCTACAAATTAGTGTATGCCCCTAAGTTGAAGGAGAAATAATTTTTAGGATAGATGAACCAATAGCATAACCTACAATTAAAATTATTTTACTAAACCGGTTATCCACAAATAAATGTATGCCCCTAAGAGGAAGGAGAATCAATTTATAGCATAGATGAATCATTTGCATAAACTACAATTCAATTTCTTTTACTAAACCGGTATGGACAAATTAATGTATGCCCCTAAGATGAAGGAGAAATAATTTTTAGAACAGGTGAAACAATAGCATCACCTACAATTCAAATTCTTTGACGAAACATTTTATTTAATGAATGTCCCCAAGATAAAAGAGATATAATGTCTAGATTGGATAAAAAAATAGCATAATCTACAATTCAAGTTCTTTGTCTAAACAACTTATCTTTAAATCAATTTCATCTGGGTGGCGTAGGGAGATAATAAAAGAAGGATGGATAATTAGTTAGAATCATTAAATCTTGTAAATCCATATTTCCATCCCCAACAATATTTATCTCGTACAGTAAGTAATGAAAGTATATTTCTTACCTTGATTAAATCAATACGAGACGGTATATTCCGAAGAGCTCCCGATTAGTGCTTTGTGTAAGCCAGTTAAACTAAGAATGTGCTCGCAACAAGATGTACTCTCGAGTGAAATATTAATTCAGTCTGTGCTTCTCACAAGCGTCTTTCTTTTAACATTCAATGTAAATGTTGGAGGAATATACGGGTCTATACCCAATATTGAAATATTTCCGTCATCATAAACTGCCTGATGTGAGGTTATTTGATATATGTTTCAGAAAACAGAGACTACGTGTATTGATATGTAATCACGTTTATTGACATAAATATTCATCTGGTTTGGAGACACGACAAGGTCAATGCTTACGTCAATGCCACTTTAAATTTAAATAAGAAATTCTTAACAGAATTTATTTGAATTCCTCTATATGTACATAGAAATACGCCCGTGTTTATCCTTACATATACCCACAGTCACATATTCATCCATGCGTACATACAAAGCTTGCGTAAACAAAAAGGGAAAGAAGAAGAAAGAAGAGAAGAATAAATTTAAATCTGAAAGAAAAAATGATAAGAGAAAATAACAATAAAAAAAATAAATATATATTAACGGTGAAAAGATAAGAAATTAGAGTAAAAAAAATTAGGAAATTAAAAATATTTAAGAAATAATTGTTATTCAATACGTTGTACTCACAATTACCACCACAACACTATATAACCAAAATTATACTAAACATTCAGTCAAAAAACCATTATAATACGATATAAAGTTAATAATGCAAAAGAAATTATTATTTATTTAATTTAAAAATAGATTTAATTATTCTATTGAAATTTAATCGTTTAAACACAATGATTTAATTAAAAAATAAATTTTACACATTAACAGTGAAAGGAAAAGAAATTAGGATCTAAAAGAATAAAAAATATTTAAGATATAATAGTTAATCAATCCGTTGAAATCACAATTACCTCGACACGATTATATAATTAAAATTATAAGAATTATTCAATCAACAATACAATTATAATACAATATAACGTTAATAATGTTATAGCGGGTTATCCATTCTTTTCCAGTTTATAATGGAGAGTCTGACCTAGTGAAGGGTAGTCGTGTATTGTTAAAGATTGACAGAATTTGGCCTTGTTGTAGATAGCCCACTATAAGTCATAAAATAATTACAAGTCAAGAAACGCAATTTGAGTTGAAAAATAACATTTTATACATACACATATTAATTAAGGTTTTTACAATTAAAGTAATACTTGAAGGTTCAACGGATGTTAAAATGTTCATGGCAGTAAAATGCTGAACAGATAATTAATGCTTAGGAATGTGGGAGCGTTGTAAGTAAGGAATGTCTTTGATGTATCCGCTCCTTAGGTCAGTAAGTAGTTTTGAAACAGCGAAAGGCAAGAGGAGAGGGAAGGGAGGCTAGGATAGTAAGCCGCTTGACGTAGGTCAAGGAGGTAGTGATTACACTCCTCTCTCTCGAGTCTGGGTCTATCTGTCTGGCGATGCTTTCTGTATGGGCTTTTTATATCTTCTTTTTGGATCGCAGCAGATCATTTGGAGGTTCACACTTGTATTTGATTTTGGGCTTCCCATCAGCCGATAAAGAAAATTCGCGTAGGCTCGCGAACTTGAAATTTAATATTTAATTAATTTTTATGTTTCAACCGGAACATCTGCGCAAACCGGGATGCACACCGACGACTTTTGGTCATTTGCTTTTTGTTCGTGAAAGTGCAAACGTCCGGTCCCTCGCTTTTGCTTGATCGATATTACCACAATGTAAAAAACATATCGGAACACGTACATATAAACACACCCATGTAAAGAGAAATATATATAAACACAATATATATTTCTGAATTTCTTACGTCTTGTGGATTCCGTGTAACTCTAAGGTTGCTTTGGTTAGAAGTTATGGAACTTACGTTGGCTCAATGATATATATATATATATATATATATATATATAACCATTTTAACATATATTTATTAATTTTATCTCAGCTCTTGTCTTTTTTTTATCCATACTTGCTAATACGAGTAAGTATAAGAAAAATGTAAACTTTTATATACATATATGCCCACTCTTCACCCTGAAACGAGGTGGTATGTTTCACAATTCATACATAATAACAAACGCTACATACATATACTGACATTTATCATTCGGGTTTCGATATCAACCAGTACATATATGAGTAGAAATGATCAATACATGAGAGTATAATCAATTCAGGAGCGTACAATCGACTACATACTTAATCCAAGATTAACACAACCTACATATAACCAGGTATTCCTATATACAAGAAAAACCCATAATTATGGGTACGCTTATCCATGAAATATACTTATAATTAAGTGTACCCATATACACGGAATAACCCGATATATAACTTTATACGCGTGAAATATTTATATCGAAATAATTATATTAAAATACATCTAGAATCACACAGTGCAAGATTGAACAATTTTAACTTTATAAATCCATAATATAGAATCGTTGTTTACATATACTGGCATGTCTACACATTCCATGGTAGATCTCCACCTTCACTTATTCAGTCCATAAAATCCTCCAATGAATGATCAACGTAAGATATGAATGAATCGGAAAGTGTGACGGAACGAGGTAATTCTAAAATTCTAGGTGTTTAGATCAGTCAGTTAAGTGCCATACATGATACACGCTTGGGCGATCATGTTTCGAAAGAGACATGACTGTCTGGGCAGAAGGTTATCTCGTAGTAGGGTGTCATTGCTTTCTGCGGAAGACTGGTTGCCATTCAAGGCTAAAGAACCCAATCTGTCCTGTTATTAACCCATAACTGGAGAGAAGTGATGGATTAATACCTTTACCAAGGGTATTTGCGCGTAAGTGAATGCAAGGAATTCCACTGGAATTCGAACTCGGTTTCCCGATTTCTCGTTCCGAGCCGATATCCACTGCACCACAACGCACATGTGTTTAGATAGTTTAAATTTATTTTGTGATGGCATTTGAAAATTATCTAATTTCTTTAATTTAATAATTGGCTAGTTTCTCTGAATTTGATAATTCTAATCTTTTCGTCTAAGCATAAATTGCATTTGATTCTAAAACTATTGGGGGGTTTGAGATTTCCCTATAATCTTCCATTCAATCTGTTGGGGAGAGATTTCTGTCTTTTAATTCTCAGAAATGTTTTCAGAAAGACATTTAATATTTCAGGTGAGGTTTAGAGAAAGATTGCTTATGGTTATATAGGCGTCGTTTCCATGGTCCGGCGGAAATTCTTATATATACATTTTTCTCGTTTCTGTGTTTATTAAGGAAAATGTTTGCTTGGTATATGACTTTGGGGTTTCTAGGTGTTGTAATTCCTGTTTGAAGCCACTTTTTGAGTGCGATGTTGTAAGGCGTCTTATTTACATTTAATATTTTTCTATTAGATGATAATTTGTTGATCATATAATTGACAATGGCAAGAATTTGATTAATGATATGTTGGGGATAGTTGGAGCAAACATATATGTAGGTTGGGGTTTCATTATTTTTTGGTAGGGTTAAAATATATTGTTCCACAAATTTAAAGTAATATCTAAGAAGTTCACTATTTCTAAATTGGAGGTAATTTCTATCTTAAATCCAAGCAATTCAAAGGCCCTAATTACTTTCTTTTCTATCCGAAATGTGAGTGGGCATGTAATGACTTTATAGTCACTATCCAAGAATGATGACCCCATCTCAACTGGTCTAGAGATCCCAAACTGAGATAACGCTAAGGTCTTTGTTTTTAAATCTTTTAACTTGTTTTCCTTTTCATTTTAAAGAAATTTTTATTCCGGGAAAATATTTGTACCGAATTGAATGAATATAGTGTGGTCTGATGAAATGTGCTAATTTAGCTAAGAGAAATGAATTATAATTTATAACCAATCTAAATGATGTGTTAAGTTTTCTACTCTAAATGTGATATTGCTCTGGATAACATCCACTGAGCTCTTTATACAGATATAACACTTAATATTTTATAATGAGTAGATCTTGTTGGATTATCCTCGACGTTCACGGACTTGACATCGATATATATATATATATATATATATATATATATATATATATATATATATATATATATATGTATGTATGTATGTATTTATACATGTCCAGTCAGTAAACGGTGAGGATAATCCAACAAGATCTACTTAATATAAAATATTAAGTGTTATATCTATATAGAAAGCACGATGGATGTTATCCAGAGCAATATGATATTTATAAAGGAAAACTCATCACGTCATGTAAGTTAGTTATAAATTATAATTCATTTCAATGAGCTAAATTAGCTTATTTCATCGACCACACAATATTCGTTCCATTTGTTTAAAAAAATTTGCCGGAATAAGCATTTCCTTTAACTGAAGAGAACACTAAAAAACTAAAAAAATAAGAAAAAGGAAGAAGAAAAAAGAAAAATTAAAAGAGAATCAGGACAGAAGCATTGGCATCATATCAGTTGTGAGTATTCAGAACAGTCGCGAAGATGTTGACCATTCAGTCATTAACCGCCTACTTCTAATTCCATGAATACGTATGTATGTGTAACCCCACAAATTAACCCACCCATGTACACTAACCTATATCCATATACATATGTGCGTACACATCGCCGCATATACATAGAAATGTGATTGTGTTTATCCTTATACATACTTACAGACCTACACCTATTCATGTCTACATACGAATCTTGCGTTCGTTTACTCACATATATATATTTTATAAAGACGGAATTTCCGCGCATATAAATAGTGTTATATATATGTAAGTATGCGAACAATTCTCACACATACTCCCAAATTACGCGTATATTTTCATACTTACATACATCCTCACATCTATACGTATACTCATAGATGCACCCGCACCTCCGTATGCATGCGTGCGCACGTATAAATGTATTCTTCATACATACGTTTATCTATTTATACATCTACTTTTAACTCCCAAACGAGGTGGTATATTTTCCTTTCATACATCTTAAAAAATATTACACATATATATCCATATATACCGGCATACATCCTTCAGATCTTGATATTAAACTGTACACATATGTGTAGAATGATCAGTACATTACGGTATAATCAGATCAAGAATGCACAAATGACTACATCCGAGATTAACACAACCCACATATAATCAGGTGATGAAAAAACATATAGATAATTAGGTCCACTCTTACACATGAAATACCCTTATACTTAGGTGCCCTCTATACACACAATGATACATAAAACAATATATAAACATGCTCAAAATTATATATAAACATGCACAAAATTAGGTGCACTCATATATGAGAAACATATCTAACCTTACACTTAGGTACACCATTATACATGTGAACTATTTATATAGAAGTTATTATAGTAAGATCATTTACAATTACACAGTTCAAGACAGGATATTTTTAACTTCGTGCACCAATAATATAAAGTCGTAGCATACTTAGATTGGCATGTCAACCCATTGCATAGTAGATATTTATTCTCACTTCTTCGGTCCGTAACATCCTCCAGCGAATGATTCACACAAATTATGAAAGAGCTGGTAAGTGTGTCGGAACGGGGTAATTCTAAGATTTTATGTGTTAGACAGTTTAAATTTATTTTTATGGCGGCATATAAAAATTATTTCATTTCTATAATTTAATAATTGGCTAGATTCTCTGAATTTGATAATTTTAATCTTTTCTAAGCATAAATTGCATCTGCTTCTAAAGCTGTTGGGGGTTTGAGATTTCACTATAATCTTCCATTCAATCTGAGGGGAAAGATTTCTGTCTTTTAATTCCCAAAAATGTTTAGAGAGAGAGCGGTTTGATATTTTAGGTGGGGTTTAGAAAATGATTGATTATGATTATAAAGGCGTTGTTTCCATGGTCTGGCGGAAATTCCTGTATATATTTTTTCTAGCTATTGTCTTCGCTAGGATAGATGGTTGCTTGATATATTACCTCTTCGAATCTACATATCCTTTAACTGGGCATTTGTTTTTTACTCTACAGTCACAGAGCGTTGTAGTATCTGTCTTTTGATTGTTATTAAATTTATTTAGTATATTATTATTGTGTGAATTGATGATGTTATTAATAATGCTAGTGCAGGAATAACTAATTTTTAATGTCTTCTTATTGAAAATCTTCCTTAGTGGGTTGTTCTGCTGAAAGTGCTTTTCACCTAATTTCAGAAAGTATTGTCCGATATTAATATTAGATAGTTTAGAGAAAGTGTGTGTGTGTGTGGGGGGGTTTATACCATAGCAGTCTTATTTTTCTATTTCTTGGTTTATTTGTTTCGGGACTTTTGGTGGGGATCTCTGTGATGTAACTTCTGTTTCAAGTAACTTTTTAAGGCGATGTTGGAATGTGTTTCATTTTCATAAACAAAACTTTTGCTATTTGATGATAGTTTGTTAATTCTAGTATTTACGATGGTAGGGATTTGTTTAATTATTTGTTGGGGGTGCTTGGAGTAAACATTTATGTAGGTGTGGTTTTCATTATGTTTTTGGTAGTGTTTAAATGTGTTGTTCAACAAATGTAAAGTAATATCTAAGAAATTGACTATTTTAATATTGGATGAAATCTCTATTGTAAATCCAAGCCATTTAAAGGCCCTAATTACTTTCTTTTCTACCTGAGATGATAGTAGACCATTACTGTTAGGGATAATGATGAGTCCGTCATGTCTGTATAGACCTATTTGTTTGGAGTCCACTATCCTACTAAGGGTGTTTAGGATATAGATTCCTACCAAATTAAAAGATTAGAGTTTAGATAAATATTCGTGCTTTGTTTCTGACCCACTTTTCTGTTCTTTTCTAAGGCATTATATCAGGTGTTAAACTGAAGGTACGTTCATGATCGTCTGATTAGCAAATTCAGTTTAATCAAGCCAGGGCCAAGCTCAAAATGGCTTTGGGTACCTGAGTCGACAGGCCTCACTAACATGAGGTCTCATTCACTTGGCCCTCTGGTTTGGAGAAAAGAAATAGTCCAAAATGTTTGAAAAGATATCTAAATTGCGTTCGCTACGGTGGTTCCCCAATGAAGACCTTGAGTCACGCTTTCTTCTACTGCGGGTTCGGGGTCCCGTTGTACAAATATATTATAGTCAGTTCTGTTTAAAGGAATATATTTTTTTAAATCGTATCACCCCGAGCAAGGCGGTAATGCCACTGATGTGCAGGGGGCTACATAAGTCTAAAAAAATTAATTAGAAGAGCGTGAAGAGGAAGACGAAACAGTTAGAAAGAAGCAATAGAAAGGTGAGAATGCAGGTGTGATGACAGTTTCAAAGGTGGAGAGAAAAGAAAAGATATAATACCGCTAACGAAAGCTGACAATTATAAGTTCTTTTCCTTGCTAGGTTTTATGTGAGCCACGATACAGACGACATGACAGAAAGGAATTTATCGAGACGAGAATGTTTTCTCTTCCCACTTGATCGTGTTCTTTAAGCTTCAGATTAAAGCCAAGATTAAGACAGAAATGCGAGCACCTCCTCCATCATAATCTGGCAAACTCTGAGTGCGTTTTGTGCGTATATGTTGAGTGAAAGAAGCTGACTTAGAGTGGCATTTTGATGCCGGTTAGGCATCATGATATTGGGATACGTCTATTAAACATTAGCTACACTACCCATAATAATTCAATTTTGACAGTTTTTTTAATTTTATTTTTTTTCCGCAAAGTTAATTTAGCGAGAGGATGCTTGAAACCGGACCTCTTTTGTTCCCACTTTCTTGAGTTTAATACCCACTCCCACGTAAGTGACCAGCAATGTCAGTTCTTCTGGTGGATGCAGGACATCTTTTGATTTCCGAGTGTGTTTTTCGTATTTGCTTTTGAGTCTGAATGAATGTGTATCGTTGGTCAAATGATTAGTTTTAATTTATCTAAGTTTCTCGTTAATCTTCACTATTCTTTCTGGTGAAATTCATGCACTTCCATATCTTATAAAAGAGTGAATTTTTCGGATTAAAACTTCTATAAGAAGTTTAACCGCTTCAGTAAATATCAATTCACTTGTTTTACAGGATATAATATAGTTCACAAATTTGGTGTTCTCTGTGGTGCGCAGTTTTCGAAGAAAAAGGCGAACTTTCTTACAGTCCGACCCATTTATGCAATCTGTGGCATATAAATATTCGAACCTTTAAACTGAAACTTTAAAAAAATCGAGCATGTTTGTCCGTGTTTTTAAAAAATTTATTTTATTTTTTAGGATTAAACCGATTCCAATTAAATTAAATACGGACAGACATACAACCAAGCCGCACTCTGTCCGAGGGACAGAGACAAAAGTGAGAGGGGTGAGTCGAATTTTAGCCTCAGCTGGAATAGTCTTTTGCTACAAAGCAGAAACTGGTATTTATTTATAATCGGAAGAGTTTATGTGCGTATGGGCAAATTACCATAACAGATACGAAAGAGAAATCTACTCTAAGTGGTGGATGAATACAAAAATGTTTTTAATTTTTAGGATTAAATCGAATACAATTAAATTAAACACGGACAGACAGGCCTTAAAGACTATTATATACGGTTTCAGAAATATCTAACCATTCTTATATATATATATATATATATATATATATATATATATATATATATATATGTATATACACGTGTGCGTCTGTGTGTGTACAAATACAGCTTCACACACACACACACACACACACACACACACACACACACACACACACACACATATGTATCATTTTTTGTTGATTATCCAAGGCCCTTGTTGAGAGACATGATCTGTAATACATTTTAAGTATATTGGGATATCCACAAAAGTTTGCTAAAATATATTGAGAAATGCACAACAATATGAAGGGTTATTAACAATGCTATTAATTTGTCAGGGTGTTTTACTGACAACCTTCTGATAAATCCGAAGCTGTAGGGAGTTCTGTTATGAATGACAAGGCCGAATTAATAAATAATTAACCCATAGATTCAAACATTCCGCATGTTCAGGAAAATACATTTTTCATATTCTATCGATATAGATTTGTCTTTGATAATTTATGTTTAGTTGATTTTTGTTAAAATAAAAATCGGCTTTACGCAGATTCAAGGGAATCTATTTTAATCAAATGTAGATATAGATTTGTTTTTGATAACGTTCATTCCATTATTACTAAAATTGGCTTAACGCATGTTCCGGAGAATCTGCTTTAAGATTTTCTGGATTTAGATTAGGTTTTAAGAGAAAAAGTTTAAATCAGTGTCATTAAATCGTGGATTTATTCCTGGAGAATATGTTTTATAATTTTCTGTATGTAGAATTCTACTTTTTTCGCACTTCTCGCCTGTGGAACTCGATTCCATATTCTTGCTTTCCTAACGGCTACAACCTCCAGGAATTTAAATGCAATGTCAATACTCATCTCTTAACCACTTGACTCTAGTTCTTTCTTCACCACACTGTATATTCTTTTCTTTCTCTCCACCTTTGCAACTGTCACCACACCTGTATTCCCATCCTTCTCTTGCTCTTTTCTCACTGGTTCGTCTTTCTCTTTACGCTCCTCCTATCTAATCTATTTTTACTCTTATGTAGCCCCCTAATCTATTTTCTCTTATGTAGCCCCTTGTACATTAGTGGCGTTACGGCCTTGCTCGGGTGATACGATTAAAAAAAAAAAAACAGATTTTTTTTCTATACATAAATCTTCAAAATAATATTATTATATATGGCCTTAATTATTTAGATGTAGATTTGTCTCTTGTAGATAACGCTCACATCATTATTATTAATTAATTGGCTTAACGAAGAATCTATTTTATAATTCTCTTGATGTAGAAGTTTAGATTGTAAAATTGTCTTTGATAATTTTCACATCATTATTGGTAAATATTGGCATAACGTAGCTTCAGAAAAATCTCTGTTTATAATTGTCTAGAGGTAAATTTGTGTGGATGGATAAGGTTCGAATTATATTTTACAAATATTGTCTCATAGCATGTGCTTGAGAATCTGTTATAAAATTCTGTAGATGAAGATTTATTTTTTACAGATATCGTTTTCATCATAGATAATAATATTGGTGGCCCCAGGTTAAAGAGAATCTATTTTGATATTCTGTATATATCGATTTGTCTTTGATAAATAACTTTCACATCATATTTATTACAAATTATCTCACCGCAGGCTCAGGAGAAAATGTTTTAAATATTCTAGAAGTAGTTTGGTTTTTAACTATTATATATTGCCTGAATAATTCTCAAGATGAAAATTTCTCATTCATAGATAAAGTTAGGTAACTCCCACTAAATCGCTAAAAAACAGTAGAGTATGGGTAAAAAAAAGGCCCCAAACTTAATAAAAACTATCCTTTTCTATCACTATGTTTATATTATTTTTAAGAGAAACTTTAATTTAACGTCAACGCTATAATTATTTAGTATTGGTTTAAATCAGGTTCAGATAAATCAGTTTTATAATATTCTTGACGCATATTTTTCTTAAATAAATAACGTTCGCATTATTCTCATAAAATATTCACTCAAGGCATGTCCTGGGGCGTCTATTTTAAGGATATTATAGTCTGAAGAAAAAAGAATTCGATTAATGAAATTTTAACAGGATTGTTTTCATTGTTTTAAATTTTAAAATTTGTAAAGTTTAAAAAATATTTAAAAATTATTCAATGATTTGTTGTCTTTAGTTTATCAGCTTATCAAATGAGGTTGATATTTATTAATCAAAAATTGAAAAGAATTATACAAAATGGCAAGCCTTCGTATTTGAAAGATAATTAAATCTTTTTGTATGGTTTGTAAAATTATGTCACTTTTGATCGTCATACACCTAACTGATCTCGCATTTGTCAAGCTGTCATCACATTTCAAATACGAGGGAAATGTCAGAAATTTCAACTTTGTGTTTAAGAAATAGTTTTATTCTAAATTTCATGCTATAAAAAATAATGCTTCTGTAAATCAAATTAATTTAACACGAAATTTTTTAATTTTTTAAAAATAATGTGTTACAGACGTATATTTTATTTTTGCAAGATATTTAAAACTGAGAATTAACTTTTGTTTATAAATCTGTTCATCGTTCACACACACACACACACACACACACACACATATATATATATCAGTTTCTCTCGTTTTTTCTTTAGATGTGTCAGAATTGATACCAATTCCTTTCAAGTATTATACAGAAAAAATGAATAAGATGATGACTTCAAACTGCGAGAAATTTTGATAATAAATATTGCCATTCATCAGTCATCAATAAACAAGACGGAATGTTTTTTAATTAACCTCTTCAAAAATATATTTTATTTACTGAAAATATTATACATCAAAGTACTTTTGCTCGAGTGATGCTCCGACAAAATGCGAGACTTTTTTAAAAATCGATTGTGTCACCCTTCTTTGCTGTCTTTGAATGAAATTGTTTTTTATTGAGAATATGGACTTAAAGAGAAATGTATTTAAGAAAGTATGGTGTCATCTTTGAATGAAATAGATGTATGCAATAACCATTCTTTTGTTTCAAACTTTTTATCTTCTGGGGCGATGATTTCCTTATAGAATACAGAATAACGCCATTTCTTCAAGAGTCTGTTATAAAAATTGCATCTATAAAACCATTGCCTCTAAATGTAACGGAGAAATCAGATCGGAGATGAAACATACACTAAATTTATTATCAAGGAGAGTCCTAAAATATTTGAGCCAACCAGAGTCACCTTTCTTAATGATAAAGATTGCTATAGACGCAAACTGTTTCAAATCATTTAAAATCAATTTAAGAAAAAATATATTATAATTTCGAGATTAGTCAGTTACTATGTCATGTGTAGAAAACTACCATGAATTATTTGCAAATTATTTTCTTTTTAAATTCACTGAACACAATTGACCATTTGTAGGTTGTTTGGAAAATTGTTTTCTTGTTGAAAGATATAAATTGTTTCCATGATTGGTAAAACTTTCCAACCATTTTTTAATACTCTGTCGTTCAAAACGGACATGATCATTGGAATCCTCGACGTAAATATCAAAATACCGATTTTGATATAAGCCGAAATATTTAGAGTTATGCTTTGAAAAGTATAGGCACAACAGGCCAAAACATAAGCCGCCACAGCTAATTTAATCAGAGCCTTGGCAACTTCATATCGAATCGGATGATGTTCCTGAACTATTCTTTCAAACAATTTCCGATAAATGAAACGCTCTCCTAATCGAATGTAAACGAAATCCTGGCATACTTTCTGCGCCAATGTAATCGATAATTTCTGAAGGGAAAGATAGTTTTCTGAAAGCGATTTAGCAATAGAAACCAAGAAATAGACAAAAACTGACAATAAAAGAACGAAAGCAATTGCGTCTGTGTTAGCTATCAATGCGATTGTAATGTAAATAACATAAGAATTGATTACGTGAAAGCTTACGACAAAGGTTTCAAGGGAAGAAAGAAAAAAAACAAATGTAAAATTGTAAAAACACTACAAAACATATTACTCTAACTATCCTTCGACTCAAGCTAGCGTTCCTCCAGTTTGGAAACATATAAATCTGTGCATAGCTATAAGGAACTGCAAATAAGATCTGCACAAGAGGGAAGCCATAATAGACGAGACAGATCAGCAATTCGCAAATACAAAGAAATGATGATATGAAGGCACAGAAAAAAGTGATCAATACACATATCAACAGATAAAAGGGTTGCGAAATATTGAAACAATTATAAACACTTTTACAACGGTCAAACCATCGTTTAATAACCGCGTACCAAAACGACGGATTTAACGCCGTTAAAAGACTTGATTTCAGAATAGCGTGTAGCAGGTCGTAATCATGTAAGTTGGAAATATTTAGATTACCAAAACTCTGCAAAAATTCAATATCTTGAATGATAAATGTACACGTTTTTCGCTGGTGGAGTCTACTATATGCTATAGTTTCGCAAATACGATCTGGAATATTAATCACAATCAGACCCACAATGATAAAAATTGAAAACCAAACAAAGGGACCCCCGAAAAAATAGCCAGTGTTTTCGGCACTTTTCATATAACCAAACATCATTGACCTGAATCCGATTGGTATATTATTGTCTAGATAAGAATGTAGTTGTTTCTTGATTGTGAAAAACTGTAAGAGAAAATCAGCGGAGATTATCAACAGGCATGCGAAAACGGCACAAGACCTTCGAATTCTCGACGCAAAGGCCGATCTATTCTCAAAAAGAAAAATCCACCTGACAAAACCCCAAAAGTCATAATACGGATCATGCTCATTTAGCCAACTTGATTCGGTTTCGAATGGCGGGTGGAATCTCTCATTTCCTTCAAACGTTGTGCTCACTGAATGAATCAAAGAGAATGGTTGAGTTTGGCGACTGAGTTTGGCTTTTGAAATGAAACCAATAGCTAAAGGAAGAAACAAAAATGAAAATGAGCCTGCAATCGTCAGAATAGTAATGAGAAAGCCTACGTTCATTTTCTTGCCTTGGCATAAATCGATTGTATTATTATAATCGGTGTGGGTTTCATTTACTTTACAACAACAGCGAAGTAAAATGTCCTGGGTCAACCCGATATGTTGATGAATCATGAATGTAGAATCTGGAATATTTTTTCTGTTGTTAATATCATAGCAAATGTAAGCGGAAGCCTTTTTGTCTGGAAGTTTTGCGTTTGAGACAATTCTCAGCAGTTGACGATAAACAAGGCGAAGAAAATCCAATCGTGTCACCAAATGTGCATTGCATGATTCAGAAACATTCATGTTCACCGTAAAAGTGGAAGTATTTTCTCTCAAGATAAACAGTGAATGCACTTGGAAGTCATATGGCATGTTCATATAAACTGGTAATCCTTTTTCTCCGTCGTACAACCACATATATTCATTGGGATTTGCAAAATGATCATCTGGTATTGATTTGGTTAACTCCTCGGCTTGTTTTGAGTTGTATTCAATTTGAAAGTAAAATACCATCTTTCCGTTTTCCAGTTCCTCATTAAAATTTTTTATTGACTCTTCGGAGACATGGACGATGCATTGGTGTTTGTCTGCAACATTCATTGGTTGTTGACACAGAACAAATGACAAGACGAGCGTGATGTAAAATATAATGATGGACATCATGTATTTCTGATAATAGTGCAGAATCGTCTCTTCTCAAACATCTGTAAAGTTACAGAAAAACTGAATTCAGTATTTATTTAAGAACTTTGGAAGCATTTTAAAATTAAAAAATCTTTTTCAATAAAAATAAAATGAAATTCATCAAAAATATTTAACAAGTAAAGATAAGATTAAAAAATTAATCAAGTTGCTGTTATATATATATATATATATATGTTAGAAAAGGAAATAGGGTTGTTCCAACGAGAGAAATTTGTACAGAATAAAAAGTATGAGACCGTGAACGTTTAGTTTAAAGTGTATATTTGTTATTGTATAAAGTTATTATGCATATTATGATATTTTAAGTGCCCATAATGGTATTTGTGACGCTACACGTGTTTCGAGTCTAAGATTGACTCTCTTCAGGCGAATCAATTTGCGGATTTACTTACCGAGTTCCTTTTGTTTCTGAAGGCCAAGTTCTTGTTTATACAATGGTAAGTAGAAAATTAAAATAAAAATAAAGATAAAGAATAAAGAAATCAAATCAGTGAAGTAAGAAATCTAAACTTATTTAAATGGAACTTTGTCTGTGTGTGTCTCTGTGTGTGTGTGTTCGTTACCTCTAGACTCCGAAACGGCTGAACCGATTTTCTTAAAAATTTACACAGTTGTACTATAAGCATCTGCGAGTGTTCTTAGCTAGGTTTTGTGTCCGGGTAGCCCTGATAAATATCGAAAATCGAGTTTTGATTTGCTCGCTGCACTTGTCAAACGATTCATTTCTGTTCCAGTTTAGGTTTATCCCTCAGCATCAAGAAATAGAATTAAGGATCAGAGTGACACCAGTGAGATTAACTATGGGATTAGCTTTGAGAACATAACTGAGAGAAAGACATTAATAATAAATATTTAATTCAGGAAAAGTTAAAATATAGACTTTTAAGTGATTGCGACAACCAATCAAAAGTTAATTAATGAAGCGGTCTGGGAACGGAAGAATTACCCTTAAATAATACTCTAAATGGGCAAGTTAACACACACACACACACACACACACACACACACACACACACACACACACAAACATATATATATATAAAATTTCCCTTCCCTGATTCCATGCGTCTATGGCTTAGTGGGTAGAGACTCCGACTGACACCAAATCGATCGCGTTTCGATCGCGGCCATAAGCAACTGGATGTGTTTAGCAACACTGATGAGCTGTGACAGAACGGAACAGGATTTTATATGGATGACTAATATCTCTATCTAAACTTATTTATAAATGGAACTTTGTGTGTGTTCGTTACCTATAGACTCCAAAACGGCTGAACTGATTTTCTTGAAAATTTGCACAGTTGTACTATAAGCATCTGCAAGTGTTCTTAGCTAGGTTTTGTGTCGAGGTACCCCCGATAAATATCGAAAATCGATAATCGAAAAAATCGGGTAATAGAAGGAGTGATCTGATTTTAATCAAATTTCATACACTCATAGACAAAGACATAAGAAACGATATTCAAAAATTCCAAGGTTGCAGTTCTTACAATAGTGCAGAAAATCGATGATACATATACATAAAAAGCAAGATGTTTGTGTGTGTGTCTGTTTATCTGCCTGTATGTGCGTATTTTTTCAGCCCTTTTATTTTAGTTTTTGCTTCGGGTTTGGCTCTAATTAGGTATAATTGTAGTTCTTAGTCTCAGCCATGATACCATTTACTCAGAGGACTTATTTAGCCTTCAAAATTCACTTTATTTGAGTTACATCCATTCATTTTTCATTTAGTCTACGGTTTCGCTTTAACTGGAAACAACTACTGCTTTTTAGTCTTTCGTGCCAACGTCCAAAGAGTCTGAACTTCAGGACCATGGAATAGTTTTAAAGCTTTCATTACACCCGAACAACGCCGGGCTACACTGCTAGTTTAGAATGAATGAAATAATAGTATAATCTGTAATTCAGATTTTTTAACTAAACAGCTTATCTGTAAATCGATCTCTGGGTGGCTTAGAGAGAGATTAATAAAAAACGGATTAGTTAGAATCGCTTAAAATTTTAATTCATGTAAATCAATATTTTCACACCGAACTCTATTTATCTTCTCTTTCTTTTTTATACTTATATCGCCCCCTATCAAGGCATTTCACTGCCACTGTTTTTCAGGGGGTTACATAGGAGGAAAGTTATGAGAAAGAGTGACAGGTTATAGGAAGTGTCAGGAAGTGGGTAAGAGAAGGATGAGAATTCTGATGAGTGTGGAGTGGACGGAGAAAGGAGCATGAGGGAGAGGATGCAGGTTAGTGAGATAGAAGATGACTATTGACATTTAAATTCTTGGAGATTGTAGCTGTCAGGGAAGCAAGTAAATGGAAGAGAATTCCACAGACAGGAAATGCGAGAAAAGAAGCGACTGTAGTAGAAGTTGCTTTTACAATTTATTGGTTTCACAGTAAAAGGGTGGGACCTAGTTGCTAATATTGTGGCTCGAGTAAATTTATATATAGAGGCACCAGTGAGCCAAGTCCATCGAAGCAGAAGCCGTGAAAGTATTTGTAGAAGAGACACAAGGAAGGCACATTGCGCCGATGAGAAAGTGACTGTATCTGAGCTGCCAAGTTGGGATCTATCACATTACAGATTCTCCATTGGATTTTGTGAAGGACACCTGGGTGGATATCAGGAGCACTCGACCAGATATGGCAGCAGTATTCAATGCACGAGCGGATGGTAGATTTATATATGTGCAGAATGGTTTCAGGCGGAAAAACTTCCTGTTCCTACACAGAAAACCGACTTTCTTATCAGCGGATTTAGCTATAGATTCTATACAGTCATTCCACTTGACGTCTGTTGTGAGAGTTAAGCCAAGGAGGTGCAGTGTTTTGTTTTCAGGGAGACTAGCCTGATCCATGCTAATGGGGAGGTAGGAGCGATTGTATGTGATGGTTAATAGAAGCATTAAAATTTACGAGCCATTTCTTACTCCAGTCCGACACGGATCGGAGGTCATTTTCAAGCCCGGCAGATTTGCATTGTCAGCCTCAGCAGATTTTTGATCGATGCGAGAGTAAACTGCGTTTGTATGATAGTGTTGGGAGGCATGTCCGTTCAATACTACCTTCTTTGTGCAATCTGAAAGGAATGACTAGATAAGGTCAAAAAATAGTTATACCATAACCTCGCCAGCTTGCGTAGAAAGCCAGCTTGCCAGACTCTGTCATTCGCTTTGGAGATATCTACGGCAACAGGTCGAGCCTGCTGTATATATTCAGTGATCGTCGTAAGCATATCAGCAGTAGACCTGGTGAAGCGGAAACCATACTGTTTGTCAGAGAATAGTCTCTAGGCTGTGAGATGTTGAACCACCTTGCCGTTGATGATGGCTTCGAACACATTGCCAAAAATCGGTAGGAGGCTGATAAGGCGATAATTAGAGGGGTTTGAGGGTTCAACAGTGTTTTTACATATTGGAACCACGGCGGAGGACTTCCAGCAGTCAGGAAAGCAAGAAGCACAAAGGCAATAGTTATAGAGCTTAGAGAGAACAGAGGAGAGTTCAGGGAAACAGGACAATGATTGGGATTCCGTCACCGCCGCCCGTTTTATGGTGGTCAAGCTTTGAAATTATGTGAAAAACCACTGAGAGGGTAATGTGGATGTCATTCAGTTGAACCTCAGTTCGAGGTGGGATGTCGGGTACAGATACCCCAGAAGAGTCCAGTGTCGAGTTGGTGGAGAATCTGCGAGCGAAGAACTCAGACTTGCCTTTTGTAGAGGTAAGGACCACAAATTCTTTGATTAGAGGGGTATTGGGGCTTTGGCATTGTTTAGTACACTTTTACAGAGCCTCCAGTAGTCTTTGGAACTGAACTTACGGGATGCTATGCAGTGCTTCATTCTGGCTGCAAACAGTAGCTTGGATTCTTTAAGTATCTTCTTGCACTCATTGCGAGCAGAGGCAAAGAGGCGCCTGCTATGGTCCGACGTGTGACTCCGATAAAGCCGGAAGAAATGATTTCGATGGGCGATAGCGGCCGAGTAAGTAAAAAATAAAATATATTTCTTACCTTGATGTTATGGATTAAATGAATTTGAGATTGTATATTCCAGAGATCATCCGTTTGTGTCAGCCACTTAAATCATGAAAGTGCACGCCATATATTCAGTCTGGAAGTATTGAAAGTGTAATTTTGTAAACATTTAATATAAATGTTGGGTTTTATTCGTTACGTCATCGTCTGAATCACAGTCATGTGTATCCACACTGGACAGTGAATGTTCTGTTTTTATGAACTACTTTCATATTCAAAATCAGCCGGGCATGAGGATATTTATTACTTGTTTCAGAAAAAACAGTGACTAAGAGCAGTGAAGTGTAGCCATGTTTATTGACATAAATATCTCTCTCGTACGGAGACAAGACGCAGTTAATGCTCACGTCAATGTCACTTTTTAATAGTAAAAATGATAGGCTCAAGAGAATTAAATTATAGAAAAAAAGAACAATTATTATCTTAACCTTAATGCATGAAAGAATATTGAATAACAATTAACAAGATTAGAGTTTATATAAATATTCGCGCTCTGTTTCTGATCCACTTTCATATCTGGCGGTTTCAATTCCCCCTTTTTTTACTTTTCGTAAGGCATTATCAGGTGTTAAATAGGAGGTTCGTTCATGATTGTCTGATTGTCGATTGTCGATTTAACAACGCAAGAAACACGCTGCAAATGGCCTTGGGCACTTGGGCTAAAATGCCTCACTCACCTCGCTGGTGTTGCGAAGGCCCTTTTTCTTCTTTTCTCTTCATAAGACATTATATCAGGTGTTCAATAGGAGGTCCATTCATGATCTTCTGATTATCGAGCTCGATTTAATTTAAGCCGGAGCCTCAAATGGCCTTTGGCACTTGGGCTGAAATACGTCACTAATAATATGGCCTCACACACCTAGCTGGTGTTGCAAAAGACCATTTGGTTTGAGGGAAATCTTTATTCAATGTGCTTGAAAATGTCTGTATACTGCGTTTGCTCCGATGTTTTCTTGAGGAAGACCCTCCGTCACGCATTATTCCACTAAGGGTTCGGGTTCCCGTTGTGCAAGTTTATTAGTACCGCTGGCGAAGGCTAAACATTGTGTGTTCTTTTGCTTACTAGATGTTATTTGAGTCATGATATGGACGACATGATGAATGAATTCTATGGAGGCAAGAAGTTTTCCTCTTCTCAAAAGATTAAGTCGAAAAGCCAAGGACTCTCTCCCTCATAATTTGTGTTTTGCGCGTGTCTGGAGAGTGAAAACAGCTGAATTAGAGTGGCATGCCGGTTAAGCATCTAGTTATTGGGAACTCTGAATTCAACTTTAGCTATACTACCCAAAATAAGTTAGTTAAGTTAGTTTTGTGAAAAAATATTTTTTCTGCAAAGTTAATTTAGCAAGAGTATGCCAGCCTCTTGGCCCCTTTTATATCTATTTACCCTTTCTTTAATTTGATGCTCCTCCCCAATAATTAACCAACATCTACCTCTGGTGAATGCATGACACCTTTCGTTTTCCGAGTGTGTTTTCGTATGAATGAGGTTGTATAGTTAGTCAAAAGATTAATTTAAAATTTCTCGTGTTAATTTCGTCCTGTTATGTAATATTTCCGCAGGAATAAAAGATTATTTTAATTGCTAACACTATTTTGTTCAGATTATAATAATAGGTTGTCACAAAGTTCATAAACACTTGAGAAAAATTGAATTTTTATGCAATTTTGCGTTTATACTGGTATAGAAATCTTCATCTTTGTATTCCAGATGGCAATTGATAAAATTGAGCTGCGAGGTTTGATTCGTTACTGCTGGAAGCGAGGTCTTTCAACCAGAAAATATGCAGAAGAGATTTGTGATGCCGAAGGTGAAGGAATAAATTTCATATGCGGCGATCTCAAAGTGGTACATGCGTTTCGATTCTGGCGACATGAGTCTTGAAGATAAGCCTCGTTCGGGACGGCCGTTAAAGTTGGATGATGGAAACTTGCAAACCGAGTTGGACATTGCGCATTCATCGAGCACTCGAGAATTGACTGATGAGCTTGGAGTTGGCAAATCGATAATTAACCGACATTTGAAGCAACTTGATTTTGTTCACAAAAAGCCGCGCCAAGATCTGCACGAACTCACCGAAGCACAAGCCAACAGACGAGTTGAAATTTGCCGTCAATTGCTCAGCAATCCATAGGACGAGCGTCTTTGGAAGCGCATTGTGACATCCGACGGAAAATGGGTCTATCTGGTCCAGCAAAATCGAGACAAATGATGAGTTCAGAAAGGGCAAGAGACACCGTCGGCTCCAAAACAAGATAGATTCGGCAAGAAAGTCATGTTGTGCGTTTGGTGGAACTTTGACGGAATCGTGCATTTTGAGTTGGTTCCGAATGGTCGTGCCAACAGTGCCGAACTGTACTGACAGCAACTTGAGCGGGTCTACGAAAAGTTGAAGCAAAAGTATCCGGCTCTGATCAACCGAAAACGCGCTTTAAAGCTACACTATAGAATAGATGAAACAATAGCATAACCTACAATTCAAATTCTTTTACTAAACCGGTTATATACAAATTAATGTATGTCCCTAAGATAAACGATATATAATGTCTAGATTAGATTAAGCAATTGCATAATCTACTATTCAAATTCTTTGACTGAACAACTTATCTTTAAATCAATCTCATCTCAGTGGCTTATTGAGATAATAATAAAAGAAGGATGGATAATTAGTGAGAATCATTAAATCTTGTAAATCCATATTTCGATTCCCAACTATATTCATCTCCAACAGTGAGTAAAGAAAGTATATTTCTTACCTTGATTAAATCAATATGAGACGGTATATTCCGAAGAGCTCCCGATCAGAGAAAGCAAGATTTTGCTCGCAAAATGATGTAATCTCGAGTGAAATAATCTGTGCTTCTCACTAGCGTCTTTCTTTCAACATACAATATAAATTTTGGAGGGTTTTTTTTTACGTCATCGTCTGTCATTCATGCGTGTCTATACCCACTAAGTATTTCCTTAATCACAACCTGACGTGTATGAGGATATTTGATATATGCTTTAAAAAACAGTGAATGCAAGCATTGATATGTATCACGTTTATTGGCATAAATATCCATCTAGCTTGGAGACAAGACACGGTTAATGCTCACGTCAATTTCACTTTAAATCATAAACATAAGAAATTCTGAACAGAATTTATTTGAATTCCTCTATATGTACATATAAATGCGCCCGTATTTATACTTACATATACACACAGACACACATCCATCTATTCTTACATACAAATGCGCCCGTGTTTATACTTACATATACACACAGACACACATCCATCTATTCTTACATACAAATGCGCCCGTGTTTATACTTACATATACACACAGACACACATCCATCTATTCTTACATACAAATGCGCCTGTGTTTATACTTACATATACACACAGACGCACATCCATCTATTCTTACATACAAATGCGCCCGTGTTTATACTTACATATACACACAGACACATACCCATCTATTCTTACATACAAATCTTGCGTTCGCATACTGATATATATATATATATATATATATATATTACGAAGACGGGAATATTTTTTTGATAAGCGTTTCACCTCGAGCAAGGCATTTCACTGCCACTATTGCGCAGGGGGCTACATAGAGTGGAAAACGGATGCTTAGATATAGGAAATGTCAGAAGGAGGGTGATAGGTGGGTAAGGATACAGAGAATGAGGATTGGGTAGATGCTGAGAGTGTTGGGAGAATAGGTGCATGTTAGTGTGACAGGAGGTGTATAAGGCTAATCTAGTATCTCGTGTAAATTCGTACATAGGCGGCACCAATGATCTAAGTTCATCGGAGCAGAAGCCATGAAAGTATTTGTAGAAGAGGCACAGGGAAGCCACATCACGCCGGTGAGAGAGTGGTTGCAGCCGGTCTACCAAGTCAGTATCAACCATGTTACAGATTCTCCTTTGTATTTTGTGAAGAAGCCCAAGGAGAGTAGCAGGGGCACCCGACCAGATGTGGCAGCAGTATTCAAAACATGGGCGGATAGTAGATTTATATATGTGCAGGATAGATTCAGGCGGGAAAAACTTCCGGTCCCTGCACAGAGAGCCGACTTTCATAGCTGCGGATTTGGCAATGGATTCGATATAGTCATTCAATTTGAGGTCCGCCGAGAGTGTAAGGCCAAGGAGGCGTCGTGCTTTACTCTCTGGGAGGCAAGGCTGTTCCATGCTAATGGGAGGTAGATGCGATTGTCTGTGGTGGTTAGATGATAACAGCTTCGTTTTAGAAGCATTGAAATTTACTAGCCATTTCCTACCGCAGGCCACTACGGATTGGAGGTCCTTTTCAAGCGTGGCTCCGAGGTTTTCTTTGTCGCCGACACCGGGTCTTGATCGATAGTAATAACATATATTCAAGCATACTAACACTTCACACACATATTCACAAAATGCGCATATATTTGCATACTTACACACATACACAGATACATATGTATATTTCCCAACATACATGTCCGTATTTATATATATGTGTACAGAGAAATGTATTATTCACACATCATCTATGTGGAGTTGTAGAACTAGGTTGGCTTAACTATATCTATCTATCTATCTATCTATCTATCTATCTATCTATCTATCTATCTATTAATTTTTTTTATCTCGGCTCTCGTCTTTTTTTATCCGTACTTGCTAATGTGAGTAAGTATAAGAAAAATGTAAGCTTTTGTAGACATAGAATTGGATGTCTGCAAGGTAAGATAGTGAAAGAATTCAAAGTTGGTTTGACCCTCTAGTAGATTGCCCAAAAGAGATAGAAGTCCAGTCGTTAGAAGCATCAGAGGGTTTGTTCCAGATGTCAAATACTAGAACTATAGGAGAAGATATCCAACAAGCAAGTAAGCAAGAAACAGCAAAGCATTTATTGTAGATTTTAAAGGGAACAGCAGCCAGATAATATGCACAGGCCTTACAGACTATTATATACGGTTTCAGAAATATCTATCTATCTATCTATCTATCTATCTATCTATCTATCTATCTATCTATCTATCTATCTTTCTCAATAAAATGTTTGGAATGTAGCTTTTTGTTTCCAAAACCTTTAAGATTGTAGTATTGGTAACCTTAAGTGGGAGGAGTTTAAAATCTATCCGTAAAAAAAAAAATTATTTTTAAAGATTTTTAAGTGGTCTTAAATTTTTGATCGGGAGTGTGTATATATATATACACACGTGTGCATACACACACACACACACACACACACACACACACACACACACACACACACATATGTATCAAGTTTTTGTTGATTATCCAAGGCCCTTGTTGAGAGAGATGCGCTGAAAATCATTTTAAGTAAATTGGGATGTCCACAAAATTTTGCCAAAATATATTGAGAAATGCACAACGATATGAAGGGATATTAACAATGCTATTAATTTGTCAGTTTGTTTTCGAATGGATAATATTTTAAAGCAAGGTGATATTCCAGTACCTGGCAAATTTACCATGTGTTCTGCTGTACGCTGCCACCGACAGCAGGCATAAAAGAAAATTGTGGTAGTGCCAATATTGAAGCCAAGAGAGGAAAGAATAGCTGGAAACCACTTCCACTAATCCACGCATTCCAACCTACTGACAACCTGCTGATAAATCCGAAGCTGTAAGGAGTTCGGTTATGTATAACACAAGGCCGAATTAATAAATAAAAACTCATTTAACCATAGATTTAACATTTAACATTCCGCATGTTCAGGAAAATACATTTTTCATATTGTATCGATGTAGATTTGTCTTTGATAATTTATGTTTACTTGATTTTTGTTAAAATAAAAATCGGCTTTACGTAGATTCAAGGGAATTTATTTTAATCAAATTTAGATATAGATTTGCTTTTGATAAATTTCTAGAGAATCTAATTTAATCAACTGTAGATGAAGATTTGTTTTTGATAATGTTCACCCCATTATTACTAAAAGTGGTTTTACGCATGTTCAAGAGAATGTATTTTAATCAACTGTAGATGTAGATTTGTTTTTGATAAAGTTCACTTCATTATTACGAAAATTAGCTTAACGCAGTTTTAAGAGAATCTATTTAATCAACTGTAGATGTAGATTTGTTTTTGATAAAGTTCATTTCATTAATACTAAAATTAGATTTACGCAGTTTTAAGAGAATCTATTTTAATCAACTGTAGATGAAGATTTGTTTTTGATAAAGTTCACTTCATTATTACTAAAATTAGCTTAACGCAGTTTTAAGAGAATCTATTTTAATCAACTGTAGATGAAGATTTGTTTTTGATAACGTTCACCCCATTATTACTAAAATTGGCTTTACGCAGGTTCAAGAGAATCTATCTTAATCAACTGTAGATGTAGATATTATTTGATAAATTTCCATCCATTATAACTAAAACTGGCTTTACGAAGGTTCAAGAGAACCTACTTTAATCAACTGTTGATGTAGATTTGTTATTGATAATTAATATTAACTTCCTTTTTGTTGAACTGAAAATTGGCTTCACGCAGATTCAATAAAATCAATTTTAATCAACTCTAGATGTAGATTTGTTTTTGATAAAGTTCACTCAATTGTTACTAAAATTAGCTGACGCAGGTCCAAGAGAATGTATTTTAATCAACTGTAGATGAAGATTTGCTTTTGATAAAGTTCACATTATTATTGCTAAAATTGGCTTTACGTAGATTCAAGAGAATCTCTTTTAATCAAATGTAGATGTAGATTTGTTATTGATAAAAGTTCCTCTATTATTACTAAAATGGCATTACGCATGTTCAAGAGAATCTATCTGAAACAACTGTAGATGTAGATTTGTTTTTGATAATTATTATTTATTTTTGGTTTTGTTGCATTCGTGTCGCCGGGAGGAGAAATTATGTTTGGATATTTTTCCAGAATTGTTCGTACCGTTTTGTTCGTATTTTCATTCGTTCCCACATCTATATTCATGATAATAGATGATGGATGTGCATTGGATTGTCTATTAGTCATTTTATCGTTTAGTTTGTTGTTCTAGCAGACCAACACTAACCTGAAATGGTTTAGGAAATCCGATCCTAAGTGTGGCTGAGCAGTTTCGGCTATTATAAATGTCCAGGCAAATTCCTGTCTGAGGTTCTGTAGCGTGAGATTCAGTACAGTTTGTCCTGAGCATTCAATCTTTTCATCGTTGATAGACACCAAAGGGATATTGGTTGGGTATGTTACAGCTCCATTTTAATATCTCTTTGGAAGTATAGATACGCAGCTCCTGTATTCAAAATAAAATTAAAACTTTGAGCTTCTAACCGTGCGGCTACAACGAGAAGCGGCGAGGAAATGGAAGCTAACATCTCTCGCCTAGTTAGTTTTCTGAAATCTCACGAGGAACTGATGAAGTTAAGCGAGAGATGGGTTGCATTTGAACATTCCGTTTATTAGGCCATCTGCATCACGGCTTGCAAAATTTTGCACGTTCCGCAAAATATAAATGCGCTCGGCAGATTTTGGGTTTTTGGTCCTTGTTAAAAGAGTGAACACTGGTTGGAAATTTTTTTTCTCTGTGGGAGCAGCCATGTGTCCTTATATTTTCATGATTATTTTGCTGTCCATCCTTTTGCTTCCCGGAAATCTGTCGAATATGTGCGGTGTCTTGTGTATTGAAATATAATAATAAGTCTTCCGCCATTTTTCCAAGACGATCTGTGTCTAAATCGACTTGATCAGCTACAATTGCTTCAATAGAGTGAGGTAGGGCTTGAATAAATTTGTGACGTACCATATCGTCCCCTACGCCAATTCGCTTTGCTAATGACATGAGTTCATTCAGGTATGCTGAGGGACCACCCGTTACTGTCGACGACGACATTAATTTGTCCAGCATCCCTGATTTTGTTCTCTCGTAAGCGCCCGTCATTGCTTGTTTTAGTGCGTCATACTCCTTTGATTGCAGTATAGTTGGCTGTATATTTCCTACCATGTCCACGGGGAGTGCTGCCAAATGTTGAACATTTTTTTGACTGGACTCTCTAATATTTGCAATATTAATTTGCGCTTCCATCATCGCAAACCGAGCTATTGCGTTTGATTCAAGGAAGTTTGGTGGTTTTATCGCAAAAGCTTGGATTGGTTGGTTTTGATTTGTTGAAGTTTCTTCAGCGTCAGTTGCCATGTTGAAAAGAAATATTCTAATTTCGATGAAAGTCCCAAAAGCTTTATATATATATATATATATATATATATATATATATATATATATATATGTTGAAATCACGTCGGGGTCACCAGTTTATTGTGGGTAACCATTTCTAGTGAAACGTAGTTGTATGTTGAAACAGATTAACTGAATTTGGCCTCGTTAGTAGATAACCCACTATAAGTCATAAAAGCGTTTATCAAACAAGAGAAGCAAATTGAGTATAGAAAGAACATTTATATATACAGATTTCAATTAAGGTTTTGTTTTTACAAATAAAATAATGTCTTTAGAATCGGTTCAAAAGACGTTAAAATGTTTATGGCAGTTGGCAGTAAATGCTGAAAAGAGAGTTTGTGTGCATGTATGTGTGAGCATTTGTCAGTTAGGAATGTCTTTGATGTATCCGCTCCGTAGATCGGGTAAGTAGCTCAGGGACAGCGAAGAAGAAAATGAGAGGAAAAAGCGAGTCGAACATAGTGGATCGCTTGACGAGGCCACGGAACGTGCTAATTACACTCGTACTTTCTCATCTGGTGATGCTTTTTGACTCGGCTTTTTATTTCGTCTTTGTGTGTCCCAGCAGGTCATTTGGAAATTCACACCCAAAATCGGCTTTACGCAGTTTCAAGAGATTCTATTTTAATCAACTGTAGATATAGATTTGTTTTTAATACCTAATGTTTACTCCATCGTTTTTAAAATAGAAAAATGGTTTTACGCAGATTCAAGAAAATCTGTTTCAGTCAACTGTTATGTTTTTGATAAATTTCTCTCCAATATTACTAAAATTTGCTTAAGCAGGTTGAAGATAAGCTTTTTTAATCAACTGTAGATGTAGAATTTTTTTGACAAATTTCACTTCATTTTTACTACAATTGGCTTAACGCATGTTCCGGAGAATCTGCTTAAAAATTTTCTAGAAGTAGATTAGGCTTTGAGAGATAAAGTTTAAATCAATGTTAGTAAATAGTGGCTTCATTTCTGCAGAATATGTTTTATAATTTTCTTTATGTAGAATTCTACTCCTTCAGCTTCTTTTCTCACACATTCCACTTGTGGAACTCGCTTCCATATTCTTGCTTTCCTAACGGCTACAATCTGCAGGAATTTAAATGCAATGTCAATACTCATCTCTTAACCACTTGTCTCTAGTTCTTTCTTTACCACCCTGGATATACTTTCCTTTCTCTCCAACTTTGCAACTGTCATCACACCTGTATTCCCTTCCTTCTCTTTCTCCTTTTTAACTGGTTCGTCTATCTCTTTAATCTCATCCTATCTAATCTTTTTTACACTTACGTAGCCCCCTGCACGTTAGTGGCGTTACCGCCTCACTCGGGGTGATACGATTAAAAAAATTAAATAAAAAATTTTTTTTCTATACATAATCTTCAAAATATTATTATTATATATGGCCTTAACGCATGTCCAGGAAAATCTATTATAAAATTTTACAGATGCATATTTGTTTTGATTAGATACAGTTGACTTTATTATATTTAGATATTGGCTTAATGTTGTTGCAGGAGAATTTATTTTATAATTCTTTAGATATAGATGTGTCTTTAATAGATAACATTCACATCATAATTTTGAAATCTTGTCTTAACGCTCGGACAACAGGCTCGATTTTATAATTATTTAGATGTAGATTTGTCTCTTGTAGATAACGCTCACATCATTATTATTAATTAATTGGCTTAACGCAGAATCTATTTTATAATTCTCTAGATGTAGAATTTTAGATTGTAGAATTGTCTTTGATAATTTTCACATCATTATTGGTAAATATTGGCATACGGCAGCTTCATGAAAATCTCTGTTTATAATTGTCTAGAGGTAAATTAGTTTGGATGGATAAAGTTCACATTATTTTTTACAAATATTGTCTCATAGCATGTGCTTGAGAATCTGTTATAAAATTCTGTAGATGAAGATTTATTTTCTACAGATATACTTTTCATCATAGATAATAATATTGGTGGCCTCAGGTTAAAGAGAATCTATTTTGATATTCTGTATATATCGATTTGTCTTTGATAAATAACGTTCACATCATATTTATTACAAATTATCTCACCGCAGGCTCAGGAGAAAATGTTTTAAATATTCTAGAAGTAGTTTGGTTTTTAACTATTATATATTGCCTGAAATAGGAGAATATATTTTATAATTCTCAAGATAAAATTTTCTCATTGATAGATAAACATATAGGTTTAAACATGGAAATGAATATCTGCATATAATTACACATGCTACGCTTCAATAGTTATCCTGCTATTCAAATATTACAATTACATATAAAGAAGTTTAAATGAAAATTGTTGAAAGAAGGAAGAAAATATCTAAATACCTTTAAAGAAGCTACATTTAAGTGTTTATCATATTTATTCAGATATATAATCAATACTATTACATAAAAGAAAGTTTTAATTCAAATGGTTATAAAGAAATATTAAGGTAACTTTACATCAGCTACGTTTAAATATTCATGATATACATCCCACCATATAATTCCTATAATTAGAAACATAATGAATAATTTTAAAGCTGGCATGATTTAATGTCTATAAATATTTTCCAATTCATAGAAAAATCCTAGGAATTTTAATGAAGTTCTTTATTTTTTATAAATGTGGAATATTTTTAAATTGATTTACATCTATTAACATTCAAACAATAATAATTATTTTTCGTCCCAAAATTTTAACTACAATTACGTGTACGTTTTAATTATTTTATCTCCAGATATATTTTCCACACACACACACACACACACACACACACACACACACACACACACACACACACACACACACATATATATATATATCCGTTTCTCTTGTTTTTTTCTTTAGATGTGTCAGCATTGATACCAATTCCTTTCAAGTATTATACAGAACAAATAAGATGATGACTTCAAACTGCGAGAAATTTTGATAATAAATATTGCCATTCATCAGTCATCAATAAACAAGACGGAATGTTTTTTAATTAACCTCTTCAAAAATATATTTTATTTACTGAAAATATTCTATATCAAAGTACTACTGCTCGAGTGATGCTCCGAGAAATTGCGAGACTTTTTAAAAAAACGATTTTGTCACCCTTCTTTGCTGTCTTTGAATAAAATTGTTTGTTATTGATAATATGGACTTAAAGAGAAATGTATTTCAGAAAGGATGGTGTCTTTTTTTAATGAAATAGATGTATGCAATAACCATTTTTTAATTTCAAACTTTTTATTTTCTAGATCGATGATTTCCATATGGAATACAGAATAACACCATTTCTTTGAGAGTCTGTTATAAAAATTGCCTCTATAAAATCATTGTCTCTAAATGTAACGGAGAAATCAGATCGGAGACGAAACATACATTAACTTTGTTATCAAGTTCGAATTGGGAGAGTCACAAAATATTTAAGCCAACCACAGTTATCATTGTTAATGATAAAGAATGCTATAGATGTAAACTGTTTCAAATCATTTAAATTCAATTAAATGAAAAAATATTTTGCAATTTCGAGATTGGCTAATTACTATGTCATGTGTAGAAGATTACCATGAATTATTTGCAAATTATTTTCTTTTTAAATTCACTGAACACAATTGACCATTTGTAGGTTGTTTGGGAAATTGTTCTCTTGTTGAAAGATATAAATTGTTTCCATGATTGGTAAAACTTTCCAACCATTTTTTAATACTCTGTCGTTCAAAACGGACATGATCATTGGAATCCTCGATGCAAATATCAAAATCCCGATTTTGAGATAAGCTGAAATATTTAGAGTTATGCTTTGAAAAGTATAGGCACAACAGGCCAAAACATAAGCCGCTACAGCTAATTTAATCAGAGCCTTGGCAACTTCATATCGAATCGGATGATGTTCCTGAACTATTCTTTCAAACAATTTCCGATAAATGAAACGCTCTCCTAATCGAATGTAAACGAAATCCTGGCATACTTTCTGCGCCAATGTAATCGATACTTTCTGAAGGGAAAGATATTTTTCTGAAAGCGATTTAGCAATAGAAACCAAGAAATAGACAAAAACTGACAATAAAAGAACCACAGCAATTGCATCTGACTTAGCTATCAAAGCGATTGTAATGTAAATAACATAAGAATTGATCAGGTGAAAGCTTACGACAAAGGTTTGAAGGGAAGAAAGAAAAAAACAAATGTAAAATTGTAAAAACACTACAAAACATATTACTCTAACTATCCTTCGACTCAAGCTAGCGTTCCTCCAGTTTGGAAACATATAAACCTGTGCGTAGCTATAAGGAATTGCAAAGAAGATCTGCACAACAGGGAAGCCATAATAGACGAGACAGATCAGCAATTCGCAAATACAAAGAAACGAAGATATGAAAGCGCAAAGAAAAGTGACCAAAACACAAATCAACAGACAAAAGGGTTGCGAAATATTGAAACAATTATAAACACTTTTACAACGGTCAAACCATCGTTTAATAACCGCGTACCAAAACGACGGATTTAACGCCGTTAGAAGACTTGATTTCAGAATAGCGTGTAGCAAGTCGTAATCATGTAAGTTGGAAATATTTAGTTTACCAAAACGCTGCAAAAATTCGATATCTTGAATGATAAATGTACACGTTTTTCGCTGGTGGAGTCTACTATATGCTATAGTTTCGCAAATACGATCTGGAACATTAATCACAATCAGACCCACAATGATAAAAGTTGAAAACCAAACAAAGGGACCTCCGAAAAAATAGCCAGTGTTTTCGGCACTTTTCATATAACCAAACATCATTGACCTGAATCCGAGTGGTATATTATTGTCTAGATAAGATCTTAGTTGTTTCTTGATTGTGAAAAACTGTAAGAGAAAATCAGCGGAGATTATCAGCAGGCATGCGAAAACGGCACAAGACCTTCGAATTCTCGACGCAAATGCCGATCTATTCTCAAAGAGAAAAATCCACCTGACAAAACCCCAAAAGTCATAATACGGATCATGCTCATTTAGCCAACTTGATTCGGTTTCGAATGGCGGAAGGAATCTCTCATTTCCTTCAAACGTTGTGCTCACCGAATGAATCAAAGAGAATGGTTGAGTTTGGCGACTGAGTTTGGCTTTTGAAATGAAACCAATAGCTAAAGGAAGAAACAAAAATGTAAATGAGGCTGCAATCGTCAGAATAGTAAAGAGAAATCCTACGTTCATTTTCTTGCCCCGGCATAAATCGTTTGTATTATTATAATCGGTGTAAGTTTCATTAACTTTACAACAATAGCGAAGTAAAATGTCCTGGGTCAACCCGATATGTTGATGAATCATGAATGTAGAATCTGGAATATTTTTTCTGTTGTTAATATCATAGCAAATGTAAGCGGAAGCCTTTTTGTCTGGTAGATTTGCATTTAAAACAATTCTCAGCAGTTGACGAAAAACAAGGCGAAGAAAATGCAATCGTGTCACCAAGTTTGCATTGCATGATTCAGAAACATTCATGTTCACCGTAAAAGTTGAAGTATATTCTCTCAAAATAAACAATGAATGCATTTGGAAGTCATATGGCGTGTTCATATATATTGGTAACCCTTTTTCTCCATCGTACAACCACATATATTCGTTGGGATTTGCAAAATGATCATCTGGTATTGATTTGGTTAACTCCTCGGCTTGTTTCGTGTTGTATTCAATTTGAAAGTAAAATACCATTTTTCCGTTTTCCAGTTTCTCATTGAAATCATTTATCGACTCTTCGGAGACATGGACGATGCATTGGTGTTTATCTGCAACATTCATTGGTTGTTGACACAGAACACTTGACAAAACAATCGTGATGTAAATTATAATGGGGTACATTATATATTTCTGATACCAGTGCAGAATCCTCAATAATCTGTAAAGTTAAAGAAAAAACTGAATTTAAAATTCATTAAAAAAAACTTTGAAAGCATTATAAATTAAATAACATGAAATTCATAAAAAACATGTAAGAAGTAAAAATAAGATAAAAAATTGATCATGTTGCTGGTATATATATATATATTGTATACTTACCTATATACAGTTATGATATGTACCTATCCTTCTACATACATAGACGCTATTGGAGAGGAGAGTAGAGTGATCATAGTCTCTCTCTTGGTCAATTCATGCTTCCTAGCGGAGAATGACCCAAACGAGGTTCCACCTAAGGGTAAGAGTCTCTTCTGGAGTAAATAAACATGAGCCCCACCCGGCCATAAGCAGGGTCTACGAGATATATTTGGCTAAGTTTAAGGGCTCAGAATCTTCACTTTAATTGACCTTGTATTGCATCCGCTTTGGGCATCTGCTCTAGTGAGGAGGTGGTAAAGACATAGAGTCATTATACTGACTAATAGTTCCCTAACAGTGTATCTACTTCACGCAGCGTGTGAGTCCTGTCTGTATTTGTTGATATACTAGTATTACTAAAGTCAGTTTTGGTGAGTAGTTTCTCTCTCTCTTTCTCTCTCTCTATATATATATATACATATATATACGTTTGCATGGACACGATGCTAGAGAGTCTTGTCTTTGCAGTCGTATACATTCAGGCTATTTTGCTGAGAAGTGGAAACACACAAGTACATAAGAATAATTATTTTGAAGTGTTTAAGAGAATTCAGGATTATGCATTGAAGCTGAGTAATGAAAATTGTGAATTCTTTGGGGGACAAGATTAAGTTCTTTGAACAAATATTGACAAAATGGCAGGAGACCTGATCCAGCGCGTGCTAGTGCTATTAAAACATGTGTGACACTATCTCCCAAGGGGATACTTTCCCTTGTTTCGTTTAATATAACGGAGAGATAGAGAAATTGATATTAGCAATATTATTAGTTATGCTTTATTGTAATACGCGATGTGAGCTTAGGTAAAAAATTATTTTAATACTATTAAATACTTGTAAAATATGGGAAATAGAAAAATTAACTATTTTAATACTATCATGAACTTCTAAAATACGGGGAATATAAAATTTAGCTATTTTCTGGGTAAGAAAAGGGAAAAAGATATAAGTTTTTCTTTCGTGTTTGAAACGGATATTTTTCGGTAACGCTAAATCAATTGTCAGAGATGTTAGATGGGGTCAGACGGGGTTAAAGTCCCTCAACAGATTTTTCTGTGAAACTGAAATCTGTGGGAAATTGGAAAAATCGAAATACAATGTGAGCTGGCGATATCTCATTCGTCAAGCGAAACCCCTTCCGCAAATCGAGTGGGCGGAAATCGATCTCATTGGCCGAAGGCTTCGAGTCGGCTGGATCCCCAGAGAGGATTGAAAATGGTTATAAAAATCCGGACTCGGCGAGAAAAATCAGTTGGAGTTATTCAGTTGCTTTTCAGTTGTTTGCTTTTGAGTTAGCTGAGTAGCTATCAGTCGAAATGGAACGACTGTAGAAAACAGGTTCCCAACCGGGGAGCCATGACCCACGACTGGTCGCCCATCAGAACTTATGGCTAAAGAGTTAATTTCGAATGAAACCTGCCGCAGATTAACGTAAGGAGTCAATTTGGAATAATCCACCCTCTGTATGAATCCCGAAAGAACGTTATTTTTTTTAATCACGGGAAAATCGAAAATTCTGATTCTTCGTTAGTTCTACTTCGGCAAACTCCGTTAAACTCCGATAAGGACCCGAAAGGACTTTGCTTTTTTAGAAGCTACATAGAAAATTGACAACACTGATTATAGTGAATATGTGAAAAGACTTTAATGAAAACTTAATGAATATGTGAAAAACTTTAGTGAAAATTTGAAGAGCTCTGGTTACTTTAACGAAAGTTAGACAAGACATTTTTATTTAAGGATTGGAACCTCTGATATTTTTAGCGAAATTTCTCTCTCCATTGTAACCGGCATTCTGACAACTATATTATCATTTTTGACAACTGTATTATCTGCTCCTGTGAAAAGAAAAACATTGTTTTTTTTATATAAAGACATTCTTGGTAACTCTCCAGGCTTGTTCGACATTATTCATTTATTTTTTTCAAATCACAAGTGTGCACCAGTGTCCGGACTTGCTCTAAACGGCGACTACTAAGATTACACGACGCGACCTCTGGGATCAAATCACAACATGGGACAGTGGCGCGTTGTTGCAAAAGACGTCTTGTAAACCAGCTTTTGTGGCAACATTCTCGGACGAGAACTTTACGACCAGCAACAAACAGCGACCAAACCGACCGGCCAACCGGGTGGCAGTGTCACGGCCGTCAACGAGAACGAGCATCACATAAGACAGCCATCCCGGCTTGACGTGTTACACATGCCTGTTCTTAAAAATGCCAGCTGTCTACAAAGTTTCCTGGGATTAGCAAGTTGTTATGCTTTTTTGAAAAAAACATGCATTGTTTGAGACTTCCGCTAAATGAACATTTGAAGAAAGACTCAAAATATGTTTAGACGACAGAAAGCCAGAAAGCATTTCAAAAATTAAAAAGTATCCCACATTCAGACTTATTTTTGGCACACTACGATCTTAAAAAAGAATTGATCGTAGCTAGTGACTCGAGTGCGTATAGCATCGGAGCTTGTATCATGCATAAATTCGATGACGGCTCAGTTAAACAGATTGCACATGCATCCAGGAAGCTGCTTCTAGCTGAAAACAATTGCTCAGTAATTAACAAAGAAAGTCTAGTGATTGTCTTTGCCCTTAAAAAGTTCCATGGATTTATTCACGGGAGAAAATTGACATTGCAGACGGATCATAAACCTTTGTGAGCGATTTATGGTTTAAAAAAAGATTTACCGACTCGTACGGCGAACAATTGCAACGGAGTTTTTGCTGTCATGTAGACGGATTGTCCAAACTGATTCTAATGAACAATAAACACTTCAAAGACACAGCCATTGCTGCTCTACAGTCGGAAGTAGGTATTAAAATATTTTCTGCAATACTCAACCGATGTAACCAAGAAGCGAATAAATAAAATATTGTATGCCTTTTTTTTAAAAATCTGTGTTAGCGTAAAATATTCTAGTGTGAGCGGGTTAGGAAAAGAAAAACTACGTTTAGAATGGATTAACCACAGAGGAACCTAAAAGTAAACTCATTTAAATATATACATTCCCAGTAAATTAATTTAGTGCGTGCGGGTAAGGCAAAGAAGAATCTAATTAGAATGGATTAACCAAATTATAATCCCAAATTAATCTTATTTGGTTAGGATACGTTACGCGCAAATTAATCTAGTGTGTGCGGATTAGGAAAATAATAATTCCAATTAGGATAATTAAGCATGAAGAAGTTTTCTTGAAATTTTTATTTTAGTTTTAATTAAAATCTAAATGATTAAAATTACTATTTCCAGTAAGCAAAATACTCTGGTTTATTTCAAACAGAAATTATATTGATTGAAATATAAAAGGTTGGGATTTTTTCAATTTTTGAATTTTGCCCCCATTTTTCAGCGATCGACACATTTATAAACAAAAGTTAATTCTCGGTTTTAAGAAATCTTGCAAAAATAAAATATACATCTGTGACACATTATTTTTGGAAAATTAGCAAATTTTATGTTAAATTAAATATTACTAATTTATAGCGGAAAATTTAGAATAAAACTATTTCTTAATCACAGATTTGAACTTTTTGACCTGTCAGCACCGTAAATCAAGTATTTGTTGACAGATTCTTGATTAAAGCGTTAGTGTATGGTGTGTATAGTACAATTTTTTTTTGAAAAAATAACATAACATGCAATTAAGATTCTTTTACTAAATCGGTTATCTCCAAATTAATGCATGCCCCGAAGATAAAGGAGAAGTAAATTTTAGAATAGATGAAACAATAGCATCACCTACAATTCAAATTTTTTAATAAACCGGTTACCTATAAATTAATGTATGCCCCTAAGATGAAAGAGAAATAATTTTTAGAATAGATGAAACAATAGCATAACCTACAATTCAAATTCTTTGACTAGACCGGTTATCTACAAATTAATACATGCCCGTAGGATGAAGAAGTAACTTTTAGAATAGATGAAACAATAGCATAACCTACAATTCTAATTCTTTGACTAGACCGGTTAATACAAATTAATGCATGCCCCGAAGATAAAGTAGATATAATATTTAGAATAGGTGAAACAATAGCATAAACTACAATTCAAATTCTTTGACTAAACAGGTTATCTACAAATTAATGTATGCCCCTAAGATGAAGGAGATAAATTTTTAGAATAGGTGAAACAATAGCATAACATACAATTAAAATTCTTTTACTATAACGTTTATCTATGAATTAATGCATGCCCCGAAGATAAAGGAGAAATTACTTTTAGAATAGATGAAACAACAGCATAAACTAAAATTAAAATTCTTAAATAAACCGTTTATCTACAAATTAATGCATGCCCCGAAAATAATGGTGATATAATTTTTAGGATAGGTAAAAGAATAGCATAACCTACAATTCAAAATCTTTTACTGAACCGTTTATCTACAAATTAATGCATGCCCCGAAGATAAAGGAGATATAATTTTTAGAATAGGTGAAGCAATGGCATAACCTAAAATTCAATTTGTTAGACTAAACCGTCCATCTACAAATTAATGCATGCATCTATTATAAAGGAGGTATAATTTTTAGAAAAGGTGAAAAAAAAACATAGTCTACAATTAAAATTCTTTGACTAAACCAGCCATCTCCAAATTAATGCATGCCCCTAATTTGAAGGATATAAAATTTTTAGAATAGATGAAACAATAGCATAACCTACAATTACAATTATGTTACTAAACCGCTTATGTCCGAATTAATGTATGCCCCTAAGTTGAAGGAGAATTAATTGTTAGCATCGATGAAACAATATCATAACCTACAATTAAAATTCTTTTACTAAACCGGTTACCTAAAAATTAAAGTATGCCCCTAAGATGAAGGAGAAATAATTTTTAGAATAGATGAAACAATAGCATAACCTACAATTAAAATTCTTTTAACAAACTGGTTATCTACAAATTAATGCATGTCCAAAAGATGAAGGAGAAACAATTTTTAGAATAGATGATACAATAGCATAACTTACAATTAAATTTTTTTAATAAACCGGTTATCTACAAAGTATTGCATGTCCAAATGTTTAGGGAGAAATTTTTTATAGAATAAATGAAAGAATAGCATAACCTACAATTAAAATTCTTTTACCAAACTGGTTATCTACAAATTAATGTATGCCCCTAAAATGAAGGAGAAATAATATTTGGAATAGGTGAAAGAATAGCATAACCTACAATTAAAATTCTTTGACTAAACCGGTTATCTACAAATTAAAGCATGCCCCTAAGATGAAGGATAAACAATTTTTAGAATAGGTGAAACAATAGCTTAACCTACAATTCAAATTCTTTTACTAAACCGGTTATCTACAAATTAATACATGTCCCTAAGATGAAGGAGAAATAATTTTTAGAATAGGTGAAACAATAGCATAACCGACAATTAAAATTCATTTACTTAACCTGTTATCTACATATTAATGCATGTCCAGAAGTTGAAGGAGAAAGAATTTATAGAATAGATGAAACAATAGCATAACTTAAAATTAAAATTCTTTTACCAAACTGGTTATCTACAAATTAATGTATGCCCCAAAGAGGAAGGAGAATCAATTTATAGCATAGATGAAACAATTGCATAACCTACAATTAAAATTCTGTTACTCTGCTGGTTATCTACAAATTAATGTATGTCCAAATGTATAAGGAGAAATAATTAATAGAATAAATGAAAGAATAGCATAACCTACAATGAAAATTTTTGATTAACCGATTATCTACAAATTAATGCATGTCCCTAAGATGAAGGATAAAGAATTTTCAGAATAGATGAAACAATAGCATAACCTACAATTAAAATTCGTTTACTAAACCGGTTATCTACAAATTAATGTATGCTCCTAATATGAAAGAGAAATAATTTTTAGAATAGATGAATTAATAGCTTAACCTACAATTCAAATTCTTTTACTAATGCGGATATCTACATAGAAACCTATGCCTCTGATATGAAGGAGAAATAAAATTTAGAATAAATGAAACAAGAGCATAACGTACAATTCACATTTTTTTAATAAACCGGTTATCTACAAATTAATGGATGCCCCTAATATGAAGAAGAAATAATTTTTAGGACAGATGAAAAATAGCATATCCTCCAATTAAAATTATTTTACTAAACCGTTTATCTACACATTAATTGATGCCCCTAAGATGAAAAATAATAATTTTTAGAATAGATGAAACAATAGCATAACCTACAATGAAAATTCTTTTACTAAACCAGTTATCTACAAATTAATGATTGTTCCTAAGATGAAGGAGAAATAATTTTTAGAAAAGATGAAAAAATACCATAACCTAGGAGTAAAATTCTTTTAGTAAACCGGTTATCTACATATTATTGCATGTCCCTAAGATGAAGGAGAAGGATTATTAGAATAGATGAAACAATATCATATCCGACAATTCAAATTCTTTGACTAAACCGGTTATCTGAATGCTTATATATGCCCTGATATGAAGGAGAAATAAATTTTAGAATAGTTGAAACAATAGCATATCCGACAATTCAAATTCTTTTACTAAACCAGATATCTACAAATTAATGCATGCCACTAAGATGAAGGAGAAATAATTTTTAGAATAGATGAAACAGTAGCATAACTTATAATTAAAATTTGTTAATAAACCGGCTATCTTCAAATTAATGTACGCCCCTATGATGAAGTAGAAATAGTTTTTAGAATAGATGAAACAATAGCATAACCTACAATTAAAATTCTTTTATAAAACCGGTTATCTACAAATTAATGTATGCCCCTAAGATAAAAGAGATATAATTTTTTAGAATAGATGAAGCAATAGCATAACTTACAATTCAAATTCTTTTACGAAACCAGTTATTTACAAATTAATGTATGCCCCAAAGATGAAGGTGAAATAATTTTTAGATTAGATAAAACAATACCATAACCTACAATTAAAATTCTATTACTAAACCGGTTATGTACAAATTAATGTATGTCCCTGATATGAAGGAGAAATAAGTTTTAGAATAGATGAAACAATACCATAACCTACAATTTAAATTCTTTTACTCAACCGGTTATCCAGAAATTAATTATTGTACTAAACCGGTTATGTAAAAATTAATGCATGTCCCTAAGATAAAGGGGAAATAATTTTTAGAATAGATGAAACAATACCATAACCTACAATTTAAATTCTTTTACTAAACCCGTTATCCAGAAATTAATGTATGTCCCTCAGATGAAGAAGACAATTATTTTTAGAATAGATGAAATAATTGCATAACCTTCAATTAAAATTATTATACTAAACCGCTTATGTACAAGTTAATGCATGTCCCTAAGATGAAGGGGAAATAATTTTTAGAATAGATGAGACAATAGCATAACATACAATTCTAATTCTTTGACTAAATCGGTTATTTACATATTAATGTATGCTTCTAAGTTGAAGGAGAAACAATTTTTAGAATAGATGAAACTAAAGTATAACATACAATTAAATTTTCTTTACTAAACCGGTTATCTACAAATTAATGTATGTCCCTAAGATGAAGGAGAAATAATTTTTAAAATAGATGAAACAATTGCATAACATACAATAAAAATTATTTTACTAAACCGGTTGTCTACCTATTAATGCATGTCCGTAAGATGAAGGAGAAATAATTTTTAGAATAGATGAAAGAATATCATAACCTAAAATTAAAATTCTCTTACTAAACTGGTTATTTACAAATTAATGTATACCCTAAAGATGAATGTGAAAGAAGTTTTAGAATAGATAAAACAATACCATAACCTCCAAATTCTTTTACTAAACCGGTTTTGTACAAATTTATGTATGCCCCTAAGTTGAAGGAGAAATAAGTTTTAGAATAGATGAAACAATATCATAACCTACAATTAAAATTCTTTTACTAAACCGGTTATCTACAAATTAATGTATGCTCCTAAGATAAAGGAAAAATAATTATTAGAATAGATGAAACAATAGCATAACCTACAATTAAAATTCTTTTACTAAACCGGTTATCTACAAATTAATGTATGCTCCTAATATAAAGGAAATATAATTTTTAGAATAGATGAAACAATAGCATAAGCACATTTAAAATTCCTTTACTAAACCGGTCATCCAGAAATTAATGTATGTCTCTCAGATGAAGGAGAAATAATTTTTAGAATAGATGAAACAATAGCATAACATGCAGTTAAAATTCTTTTATTAACCGATTATCTTCAAATTAATGTATGCCCCTAAGATGAAGGAGAAATAATTTTTAGAATAGATGAAACAATAGCATAACATACAATTAAATTTCCTTTACTAAACCGGTTATCTACAAATTAATGTATGCCCCAAAGATGAAGGAGAAAATTTTTTTAGAATACATGAAACAATAGCATAACATACAATTAAATTTCTTTGACTAAACCGTTATGTACAAATTAATGTCTGCCCCTAAGATGAAGGAGAAATAATTTTTAGCGTAGATGAAACAATAGCATAACCTACAATTAATATTCTTTTACTAAACCTTTTATCTACAAATTAATGCATGTTCCTTTGATGAAGGGAAACAATTTTTAGAATAGATGAAACAATAGTTTAACCTACAATTCAAATTCTTTTACTGAACCGAAATCTACAATTTTATGAATGTCCCTAAGATGAAGGAGAAATAATTTTCAGAATAGATGAAAGAATATCATAACCTACAATTCAAATTCTTTGACTAAATCGGTTATCTACAAATTAGTGTATGCCCCTAAGTTGAAGGAGAAATAATTTTTAGAATAGATGAAACAATTGCATAATCTACAATGATAATTGTTTTACTAAACCGGTTATCTAAAAATTAATGCACGCCCATAAGATGAAGGACAAATAATTTTTAGAATAGATGAACCAATAGCATAACCTACAATTTAAATTATTTTACTAAACCGTTTATCTACAATTTAATATATGTCCATAAGATCAAGGAGAAATAATTTTTAGAACAGGTGAAACAATAGCATCACCTACAATTCAAATTCTTTTACTAAACCGGTATGTACAAATTAATGTATGCCCCTGAGATGAAGGAGAAATAATTTTTAGAACAGGTGAAACAATAGCATAACCTACAATTCATATTCTTTGACGAAACCTTTTATATACAAATTAATGAATGTCTCTCAGATAAAGGAGAAATAATTTTTAGAATTAGTGAAACAATAGCATAACCTAAAATTTAAATTCTTTTATTAACCGGTTATCTACAAAATAATGAATGTCCCTAAGATAAAAGAGATATAATGTCTAGATTGGATCAAACAATAGCATAATCTACAAGTCAAGTTCTTTGACTAAACAACTTATCTTTAAATCAATTTCATCTGGGTGGCGTAGGGAGATAATAAAAAAGAAGTGTGGATAATTAGTTAGAATCATTAAATCTTTTAAATCCATATTTCCATTCCCAACTATATTTATCTCCTACAGTAAGTAACGAAAGTATATATCTTACCTTGATTAAATCAATATGAGACGCTATATTCCGAAGAGCTCCCGATCAGTGCTTTGTGTAAGCCAGTTAAACTAAGAATGTGCTCGCAACAAGATGTACTCTCGAGTGAAATATTAATTCAGTCTGTGCTTCTCACAAGCGTCTTTCTTTTAACATTCAATGTAAATGTTGGAGGAATATACGGGTCTATACCCAATATTGAAATATTTCCGTAATCATAAACTGCCTGATGTGAGGTTATTTGATATATGTTTCAGAAAACAGAGACTGCGTGTATTGATATGTAATCACGTTTATTGACATAAATATTCATCTGGTTTGGAGACACGACAAGGTCAATGCTCACGTCAAGGTCACTTTAAATTTAAATAAGAAATTCTTAACAGAATTTATTTGAATTCCTCTATACGTACATAGAAATACGCCCGTGTTTATCCTTACATATACCCACAGTCACATATTCATCCATGCGTACATACAAAGCTTGCGTAAACAAAAAGGGAAAGAAGAAGAAAGAAGAGAAGAATAAATTTAAATCTGAAAGAAAAAATGATAAGAGAAAATAACAATAAAAAAAATAAATATTTAATTAACGGTGAAAAGATAAGAAATTAGAGTGAAAAAAATTAGGAAATTAAAAATATTTAAGAAATAATTGTTATTCAATACGTTGTACTCACAATTACCACCACAACACTATATAACCAAAATTATACTAAACATTCAGTCAAAAAACCATTATAATACGATATAAAGTTAATAATGCAAAAGAAATTATTATTTATTTAATTTAAAAATAGATTTAATTATTCTATTGAAATTTAATCGTTTAAACTCAATGATTTAATTAAAAAATAAATTTTACACATTAACAGTGAAAGGAAAAGAAATTAGGATCTAAAAGAATAAAAATATTTAAGATATAATAGTTAATCAATCCGTTGAAATCACAATTACCTCGACACCACTATATAATTAAAATTATAAGAATTATTTAATCAACAATACAATTATAATACAATATAACGTTAATAATGTTATAGCGGGTTATCCATTCTTTTCCAGTTTATAATGGAGAGTCTGACCTAGTGAAGGGTAGTCGTGTATTGTTAAAGATTGACAGAATTTGGCCTTGTTGTAGATAGCCCACTATAAGTCATAAAATAATTACAAGTCAAGAAACGCAATTTGAGTTGAAAAATAACATTTTATACATACACATATCAATTAAGGTTTTTACAATTAAAGTAATACTTGAAGGTTCAACGGACGTTAAAATGTTCATGGCAGTAAAATGCTGAAAAGATAATTAATGCTTAGGAATGTGGGAGCGTTGTAAGTAAGGAATGTCTTTGATGTATCCGCTCCTTAGGTCAGTAAGTAGTTTTGAAACAGCGAAAGGCAAGAGGAGAGGGAAGGGAGGCTAGGATAGTAAGCCGCTTGACGTAGGTCAAGGAGGTAGTGATTACACTCCTCTCTCTCGAGTCTGGGTCTATCTGTCTGGCGATGCTTTCTGTATGGGCTTTTTATATCTTCTTTTTGGATCGCAGCAGATCATTTGGAGGTTCACACTTGTATTTGATTTTGGGCTTCCCATCAGCCGATAAAGAAAATTCGCGTAGGCTCGCGAACTTGAAATTTAATATTTAATTAATTTTTATGTTTCAACCGGAACATCTGCGCAAACCGGGATGCACACCGACGATTTTTGGTCATTTGCTTTTTGTTCGTGAATGTGCAAACGTCCGGTCCCTCGCTTTTGCTTGATCGATATTACCACAATGTAAAAAACATATCGGAACACGTACATATAAACACACCCATGTAAAGAGAAATATATATAAACACAATATATATTTCTGAATTTCTTACGTCTTGTGGATTCCGTGTAACTCTAAGGTTGCTTTGGTTAGAAGTTATGGAACTTACGTTGGCTCAATGATATATATATATATATATATATATATATATATATATATATATATATATATATGTATATAACCATTTTAACATATATTTATTAATTTTATCTCAGTTCTTGTCTTTTTTTTATCCATACTTGCTAATACGAGTAAGTATAAGAAAAATGTAAACTTTTATATACATATATGCCCACTCTTCACCCTGAAACGAGGTGGTATGTTTCACAATTCATACATAATAACAAACGCTACATACATATACTGACATTTATCATTCGGGTTTCGATATCAACCAGTACATATATGAGTAGAAATGATCAATACATGAGAGTATAATCAATTCAGGAGCGTACAATCGACTACATACTTAATCCAAGATTAACACAACCTACATATAACCAGGTATTCCTATATACAAGAAAAACCCATAATTATGGGTACGCTTATCCATGAAATATACTTATAATTAGGTGTACCCATATACACGGAATAACCCGATATATAACTTTATACGCGTGAAATATTTATATCGAAATAATTACATTAAAATACATCTAGAATCACACAGTGCAAGATTTATCAATTTTAACTTTATAAATCCACAATATAGAGTCGTTGTTTACATATACTGGCATGTCTACACATTCCATGGTAGATCTCCACTTTCACTTATTCAGTCCATAAAATCCTCCAATGAATGATCAACGTAAGATATGAATGAATCGGAAAGTGTGACGGAACGAGGTAATTCTAAAATTCTAGGTGTTTAGATCAGTCAGTTAAGTGCCATACATGATACACGCTTGGGCGATCATGTTTCGAAAGCGACATGACTGTCTGGGCAGAAGATTATCTCGTAGTAGGGTGTCATTGCTTTCTGCGGAAGACTGGTTGCCATTCAAGGCTAAAGAACCCAATCTGTCCTGTTATTAACCCATAACTGGAGAGAAGTGATGGATTAATACCTTTACCAAGGGTATTTGCGCGTAAGTGAATGCAAGGAATTCCACTGGAATTCGAACTCTGCTTCCCGATTTCTCGTTCCGAGCCGATATCCACTGCACCACAACGCACATGTGTTTAGATAGTTTAAATTTATTTTATGATGGCATTTGAAAAGTATCTAATTTCTTTAATTTAATAATTGGCTAGTTTCTCTGAATTTGATAATTCTAATCTTTTCGTCTAAGCATAAATTGCATTTGATTCTAAAACTATTGGGGGTTTGAGATTTCCCTATAATCTTCCCTTTAATCTGTTGGGGAGAGATTTCTGTCTTTTAATTCTCAGAAATGTTTTGAGAAAGACATTTAATATTTCAGGTGAGGTTTAGAGAAAGATTGCTTATGGTTATATAGGCGTTGTTTCCATGGTCCGGCGGAAATTCTTATATATACATTTTTCTCGTTTCTGTGTTTATTAAGGAAAATGTTTGCTTGGTATATGACTTTGGGGTTTCTAGGTGTTGTAATTCCTGTTTGAAGCCACTTTTTGAGTGCGATGTTGTAAGGCGTCTTATTTACATTTAATATTTTTCTATTAGATGATAATTTGTTAATCCTATCATTGACAATGGGAAGAATTTGATTAATGATATGTTGGGGATAGTTGGAGCAAACATATATGTAGGTTGGGGTTTCATTATTTTTTGGTAGGGTTAAAATATATTGTTCCACAAATTTAAAGTAATATTTAAGAAGTTCATTATTTCTAAATTGGAGGTAATTTCTATCTTAAATTCAAGCAATTCAAAGGCCCTAATTACTTTCTTTTCTATCTGAAATGTGAGTGGGCGTGTAATGACTTTATAGTCACTATCCAAGAATGATGACCCCATCTCAACTGGTCTAGAGATCCCAAACTGAGATAACGCTAAGGTCTTTGTTTTTAAATCTTTTTACTTGTTTTCCTTTTCAATTTAAAGAAATTTTTATTCCGGGAAAATATTTGTACCGAATTGAACGCATATAGTGTGGTCTGATGAAAGGTGCTAATTTAGCTCATAGAAATGAATTATAATTTATAACCAATCTAAATGATGCGTTAAGTTTTCTGCTATAAATGTAATATTGCTCTGGATAACATCCACTGAGCTCTTTATACAGATATAACACTTAATATTTTATAATGAGTAGATCTTGTTGGATTATCCTCGCCGTTCACGGACTTGACATTGATATATATGTGTGTGTGTATGTATGTATGTATGTATGTATGTATGTATGTATTTATACATGTCCAGTCCGTAAACGGTGAGGATAAACCAACAAGATCAACTTAATATAAATTATTAAGTGTTATGTCTATATAGAAAGCACGATGGATGTTATCCAGAGCAATATGATATTTATAAAGGAAAACTCATCACGTCATGTAAGTTAGTTATAAATTATAATTCATTTCAATGAGCTAAATTAGCTTATTTCATCGACCACACAATATTCGTTCCATTTGTTTAAAAAAAGTTGTCGGAATAAGCATTTCCTTTAACTGAAGAGAACACTAAAAAACTAAAAAAATAAGAAAAAGGAAGAAGAAAAAAGAAAAATTAAAAGAGAATCAGGACAGAAGCATTGGCATCATATCAGTTGTGAGTATTCAGAACAGTCGCGAATATGCTGACCACTCAGTCATTAACCGCCTACTTCTAATTCCATGAATACGTATGTATGTGTAACCCCACAAATTAACCCACCCATGTACACTAACCTATATCCATATACATATGTGCGCACACATCGCCGCATATACATAGAAATGTGATTGTGTTTATCCTTAATACATACTTACAGACCTACACCTATTCATGTCTACATACGAATCTTGCGTTCGTTTACTCACATATATATATTTTATAAAGACGGAATTTCCGCGCGTATAAATAGTTTTATATATATGTAAGTATGCGAACAATTCTCACACATACTCCCAAATTACGCGTATATTTTCATACTTACATACATCCTCACATCTATACGTATATATACTCATAGATGCACCCGCACCTCCGTATGCATGCGTGCGCACGTATAAATGTATTCTTCATACATACGTTCATCTATTTATACATCTACTTTTAACTCCCAAACGAGGTGGTATATTTTCCTTTCATACATCTTAAAAAATATTACACATATATATCCATATATACCGGCATACATCCTTCAGATCTTGATATTAAACTGTACACATATGTGTAGAATGATCAGTACATTACGGTATAATCAGATCAAGAATGCACAAATGACTACATCCGAGATTAACACAACCCACATATAATCAGGTGATGAAAAAACATATAGATAATTAGGTCCACTCTTACACATGAAATACCCTTATACTTAGGTGCCCTCTATACACACAATGATACATAAAACAATATATAAACATGCTCAAAATTATATATAAACATGCACAAAATTAGGTGCACCCATATATGAGAAACATATCTAACCTTACACTTAGCTGCACCATTATACATGTGAACTATCTATATAGAAGTTATTATAGTAAGATCATTTACAATTACACAGTTCAAGACAGGATATTTTTAACTTCGTGCACCAATAATATAAAGTCGTAGCATACTTAGATTGGCATGTCAACCCATTGCATAGTAGATATTTATTCTCACTTCTTCGGTCCGTAACATCCTCCAGCGAATGATTCACACAAATTATGAAAGAGCTGGTAAGTGTGTCGGAACGGGGTAATTCTAAGATTTTATGTGTTAGACAGTTTAAATTTATTTTTATGGCGGCATATAAAAATTATTTCATTTCTATAATTTAATAATTGGCTAGATTCTCTGAATTTGATAATTTTAATCTTTTCTAAGCATAAATTGCATCTGCTTCTAAAGCTGTTGGGGGTTTGAGATTTCACTATAATCTTCCATTCAATCTGAGGGGAAAGATTTCTGTCTTTTAATTCCCAGAAATGTTTAGAGAGAGAGCGGTTTGATATTTTAGGTGGGGTTTAGAAAATGATTGATTATGATTATAAAGGCGTTGTTTCCATGGTCTGGCGGAAATTCCTGTATATATTTTTTCTAGCTATTGTCTTCGCTAGGATAGATGGTTGCTTGATATATTACCTCTTCGAATCTACATATCCTTTAACTGGGCATTTGTTTTTTACTCTACAGTCACAGAGCGTTGTAGTATCTGTCTTTTGATTGTTATTAAATTTATTTAGTATATTATTATTGTGTGAATTGATGATGTTATTAATAATGCTAGTGCAGGAATAACTAATTTTTAATGTCTTCTTATTGAAAATCTTCCTTAGTGGGTTGTTCTGCTGAAAGTGCTTTTCACCTAATTTCAGAAAGTATTGTCCGATATTAATATTAGATAGTTTAGAGAAAGTGTGTGTGTGTGGGGGGGTTTATACCATAGCAGTCTTATTTTTCTATTTCTTGGTTTATTTGTTTCGGGACTTTTGGTGGGGATCTCTGTGATGTAACTTCTGTTTCAAGTAACTTTTTAAGGCGATGTTGGAATGTGTTTCATTTTCATAAACAAAACTTTTGCTATTTGATGATAGTTTGTTAATTCTAGTATTTACGATGGTAGGGATTTGTTTAATTATTTGTTGGGGGTGCTTGGAGTAAACATTTATGTAGGTGTGGTTTTCATTATGTTTTTGGTAGTGTTTAAATGTGTTGTTCAACAAATGTAAAGTAATATCTAAGAAATTGACTATTTTAATATTGGATGAAATCTCTATTGTAAATCCAAGCCATTTAAAGGCCCTAATTACTTTCTTTTCTACCTGAGATGATAGTAGACCATTACTGTTAGGGATAATGATGAGTCCGTCATGTCTGTATAGACCTATTTGTTTGGAGTCCACTATCCTACTAAGGGTGTTTAGGATATAGATTCCTACCAAATTAAAAGATTAGAGTTTAGATAAATATTCGTGCTTTGTTTCTGACCCACTTTTCTGTTCTTTTCTAAGGCATTATATCAGGTGTTAAACTGAAGGTACGTTCATGATCGTCTGATTAGCAAATTCAGTTTAATCAAGCCAGGGCCAAGCTCAAAATGGCTTTGGGTACCTGAGTCGACAGGCCTCACTAACATGAAGTCTCATTCACCTGGCCCTCTGGTTTGGAGAAAAGAAATAGTCCAAAATGTTTGAAAAGATATCTAAATTGCGTTCGCTACGGTGGTTCCCCAATGAAGACCTTGAGTCACGCTTTCTTCTACTGCGGGTTCGGGGTCCCGTTGTACAAATATATTATAGTCAGTTCTGTTTAAAGGAATATATATTTTTAAATCGTATCACCCCGAGCAAGGCGGTAATGCCACTGATGTGCAGGGGGCTACATAAGTCTAAAAAAATTAATTAGAAGAGCGTGAAGAGGAAGACGAACCAGTTAGAAAGAAGCAATAGAAAGGTGAGAATGCAGGTGTGATGACAGTTTCAAAGGTGGAGAGAAAAGAAAAGATATAATACCGCTAACGAAAGCTGACAATTATAAGTTCTTTTCCTTGCTAGGTTTTATGTGAGCCACGATACAGACGACATGACAGAAAGGAATTTATCGAGACGAGAAAGTTTTCTCTTCCCACTTGATCGTGTTCTTTAAGCTTCAGATTAAAGCCAAGATTAAGACAGAAATGCGAGCACCTCCTCCATCATAATCTGGCAAACTTTGAGTGCGTTTTGTGCGTATATGTTGAGTGAAAGAAGCTGACTTAGAGTGGCATTTTGATGCCGGTTAGGCATCATGATATTGGGATACGTCTATTAAACATTAGCTACACTACCCATAATAATTCAATTTTGACAGTTTTTTTAATTTTATTTTTTTTTCCGCAAAGTTAATTTAGCGAGAGGATGCTTGAAACAGGACCTCTTTTGTTCCCACTTTCTTGAGTTTAATACCCACTCCCACGTAAGTGACCAGCAATGTCAGTTCTTCTGGTGGATGCAGGACATCTTTTGATTTCCGAGTGTGTTTTTCGTATTTGCTTTTGAGTCTGAATGAATGTGTATCGTTGGTCAAATGATTAGTTTTAATTTATCTAAGTTTCTCGTTAATCTTCACTATTCTTTCTGGTGAAATTCATGCACTTCCATATCTTATAAAAGAGTGAATTTTTCGGATTAAAACTTCTATAAGAAGTTTAACCGCTTCAGTAAATATCAATTCACTTGTTTTACAGGATATAATATAGTTCACAAATTTGGTGTTCTCTGTGGTGCGCAGTTTTCGAAGAAAAAGGCGAACTTTCTTACAGTCCGACCCATTTATGCAATCTGTGGCATATAAATATTCGAACCTTTAAACTGAAACTTTAAAAAAATCGAGCATGTTTGTCCGTGTTTTTAAAAAATTTCTTTTATTTTTTAGGATTAAACCGATTCCAATTAAATTAAATACGGACAGACATACAACCAAGCCGCACTCTGTCCGAGGGACAGAGACAAAAGTGAGAGGGGTGAGTCGAATTTTAGCCTCAGCTGGAATAGTCTTTTGCTACAAAGCAGAAACTGGTATTTATTTATAATCGGAAGAGTTTATGTGCGTATGGGCAAATTACCATAACAGATACGAAAGAGAAATCTACTCTAAGTGGTGGATGAATACAAAAATGTTTTTAATTTTTAGGATTAAATCGAATACAATTAAATTAAACACGGACAGACAGGCCTTAAAGACTATTATATACGGTTTCAGAAATATCTATCCATTCTTATATATATATATATATATATATATATATATATATGTATATATATATACACGTGTGCGTCTGTGTGTGTACAAATACAGCTTCACACACACACACACACACACACACACACACACACACATATGTATCATTTTTTGTTGATTATCCAAGGCCCTTGTTGAGAGACATGATCTGTAATACATTTTAAGTATATTGGGATATCCACAAAAGTTTGCTAAAATATATTGAGAAATGCACAACAATATGAAGGGTTATTAACAATGCTATTAATTTGTCAGGGTGTTTTACTGACAACCTTCTGATAAATCCGAAGCTGTAGGGAGTTCTGTTATGAATGACAAGGCCGAATTAATAAATAATTAACCCATAGATTCAAACATTCCGCATGTTCAGGAAAATACATTTTTCATATTCTATCGATATAGATTTGTCTTTGATAATTTATGTTTACTTGATTTTTGTTAAAATAAAAATCGGCTTTACGCAGATTCAAGGGAATCTATTTTAATCAACTGTAGATATAGATTTGTTTTTGATAACGTTCATTCCATTATTACTAAAATTGGCTTAACGCATGTTCCGGAGAATCTGCTTTAAGATTTTCTGGATTTAGATTAGGCTTTAAGAGAAAAAGTTTAAATCAGTGTCATTAAATCGTGGATTTATTCCTGGAGAATATGTTTTATAATTTTCTGTATGTAGAATTCTACTTTTTTCGCACTTCTCGCCTGTGGAACTCGATTCCATATTCTTGCTTTCCTAACGGCTACAACCTCCAGGAATTTAAATGCAATGTCAATACTCATCTCTTAACCACTTGACTCTAGTTCTTTCTTCACCACACTGTATATTCTTTTCTTTCTCTCCACCTTTGCAACTGTCACCACACCTGTATTCCCATCCTTCTCTTGCTCTTTTCTCACTGGTTCGTCTTTCTCTTTACGCTCCTCCTATCTAATCTTTTTTTACTCTTATGTAGCCCCCTAATCTATTTTCTCTTATGTAGCCCCTTGTACATTAGTGGCGTTACGGCCTTGCTCGGGTGATACGATTTAAAAAAAAAAACAGATTTTTTTTCTATACATAAATCTTCAAAATAATATTATTATATATGGCCTTAATTATTTAGATGTAGATTTGTCTCTTGTAGATAACGCTCACATCATTATTATTAATTAATTGGCTTAACGAAGAATCTATTTTATAATTCTCTTGATGTAGAAGTTTAGATTGTAAAATTGTCTTTGATAATTTTCACATCATTATTGGTAAATATTGGCATAACGTAGCTTCAGAAAAATCTCTGTTTATAATTGTCTAGAGGTAAATTTGTGTGGATGGATAACGTTCGAATTATATTTTACAAATATTGTCTCATAGCATGTGCTTGAGAATCTGTTATAAAATTCTGTAGATGAAGATTTCTTTTTTACAGATATACTTTTCATCATAGATAATAATATTGGTGGCCTCAGGTTAAAGAGAATCTATTTTGATATTCTGTATATCGATTTGTCTTTGATAAATAACTTTCACATCATATTTATTACAAATTATCTCACCGCAGGCTCAGGAGAAAATGTTTTAAATATTCTAGAAGTAGTTTGGTTTTTAACTATTATATATTGCCTGAAATAGTAGAATATATTTTATAATTCTCAAGATGAAAATTTCTCATTCATTGATAAAGTTAGGTAACTCCCACTAAATCGCTAAAAAACAGTAGAGTATGGGTAAAAAAAAAGGCCCCAAACTTAATAAAAACTATCCTTTTCTATCACTATGTTTATATTATTTTTAAGAGAAACTTTAATTTAACGTCAACGCTATAATTATTTAGTATTGGTTTAAATCAGGTTCAGATAAATCTGTTTTATAATATTCTTGACGCATATTTTTCTTAAATAAATAACGTTCGCATTATTCTCATAAAATATTCACTCAAGGCATGTCCTGGGGCGTCTATTTTAAGGATATTATAGTCTGAAGAAAAAAGAATTCGATTAATGAAATTTTAACAGGATTGTTTTCATTGTTTTAAATTTTAAAATTTGTAAAGTTTAAAAAATATTTAAAAATTATTCAATGATTTGTTGTCTTTAGTTTATCAGCTTATCAAATGAGGTTGATATTTATTAATCAAAAATTGAAAAGAATTATACAAAATGGCAAGCCTTCGTATTTGAAAGATAATTAAATCTTTTTGTATGGTTTGTAAAATTATGTCACTTTTGATCGTCATACACCTAACTGATCTCGCATTTGTCAAGCTGTCATCACATTTCAAATACGAGGGAAATGTCAGAAATTTCAACTTTGTGTTTAAGAAATAGTTTTATTCTAAATTTCATGCTATAAAAAATAATGCTTCTGTAAATCAAATTAATTTAACACGAAATTTTTTAATTTTTTAAAAATAATGTGTTACAGACGTATATTTTATTTTTGCAAGATATTTAAAACTGAGAATTAACTTTTGTTTATAAATCTGTTCATCGTTCACACACACACACACACACACACACACACACACACACACACACACACACACACACACACACACACACATATATATATCAATTTCTCTAGTTTTTTCTTTAGATGTGTCAGAATTGATACCAATTCCTTTCAAGTATTATACAGAACAAATGAATAAGATGATGACTTCAAACTGCGAGAAATTTTGATAATAAATATTGCCATTCATCAGTCATCAATAAACAAGACGGAATGTTTTTTAATTAACCTCTTCAAAAATATATTTTATTTACTGAAGATATTATACATCAAAGTACTTTTGCTCGAGTGATGCTCCGACAAAATGCGAGACTTTTTTAAAAAATCGATTGTGTCACCCTTCTTTGCTGTCTTTGAATGAAATTGTTTTTATTGAGAATATGGACTTAAAGAGAAATGTATTTAAGAAAGTATGGTGTCATCTTTGAATGAAATACATGTATGCAATAACCATTCTTTTGTTTCAAACTTTTTATCTTCTGGGGCGATGATTTCCTTATAGAATACAGAATAACGCCATTTCTTCAAGAGTCTGTTATAAAAATTGCATCTATAAAACCATTGCCTCTAAATGTAACGGAGAAATCAGATCGGAGATGAAACATACACTAAATTTATTATCAAGGAGAGTCCTAAAATATTTGAGCCAACCAGAGTCACCTTTCTTAATGATAAAGATTGCTATAGACGCAAACTGTTTCAAATCATTTAAAATCAATTTAAGAAAAAATATATTATAATTTCGAGATTAGTCAGTTACTATGTCATGTGTAGAAAACTACCATGAATTATTTGCAAATTATTTTCTTTTTAAATTCACTGAACACAATTGACCATTTGTAGGTTGTTTGGAAAATTGTTCTCTTGTTGAAAGATATAAATTGTTTCCATGATTGGTAAGACTTTCCAACCATTTTTTAATACTCTGTCGTTCAAAACGGACATGATCATTGGAATCCTCGACGTAAATATCAAAATACCGATTTTGATATAAGCCGAAATATTTAGAGTTATGCTTTGAAAAGTATAGGCACAACAGGCCAAAACATAAGCCGCCACAGCTAATTTAATCAGAGCCTTGGCAACTTCATATCGAATCGGATGATGTTCCTGAACTATTCTTTCAAACAATTTCCGATAAATGAAACGCTCTCCTAATCGAATGTAAACGAAATCCTGGCATACTTTCTGCGCCAATGTAATCGATAATTTCTGAAGGGAAAGATAGTTTTCGGAAAGCGATTTAGCAATAGAAACCAAGAAATAGACAAAAACTGACAATAAAAGAACGAAAGCAATTGCGTCTGTGTTAGCTATCAATGCGATTGTAATGTAAATAACATAAGAATTGATTACGTGAAAGCTTACGACAAAGGTTTCAAGGGAAGAAAGAAAAAAACAAATGTAAAATTGTAAAAACACTACAAAACATATTACTGTAACTATCCTTCGACTCAAGCTAGCGTTCCTCCAGTTTGGAAACATATAAATCTGTGCATAGCTATAAGGAACTGCAAATAAGATCTGCACAAGAGGGAAGCCATAATAGACGAGACAGATCAGCAATTCGCAAATACAAAGAAATGATGATATGAAGGCACAGAAAAAAGTGATCAATACACATATCAACAGACAAAAGGGTTGCGAAATATTGAAACAATTATAAACACTTTTACAACGGTCAAACCATCGTTTAATAACCGCGTACCAAAACGACGGATTTAACGCCGTTAAAAGACTTGATTTCAGAATAGCGTGTAGCAGGTCGTAATCATGTAAGTTGGAAATATTTAGATTACCAAAACTCTGCAAAAATTCAATATCTTGAATGATAAATGTACACGTTTTTCGCTGGTGGAGTCTACTATATGCTATAGTTTCGCAAATACGATCTGGAATATTAATCACAATCAGACCCACAATGATAAAAATTGAAAACCAAACAAAGGGACCCCCGAAAAAATAGCCAGTGTTTTCAGCACTTTTCATATAACCAAACATCATTGACCTGAATCCGAGTGGTATATTATTGTCTAGATAAGAATGTAGTTGTTTCTTGATTGTGAAAAACTGTAAGAGAAAATCAGCGGAGATTATCAACAGGCATGCGAAAACGGCACAAGACCTTCGAATTCTCGACGCAAATGCCGATCTATTCTCAAAGAGAAAAATCCACCTGACAAAACCCCAAAAGTCATAATACGGATCATGCTCATTTAGCCAACTTGATTCGGTTCCGAATGGCGGGTGGAATCTCTCATTTCCTTCAAACGTTGTGCTCACTGAATGAATCAAAGAGAATGGTTGAGTTTGGCGACTGAGTTTGGCTTTTGAAATGAAACCAATAGCTAAAGGAAGAAACAAAAATGAAAATGAGCCTGCAATCGTCAGAATAGTAATGAGAAAGCCTACGTTCATTTTCTTGCCTTGGCATAAATCGATTGTATTATTATAATCGGTGTGGGTTTCATTTACTTTACAACAATAGCGAAGTAAAATGTCCTGGGTCAAACCGATATGTTGATGAATCATGAATGTAGAATCTGGAATATTTTTTCTGTTGTTAATATCATAGCAAATGTAAGCGGAAGCCTTTTTGTCTGGAAGTTTTGCGTTTGAGACAATTCTCAGCAGTTGACGATAAACAAGGCGAAGAAAATCCAATCGTGTCACCAAATGTGCATTGCATGATTGAGAAACATTCATGTTCACCGTAAAAGTGGAAGTATTTTCTCTCAAGATAAACAGTGAATGCACTTGGAAGTCATATGGCATGTTCATATAAACTGGTAATCCTTTTTCTCCGTCGTACAACCACATATATTCATTGGGATTTGCAAAATGATCATCTGGTATTGATTTGGTTAACTCCTCGGCTTGTTTTAAGTTGTATTCAATTTGAAAGTAAAATACCATCTTTCCGTTTTCCAGTTCCTCATTAAAATTTTTTATTGACTCTTCGGAGACATGGACGATGCATTGGTGTTTGTCTGCAACATTCATTGGTTGTTGACACAGAACAAATGACAAGACGAGCGTGATGTAAAATATAATGATGGACATCATGTATTTCTGATAATAGTGCAGAATCGTCTCTTCTCAAACATCTGTAAAGTTACAGAAAAACTGAATTCAGTATTTATTTAAGAACTTTGGAAGCATTTTAAAATTAAAAAATCTTTTTCAATAAAAATAAAATGAAATTCATCAAAAATATTTAACAAGTAAAGATAAGATTAAAAAATTAATCAAGTTGCTGTTATATATATATATATATGTTAGAAAAGGAAATAGGGTTGTTCCAACGAGAGAAATTTGTACAGAATAAAAAGTATGAGACCGTGAACGTTTAGTTTAAAGTGTATATTTGTTATTGTATAAAGTTATTATGCATATTATGATATTTTAAGTGCCCATAATGGTATTTGTGACGCTACACGTGTTTCGAGTCTAAGATTGACTCTCTTCAGGCAAATCAATTTGCGGATTTACTTACCGAGTTCCTTTTGTTTCTGAAGGCCAAGTTCTTGTTTATACAATGGTAAGTAGAAAATTAAAATAAAAATAAAGATAAAGAATAAAGAAATCAAATCAGTGAAGTAAGAAATCTAAACTTATTTAAATGGAACTTTGTCTGTGTGTGTCTCTGTGTGTGTGTGTTCGTTACCTCTAGACTCCGAAACGGCTGAACCGATTTTCTTAAAAATTTACACAGTTGTACTATAAGCATCTGCGAGTGTTCTTAGCTAGGTTTTGTGTCCGGGTAGCCCTGATAAATATCGAAAATCGAGTTTTGATTTGCTCGCTGCACTTGTCAAACGATTCATTTCTGTTCCAGTTTAGGTTTATCCCTCAGCATCAAGAAAGGAATTAAGGATCAGAGTGACACCAGTGAGATTAACTATGGGATTAGCTTTGAGAACATAACTGAGAGAAAGACATTAATAATAAATATTTAATTCAGGAAAAGTTAAAATATAGACTTTTAAGTGATTGCGACAACCAATCAAAAGTTAATTAATGAAGCGGTCTGGGAACGGAAGAATTACCCTTAAATAATACTCTAAATGGGCAAGTTAACACACACACACACACACACACACACACACACACACACACACATATATATATATAAAATTTCCCTTCCCTGATTCCATGCGTCTATGGCTTAGTGGGTAGAGACTCCGACTGACACCAAATCGATCGCGTTTCGATCGCGGCCATAAGCAACTGGATGTGTTTAGCAACACTGATGAGCTGTGACAGAACGGAACAGGATTTTATATGGATGACTAATATCTCTATCTAAACTTATTTATAAATGGAACTTTGTGTGTGTTCGTTACCTATAGACTCCAAAACGGCTGAACTGATTTTCTTGAAAATTTGCACAGTTGTACTATAAGCATCTGCAAGTGTTCTTAGCTAGGTTTTGTGTCGAGGTACCCCCGATAAATATCGAAAATCGATAATCGAAAAAATCGGGTAATAGAAGGAGTGATCTGATTTTAATCAAATTTCATACACTCATAGACAAAGACATAAGAAACGATATTCAAAAATTCCAAGGTTGCAGTTCTTACAATAGTGCAGAAAATCTATGATACATATACATAAAAAGCAAGATGTTTGTGTGTGTGTCTGTTTATCTGCCTGTATGTGCGTATTTTTTCAGCCCTTTTATTTTAGTTTTTGCTTCGGGTTTGGCTCTAATTAGGTATAATTGTAGTTCTTAGTCTCAGCCATGATACCATTTACTCAGAGGACTTATTTAGCCTTCAAAATTCACTTTATTTGAGTTACATCCATTCATTTTTCATTTAGTCTACGGTTTCGCTTTAACTGGAAACAACTACTGCTTTTTAGTCTTTCGTGCCAACGTCCAAAGAGTCTGAACTTCAGGACCATGGAATAGTTTTAAAGCTTTCATTACACCCGAACAACGCCGGGCTACACTGCTAGTTTAGAATGAATGAAATAATAATATAATCTGTAATTCAGATTTTTTAACTAAACAGCTTATCTGTAAATCGATCTCTGGGTGGCTTAGGGAGACATTAATAAAAAACGGATTAGTTAGAATCGCTTAAAATTTTAATTCATGTAAATCAATATTTTCACACCGAACTCTATTTATCTTCTCTTTCTTTTTTATACTTATATCGCCCCCTATCAAGGCATTTCACTGCCACTGTTTTGCAGGGGGTTACATAGGAGGAAAGTTATGAGAAAGAGTGACAGGTTATAGGAAGTGTCAGGAAGTGGGTAAGAGAAGGATGAGAATTCTGATGAGTGTGGAGTGGACGGAGAAAGGAGCATGAGGGAGAGGATGCAGGTTAGTGAGATAGAAGATGACTATTGACATTTAAATTCTTGGAGATTGTAGCTGTCAGGGAAGCAAGTAAATGGAAGAGAATTCCACAGACAGGAAATGCGAGAAAAGAAGCGACTGTAGTAGAAGTTACTTTTACAATTTATTGGTTTCACAGTAAAAGGGTGGGACCTAGTTGCTAATATTGTGGCTCGAGTAAATTTATATATAGAGGCACCAGTGAGCCAAGTCCATCGAAGCAGAAGCCGTGAAAGTATTTGTAGAAGAGACACAGGGAAGGCACATTGCGCCGATGAGAAAGTGACTGTATCTGAGCTGCCAAGTTGGGATCTATCACATTACAGATTCTCCATTGGATTTTGTGAAGGACACCTGGGTGGATATCAGGAGCACTCGACCAGATATGGCAGCAGTATTCAATGCACGAGCGGATGGTAGATTTATATATGTGCAGAATGGTTTCAGGCGGAAAAACTTCCTGTTCCTACACAGAAAACCGACTTTCTTATCAGCGGATTTAGCTATAGATTCTATACAGTCATTCCACTTGACGTCTGTTGTGAGAGTTAAGCCAAGGAGGTGCAGTGTTTTGTTTTCAGGGAGACTAGCCTGATCCATGCTAATGGGGAGGTAGGAGCGATTGTATGTGATGGTTAATAGAAGCATTAAAATTTACGAGCCTTTTCTTACCCCAGTCCGACACGGATCGGAGGTCATTTTCAAGCCCGGCAGATTTGCATTGTCAGCCTCAGCAGATTTTTGATCGATGCGAGAGTAAACTGCGTTTGTATGATAGTGTTGGGAGGCATGTCCGTTCAATACTACCTTCTTTGTGCAATCTGAAAGGAATGACTAGATAAGGTCAAAAAATAGTTACACCATAACCTCGCAGCTTGCGTAGAAAGCCAGCATGCCAGACTCTGTCATTCGCTTTGGAGATATCTACGGCAACAGGTCGAGCCTGCTGTATATATTCAGTGATCGTCGTAAGCATATCAGCAGTAGACCTGGTGAAGCGGAAACCATACTGTTTGTCAGAGAATAGTCTCTAGGCTGTGAGATGTTGACCCACCTTGCCGTTGATGATGGCTTCGAACATTTTGCCAAAAATCGGTAGGAGGCTGATAAGGCGATAATTAGAGGGGTTTGAGGGTTCACCAGTGTTTTTACATATTGGAACCACGGCGGAGGACTTCCAGCAGTCAGGAAAGCAAGAAGCAGAAAGGCAATAGTTATAGAGCTTAGAGAGAACAGAGGAGAGTTCAGGGAAACAGGACAATGATTGGGATTCAGTCACCGCCGCCCGCTTTATGGTGGTGAAGCTTTGAAATTATGTGAAAGACCACTGAGAGGGTAATGTGTATGTCATTCAGTTGAGCCTCAGTTCGAGGTGGGATGTCGGGTACAGATACTCCAGAAGAGACCAGTGTCGAGTTGGTGGAGAATCTGCGATCGAAGCACTCAGACTTGCCTTTTGTAGAGGTAAGGACCACAAATTCTTTGATTAGAGGGGTATTGGGGCTTTGGCATTGTTTAGTACACTTTTACAGAGCCTCCAGTAGTCTTTGGAACTGAACTTACGGGATGCTATGCAGTGCTTCATTCTGGCTGCAAACAGTAGCTTGGATTCTTTAAGTATCTTCTTGCACTCATTGCGAGCAGAGGCAAAGAGGCGCCTGCTATGGTCCGACGTGTGACTCCGATAAAGCCGGAAGAAATGATTTCGATGGGCGATAGCGGCCGAGTAAGTAAAAAATAAAATATATTTCTTACCTTTATGTTATGGATTAAATGAATTTGAGATTGTATATTCCAGAGATCATCCGTTTGTGTCAGCCACTTAAATCATGAAAGTGCACGCCATATATTCAGTCTGGAAGTATTGAAAGTGTAATTTTGTAAACATTTAATATAAATGTTGGGTTTTATTCGTTACGTCATCGTCTGAATCACAGTCATGTGTATCCACACTGGACAGTGAATGTTCTGTTTTTATGAACTACTTTCATATTCAAAATCAGCCGGGCATGAGGATATTTATTACTTGTTTCAGAAAAAACAGTGACTAAGAGCAGTGAAGTGTAGCCATGTTTATTGACATAAATATCTCTCTCGTACGGAGACAAGACGCAGTTAATGCTCACGTCAATTTCACTTTTTTAATAGTAAAAATGATAAGCTCAAGAGAATTAAATTATAGAAAAAAAGAACAATTATTATCTTAACCTTAATGCATGAAAGAATATTGAATAACAATTAACAAGATTAGAGTTTATATAAATATTCGCGCTCTGTTTCTGATCCACTTTCATATCTGGCGGTTTCAATCCCCCCTTTTTTTACCTTTCGTAAGGCATTATCAGGTGTTAAATAGGAGGTTCGTTCATGATTGTCTGATTGTCGATTGTCGATTTAACAACGCAAGAAACACGCTGCAAATGGCCTTGGGCACTTGGGCTAAAATGCCTCACTCACCTCGCTGGTGTTGCGAAGGCCCTTTTTCTTCTTTTCTCTTCATAAGACATTATATCAGGTGTTCAATAGGAGGTCCTTTCATGATCTTCTGATTATCGAGATCGATTTAATCAAGCTGGAGCCTCAAATGGCCTTTGGCACTTGGGTTGAAATACCTCACTAATGAAATGGCCTCACACACCTAGCTGGTGTCGCCAAAGGCCGTTTGGTTTGAGCAAAATCTTTATTCAATGTGCTTGAAAATGTCTGTATACTGCGTTTGCTCCGTTGTTTTCCTGAGAAAGACCCTCCGTCACGCATTATTCCACTAAGGGTTCGGGTTCCCGTTGTGCAAGTTTATTAGTACCGCTGGCGAAGGCTAAACATTGTGTGTTCTTTTGCTTACTAGATGTTATTTGAGTCATGATATGGACGACATGATGAATGAATTCTATGGAGGCAAGAAGTTTTCCTCTTCTCAAAAGATTAAGTCGAAAAGCCAAGGACTTTCTCCCTCATAATTTGTGTTTTGCGCGTGTCTGGAGAGTGAAAACAGCTGAATTAGAGTGGCATGCCGGTTAAGCATCTAGTTATTGGCAACTCTGAATTCAACTTTAGCTATACTACCCAAAATAAGTTAGTTAAGTTAGTTTTGTGAAAAAATATTTTTTCTGCAAAGTTAATTTAGCAAGAGTATGCCAGCCTCTTGGCCCCTTTTATATCTATTTACCCTTTCTTTAATTTGATGCTCCTCCCCAATAATTAACCAACATCTACCTCTGGTGAATGCATGACACCTTTCGTTTTCCGAGTGTGTTTTCGTATGAATGAGGTTGTATAGTTAGTCAAAAGATTAATTTAAAATTTCTCGTGTTAATTTCGTCCTGTTATGTAATATTTCCGCAGGAATAAAAGATTATTTTAATTGCTAACACTATTTTGTTCAGATTATAATAATAGGTTGTCACAAAAGTTCATAAACACTTGAGAAAAATTGAATTTTTATGCAATTTTGAGTTTATACTGGTATAGAAATCTTCATCTTTGTATTCCAGATGGCAATTGATAAAATTGAGCTGCGAGGTTTGATTCGTTACTGCTGGAAGCGAGGTCTTTCAACCAGAAAATCTGCAGAAGAGATTTGTGATGCCGAAGGTGAAGGAATAAATTTCATATGCGGCGATCTCAAAGTGGTACATGCGTTTCGATTCTGGCGACATGAGTCTTGAAGATAAGCCTCGTTCGGGACGGCCGTTAAAGTTGGATGATGGAAACTTGCAAACCGAGTTGGACATTGCGCCTTCATCGAGCACTCGAGAATTGACTGATGAGCTTGGAGTTGGCAAATCGATAATTAACCGACATTTGAAGCAACTTGATTTTGTTCACAAAAAGCCGCGCCAAGATCTGCACGAACTCACCGAAGCACAAGCCAACAGACGAGTTGAAATTTGCCGTCAATTGCTCAGCAATCCATAGGACGAGCGTCTTTGGAAGCGCATTGTGACATCCGACGGAAAATGGGTCTATCTGGTCCAGCAAAATCGAGACAAATGATGAGTTCAGAAAGGGCAAGAGACACCGTCGGCTCCAAAACAAGATAGATTCGGCAAGAAAGTCATGTTGTGCGTTTGGTGGAACTTTGACGGAATCGTGCATTTTGAGTTGGTTCCGAATGGTCGTGCCAACAGTGCCGAACTGTACTGACAGCAACTTGAGCGGGTCTACGAAAAGTTGAAGCAAAAGTATCCGGCTCTGATCAACCGAAAACGCGCTTTAAAGCTACACTATAGAATAGATGAAACAATAGCATAACCTACAATTCAAATTCTTTTACTAAACCGGTTATATACAAATTAATGTATGTCCCTAAGATAAACGATATATAATGTCTAGATTGGATTAAGCAATTGCATAATCTACTATTCAAATTCTTTGACTGAACAACTTATCTTTAAATCAATCTCATCTCAGTGGCTTATTGAGATAATAATAAAAGAAGGATGGATAATTAGTGAGAATCATTAAATCTTGTAAATCCATATTTCGATTCCCAACTATATTCATCTCCAACAGTGAGTAAAGAAAGTATATTTCTTACCTTGATTAAATCAATATGAGACGGTATATTCCGAAGAGCTCCCGATCAGAGAAAGCAAGATTTTGCTCGCAAAAAGATGTAATCTCGAGTGAAATAATCTGTGCTTCTCACTAGCGTCTTTCTTTCAACATACAATATAAATTTTGGAGGGTTTTTTTTTACGTCATCGTCTGTCATTCATGCGTGTCTATACCCACTAAGTATTTCCTTAATCACAACCTGACGTGTATGAGGATATTTGATATATGCTTTAAAAAACAGTGAATGCAAGCATTGATATGTATCACGTTTATTGGCATAAATATCCATCTAGCTTGGAGACAAGACACGGTTAATGCTCACGTCAATTTCACTTTAAATCATAAACATAAGAAATTCTGAACAGAATTTATTTGAATTCCTCTATATGTACATATAAATGCGCCCGTATTTATACTTACATATACACACAGACACACATCCATCTATTCTTACATACAAATGCGCCCGTGTTTATACTTACATATACACACAGACACACATCCATCTATTCTTACATACAAATGCGCCCGTGTTTATACTTACATATACACACAGACGCACATCCATCTATTCTTACATACAAATGCGCCTGTGTTTATACTTACATATACACACAGACGCACATCCATCTATTCTTACATACAAATGCGCCCGTGTTTATACTTACATATACACACAGACACATACCCATCTATTCTTACATACAAATCTTGCGTTCGCATACTGATATATATATATATATATATATATTACGAAGACGGGAATATTTTTTTGATAAGCGTTTCACCTCGAGCAAGGCATTTCACTGCCACTATTGCGCAGGGGGCTACATAGAGTGGAAAACGGATGCTTAGATATAGGAAATGTCAGAAGGAGGGTGATAGGTGGGTAAGGATACAGAGAATGAGGATTGGGTAGATGCTGAGAGTGTTGGGAGAATAGGTGCATGTTAGTGTGACAGGAGGTGTATAAGGCTAATCTAGTATCTCGTGTAAATTCGTACATAGGCGGCACCAATGATCTAAGTTCATCGGAGCAGAAGCCATGAAAGTATTTGTAGAAGAGGCACAGGGAAGCCACATCACGCCGGTGAGAGAGTGGTTGCAGCCGGTCTACCAAGTCAGTATCAACCACGTTACAGATTCTCCTTTGTATTTTGTGAAGAAGCCCAAGGAGAGTAGCAGGGGCACCCGACCAGATGTGGCAGCAGTATTCAAAACATGGGCGGATAGTAGATTTATATATGTGCAGGATAGATTCAGGCGGGAAAAACTTCCGGTCCCTGCACAGAGAGCCGACTTTCATAGCTGCGGATTTGGCAATGGATTCGATATAGTCATTCAATTTGAGGTCCGCCGAGAGTGTAAGGCCAAGGAGGCGTCGTGCTTTACTCTCTGGGAGGCAAGGCTATTCCATGCTAATGGGAGGTAGATGCGATTGTCTGTGGTGGTTAGATGATAACAGCTTCGTTTTAGAAGCATTGAAATTTACTAGCCATTTCCTACCGCAGGCCACTACGGATTGGAGGTCCTTTTCAAGCGTGGCTCCGAGGTTTTCTTTGTCGCCGACACCGGGTCTTGATCGATAGTAATAACATATATTCAAGCATACTAACACTTCACACACATATTCACAAAATGCGCATATATTTGCATACTTACACACATACACAGATACATACGTATATTTCCCAACATACATGTCCGTATTTATATATATGTGTACAGAGAAATGTATTATTCACACATCATCTATGTGGAGTTGTAGAACTAGGTTGGCTTAACTATATCTATCTATCTATCTATCTATCTATCTATCTATCTATCTATCTATCTATCTATTAATTTTTTTTATCTCGGCTCTCGTCTTTTTTTATCCGTACTTGCTAATGTGAGTAAGTATAAGAAAAATGTAAGCTTTTGTAGACATAGAATTGGATGTCTGCAAGGTAAGATAGTGAAAGAATTCAAAGTTGGTTTGACCCTCTAGTAGATTGCCCAAAAGAGATAGAAGTCCAGTCTTTAGAAGCATCAGAGGGTTTGTTCCAGATGTCAAATACTAGAACTATAGGAGAAGATATCCAACAAGCAAGTAAGCAAGAAACAGCAAAGCATTTATTGTAGATTTTAAAGGGAACAGCAGCCAGATAATATGCACAGGCCTTACAGACTATTATATACGGTTTCAGAAATATCTATCTATCTATCTATCTATCTATCTATCTATCTATCTATCTATCTATCTATCTATCTATCTAAATAAAATGTTTGGAATGTAGCTTTTTGTTTCCAAAACCTTTAAGATTGTAGTATTGGTAACCTTAAGTGGGAGGAGTTTAAAATCTATCCGTAAAAAAAAAAATTATTTTTAAAGATTTTTAAGTGGTCTTAAATTTTTGATCGGGAGTGTGTATATATATATACACACGTGTGCATACACACACACACACACACACACACACACACACACACACACACACACACACACACACACATATGTATCAAGTTTTTGTTGATTATCCAAGGCCCTTGTTGAGAGAGATGCGCTGAAAATCATTTTAAGTAAATTGGGATGTCCACAAAATTTTGCCAAAATATATTGAGAAATGCACAACGATATGAAGGGATATTAACAATGCTATTAATTTGTCAGTTTGTTTTCGAATGGATAATATTTTAAAGCAAGGTGATATTCCAGTACCTGGCAAATTTACCATGTGTTCTGCTGTACGCTGCCACCGACAGCAGGCATAAAAGAAAATTGTGGTAGTGCCAATATTGAAGCCAAGAGAGGAAAGAATAGCTGGAAACCACTTCCACTAATCCACGCATTCCAACCTACTGACAACCTGCTGATAAATCCGAAGCTGTAAGGAGTTCGGTTATGTATAACACAAGGCCGAATTAATAAATAAAAACCCATTTAACCATAGATTTAATATTTAACATTCCGTATGTTCAGGAAAATAAATTTTTCATATTCTATCGATGTAGATTTGTCTTTGATATTTTATGTTTACTTGATTTTTGTTAAAATAAAAATCGGCTTTACGTAGATTCAAGGGAATTTATTTTAATCAAATGTAGATATAGATTTGCTTTTGATAAATTTCAAGAGAATCTAATTTAATCAACTGTAGATGAAGATTTGTTTTTGATAATGTTCACCCCATTATTACTAAAAGTGGTTTTACGCATGTTCAAGAGAATGTATTTTAATCAACTGTAGATGTAGATTTGTTTTTGATAAAGTTCACTTCATTATTACGAAAATTAGCTTAACGCAGTTTTAAGAGAATCTATTTAATCAACTGTAGATGTAGATTTGTTTTTGATAAAGTTCATTTCATTAATACTAAAATTAGATTTACGCAGTTTTAAGAGAATCTATTTTAATCAACTGTAGATGAAGATTTGTTTTTGATAACGTTCACCCCATTATTACTAAAATTGGCTTTACGCAGGTTCAAGAGAATCTATCTTAATCAACTGTAGATGTAGATATTATTTGATAAATTTCCATCCATTATAACTAAAACTGGCTTTACGAAGGTTCAAGAGAACCTACTTTAATCAACTGTTGATGTAGATTTGTTATTGATAATTAAATATTAACTTCCTTTTTGTTGAACTGAAAATTGGCTTCACGCAGATTCAATAAAATCAATTTTAATCAACTCTAGATGTAGATTTGTTTTTGATAAAGTTCACTCAATTGTTACTAAAATTAGCTGACGCAGGTCCAAGAGAATGTATTTTAATCAACTGTAGATGAAGATTTGCTTTTGATAAAGTTCACATTATTATTGCTAAAATTGGCTTTACGTAGATTCAAGAGAATCTCTTTTAATCAAATGTAGAGGTAGATTTGTTATTGATAAAAGTTCCTCTATTATTACTAAAATGGCATTACGCATGTTCAAGAGAATCTATCTGAAACAACTGTAGATGTAGATTTGTTTTTGATAATTATTATTTATTTTTGGTTTTGTTGCATTCGTGTCGCCGGGAGGAGAAATTATGTTTGGATATTTTTCCAGAATTGTTCGTACCGTTTTGTTCGTATTTTCATTCGTTCCCACATCTATATTCATGATAATAGATGATGGATGTGCATTGGATTGTCTATTAGTCATTTTATCGTTTAGTTTGTTGTTCTAGCAGACCAACACTAACCTGAAATGGTTTAGGAAATCCGATCCTAAGTGTGGCTGAGCAGTTTCGGCTATTATAAATGTCCAGGCAAATTCCTGTCTGAGGTTCTGTAGCGTGAGATTCAGTACAGTTTGTCCTGAGCATTCAATCTTTTCATCGTTGATAGACACCAAAGGGATATTGGTTGGGTATGTTACAGCTCCATTTTAATATCTCTTTGGAAGTATAGATACGCAGCTCCTGTATTCAAAATAAAATTAAAACTTTGAGCTTCTAACCGTGCGGCTACAACGAGAAGCGGCGAGGAAATGGAAGCTAACATCTCTCGCCTAGTTAGTTTTCTGAAATCTCACGAGGAACTGATGAAGTTAAGCGAGAGATGGGTTGCATTTGAACATTCCGTTTATTAGGCCATCTGCATCACGGCTTGCAAAATTTTGCACGTTCCGCAAAATATAAATGCGCTCGGCAGATTTTGGGTTTTTGGTCCTTGTTAAAAGAGTGAACACTGGTTGGAAATTTTTTTTTCTCTGTGGGAGCAGCCATGTGTCCTTATATTTTCATGATTATTTTGCTGTCCATCCTTTTGCTTCCCGGAAATCTGTCGAATATGTGCGGTGTCTTGTGTATTGAAATATAATAATAAGTCATCCGCCATTTTTCCAAGACGATCTGTGTCTAAATCGACTTGATCAGCTACTATTGCTTCAATAGAGTGAGGTAGGGCTTGAATAAATTTGTGACGTACGATATCGTCCCCTACGCCAATTCGCCCTGCTAATGACATGAGTTCATTCAGGTATGCTGAGGGACCACCCGTTACTGTCGACGACGACATTAATTTGTCCAGCATCCCTGATTTTGTTCTCTCGTAAGCGCCCGTCATTGCTTCTTTTAGTGCGTCATACTCCTTTGATTGCAGTATAGTTGGCTGTATATTTCCTACCATGTCCACGGGGAGTGCTGCCAAAATGTTGAACATTTTTTTGACTGGGCTCTCTAATATTTGCAATATTAAATTGCGCTTCCATCATCGCAAACCGAGCTATTGCGTTTGATTCAAGGAAGTTTGGTGGTTTTATCGCAACAGCTTGGATTGGTTGGTTTTGATTTGTTGAAGTTTCTTCAGCGTCAGTTGCCATGTTGAAAAGAAATATTCTAATTTCGATGAAAGTCCCAAAAGCTTTATATATATATATATATATATATATATATATATATATATAGATATGTTGAAATCACGTCGGGGTCACCAGTTTATTGTGGGTTACCATTTCTAGTGAAACGTAGTTGTATGTTGAAACAGATTAACTGAATTTGGCCTCGTTAGTAGATAACCCACTATAAGTCATAAAAGCGTTTATCAAACAAGAGAAGCAAATTGAGTATAGAAAGAACATTTATATATACAGATTTCAATTAAGGTTTTGTTTTTACAAATAAAATAATGTCTTTAGAATCGGTTCAAAAGACGTTAAAATGTTTATGGCAGTTGGCAGTAAATGCTGAAAAGAGAGTTTGTGTGCATGTATGTGTGAGCATTTGTCAGTTAGGAATGTCTTTGATGTATCCGCTCCGTAGATCGGGTAAGTAGCTCAGGGACAGCGAAGAAGAAAATGAGAGGAAAAAGCGAGTCGAACATAGTGGATCGCTTGACGAGGCCAAGGAACGTGCTAATTACACTCGTACTTTCTCATCTGGTGATGCTTTTTGACTCGGCTTTTATTTCGTCTTTGTGTGTCCCAGCAGGTCATTTGGAAATTCACACCCGCATTTAATTATTGGCTTCCCATTGGATGATAAATAAAATTCGCGTAGACTAGCTAACAGGAATTTGATATTTATTAATTTTGGTTTTCTGCCGGAACTTATGCGTGGAGCCGGGTGCGCAAAGACCAGTTTTCGTCATTTGCTTTCTGAACCTCTGAGGGCAAAAATCCGGCACCTCGCTTTGCTCGGTATCACCATAACGTCATTTTTGTTGAACTGAAAATTGGCTTTACGCAGGTTCAAGATTTTAATCAACTGTAGATGTAGATTTGTTTTTGATAAAGTTCACTCTGTTATAACCAAAATCGGCTTTACGCAGGTTCAAGAGAATCTATTTTAATCAACTGTAGATGTAGATTTGTTTTTGATAAAGTTTACTCTATTTTTACCAAAATCGGCTTCACGCAGGTTCAAGAGATTCTATTTTAATCAAGTGTAGATGTAGATTTGTTTTTGATAAAGTTTACTCTATTTTTACCAAAATCGGCTTCACGCAGGTTCAAGAGATTCTATTTTAATCAACTGTAGATATAGATTTGTTTTTAATACCTAATGTTTACTCCATCGTTTTTAAAATAAAAAAATGTATTTACGCAGATTCAAGAAAATCTATTTCAGTCAACTGTTATGTTTTTGATAAATTTCTCTCCAATATTACTAAAATTTGCTTAAGCAGGTTGAAGATAAGCTTTTTTAATCAACTGTAGATGTAGAATTTTTTTGACAAATTTCACTCCATTTTTACTACAATTGGCTTAACGCATGTTCCGGAGAATCTGCTTTAAAATTTTCTAGAAGTAGATTAGGCTTTGAGAGATAAAGTTTAAATCAATGTTAGTAAATAGTGGCTTCATTTCTGCAGAATATGTTTTATAATTTTCTTTACGTAGAATTATACTCCTTCAGCTTCTTTTCTCACACTTTCCACCTGTGGAACTCGCTTCCATATTCTTGGTTTCCTAACGGCTACAATCTGCAGGAATTTAAATGCAATGTCAATACTCATCTCTTAACCACTTGTCTCTAGTTCTTTCTTTACCACCCTGGATGTACTTTCCTTTCTCTCCAACTTTGCAACTGTCATCACACCTGTATTCCCTTCCTTCTCTTTCTCCTTTTTAACTGGTTCGTCTATGTCTTTAATCTCATCCTATCTAATCTTTTTTACACTTATGTAGCCCCCTGCACGTTAGTGGCGTTACCGCCTCACTCGGGGTGATACGATTAAAAAAATTAAATAAAAAAATTTTTTTTCTATACATAATCTTCAAAATATTATTATTATATATGGTCTTAACGCATGTCCAAGAAAATCTATTATAAAATTTTACAGATGCATATTTGTTTTGATTAGATAAAGTTGACTTTATTATAATTAGATATTGGCTTAATATTGTTGCAGGAGAATTTATTTTATAATTCTTTAGATATAGATGTGTCTTTAATAGATAACATTCACATCATAATTTTGAAATATTGTCTTAACGCTGGGACAACATGCTCTATTTTATAATTATTTAGATGTAGATTTGTCTCTTGTAGATAACGCTCACATCATTATTATTAATTAATTGGTTAACGCAGAATCTATTTTATAATTCTCTTGATGTAGAAGTTTAGATTGTAAAATTGTCTTTGATAATTTTCACATTATTATTCGTAAATATTGGCATACGGCAGCTTCATGAAAATCTCTGTTTATAATTGTCTAGAGGTAAATTAGTTTGGATGGATAAAGTTCACATTATTTTTTACAAATATTGTCTCATAGCATGTGCTTGAGAGTCTGTTATAAAATTCTGTAGATGAAGATTTATTTTTTACAGATATCGTTTTCATCATAGATAATAATATTAGTGGCCTCAGGTTAAAGAGAATCGACTTTGATATTCTGTATATGTCGATTTGTATTTGACAAAAAACGTTCACATCATATTTATTACAAATTATTTCACCACAGGCTCAGGAGAAAATGTTTTAAATATAGTTTGGTTTTTAACTATTATATATTGTCTGAAATAGAAGAATATATTTTATGATTCTCAAGATGAAAATTTCTCATTCATAGATAAACATATAGGTTTAAAGATGGAAATGAATATCTGCATATAATTACACATGCTACGCTTCAATAGTTATCCTGCTTATTCAAATATTACAATTACATATAAAGAAGTTTAAATGAAAATTGTTGAAAGAAGGAAGAAAATATCTAAATACCTTTAAAGAAGCTACATTTAAATGTTTATCATATTTATTCAGATATATTATCAATGCTATTACATAAAAGAAAGTTTTAATTCAAATGGTTATAAAGAAATATTTAAGTAAATTTACATCAGCTACGTTTAAATATTCATGATATACATCCCACCATATAATTCCTATAATTAGAAACATAATGAATAATTTTAAAGCTGGCATGATTTAATATCTATAAATATTTTCCAATTCATAGAAAAATCCTAGGAATTTTAATGAAGTTCTTTATTTTTTATAAATGTGGAATATTTTTAAATTGATTTACATCTATTAACATTCAAACAATAATAATTATTTTTCTTCCCAAAATTTTAAATACAATTACGTGTACGTTTTAATTATTTTATCTCCAGATATATTTTCCACACACACACACACACATACACACACACACACACACACACACACACACACACACACACACACACACACACACACACACACACACATATATATATCCGTTTCTCTTGTTTTTTCTTTAGATGTGTCAGCATTGATACCAATTCCTTTCAAGTATTATACAGAACAAATAAGATGATGACTTCAAACTGCGAGAAATTTTGATAATAAATATTGCCATTCATCAGTCATCAATAAACAAGACGGAATGTTTTTGTCACCCTACTTTTCTGTCTTTGAATAAAATTGTTTGTTATTGATAATATGGACTTAAAGAGAAATGTATTTAAGAAAGGATGGTGTCATTTTTTAATGAAATAGATGTATGCAAAAACCATTTTTTAATTTCAAACTTTTTATTTTCTAGGTCTATGATTTCCATATGGAATACAGAATAACACCATTTCTTTGAGAGTCTGTTATAAAAATTGCATCTATAAAATCATTGTCTCTAAATGTAACGGAGAAATCAGATCGGAGACGAAACATACAATAACTTTGTTATCAAGTTCGAATTGGGAGAGTCACAAAATATTTAAGCCAACCACAGTTATCATTGTTAATGATAAAGAATGCTATAGATGTAAACTGTTTCAAATCATTTAAATTCAATTAAATGAAAAATATATTGAAATTTCGAGATTGGCTAATTACTATGTCATGTGTAGAAGATTACCATGAATTATTTGCAAATTATTTTCTTTTTAAATTCACTGAACACAATTGACCATTTGTAGGTTGTTTGGAAAATTGTTCTCTTGTTGAAAGATATAAATTGTTTCCATGATTGGTAAAACTTTCCAACCATTTTTTAATACTCTGTCGTTCAAAACGGACATGATCATTGGAATCCTCGATGCAAATATCAAAATCCCGATTTTGAGATAAGCCGAAATATTTAGAGTTATGCTTTGAAAAGTATAGACACAACAGGCCAAAACATAAGCCGCTACAGCTAATTTAATCAGAGCCTTGACAACTTCATATCGAATCGGATGATGTTCCTGAACTATTCTTTCAAACAATTTCCGATAAATGAAACGCTCTCCTAATCGAATGTAAACGAAATCCTGGCATACTTTCTGCGCCAATGTAATCGATAATTTCTGAAGGGAAAGATAGTTTTCTGAAAGCGATTTAGCAATAGAAACCAAGAAATAGACAAAAACTGACAATAAAAGAACCACAGCAATTGCATCTGACTTAGCTATCAAAGCGATTGTAATGTAAATAACATAAGAATTGATCAGGTGAAAGCTTACGACAAAGGTTTGAAGGGAAGAAAGAAAAAAACAAATGTAAAATTGTAAAAACACTACAAAACATATTACTCTAACTATCCTTCGACTCAAGCTAGCGTTCCTCCAGTTTGGAAACATATAAATCTGTGCGTAGCTATAAGGAATTGCAAAGAAGATCTGCACAAGAGGGAAGCCATAATAGACGAGACAGATCAGCAATTCGCAAATACAAAGAAATGAAGAGATGAAAGCGCAAAGAAAAGTGACCAAAACACAAATCAACAGACAAAAGGGTTGCGAAATATTGAAACAATTATAAACACTTTTACAACGGTCAAACCATCGTTTAATAACCGCGTACCAAAACGACGGATTTAACGCCGTTAAAAGACTTGATTTCAGAATAGCGTGTAGCAGGTCGTAATCATGTAAGTTGGAAATATTTAGTTTACCAAAACTCTGCAAAAATTCGATATCTTGAATGATAAATGTACACGTTTTTCGCTGGTGGAGTCTACTATATGCTATAGTTTCGCAAATACGATCTGGAATATTAATCACAATCAGACCCACAATGATAAAAGTTGAAAACCAAACAAAGGGACCCCCGAAAAAATAGCCAGTGTTTTCGGCACTTTTCATATAACCAAACATCATTGACCTGAATCCGAGTGGTATATTATTGTCTAGATAAGAATGTAGTTGTTTCTTGATTGTGAAAAACTGTAAGAGAAAATCAGCGGAGATTATCAACAGGCATGCGAAAACGGCACAAGACCTTCGAATTCTCGACGCAAATGTCGATCTATTCTCAAAGAGAAAAATCCACTGGACAAAACCCCAAAAGTCATAATACGGATCATGCTCATTTAGCCAACTTGATTCGGTTTCGAATGGCGGAAGGAATCTCTCACTTCCTTCAAACGTTGTGCTCACCGAATTGATCAAAGAAAATGGTTGAGTGTGGCGACTGAGTTTGGCTTTAGAAATGAACCCAATAGCTAAAGGGAGAAATGAAAATGAAAATGAGGCTGCAATCGTCAAAATAGTAAAGAGAAATCCTACGTTCATTTTCTTGCCCCGGCATAAATCGTTTGTATTATTATAATCGGTGTAAGTTTCATTAACTTTACAACAATAGCGAAGTAAAATGTCCTGGCTTAGCCCGATATGTTTATAAATCATGAATTTAGAATATGGAATATATTTTCTGTTGTTAATATCATAGCAAATGTAAGCAGACGCCTTTTTGTCTGGTAGATTTGCATTTAAAACAATTCTCAGCAGTTGACGAAAAACAAGGCAAAGAAAATGCAATCGTGTCACCAATTTTGCATTGCATGATTCAGAAACATTCATGTTCACCGTAAAAGTTGAAGTATATTCTCTCAAAATAAACAATGAATGCACTTGGAAGTCATATGGCGTGTTCATATATATTGGTAACCCTTTTTCTCCATCGTACAACCACATATATTCGTTGGGATTTGCAAAATGATCATCTGGTATTGATTTGGTTAACTCCTCGGCTTGTTTCGTGTTGTATTCAATTTGAAAGAAAAATACCATTTTTCCGTTTTCCAGTTTCTCATTGAAATCTTTTATTGACTCTTCGGAGACATGGACGATGCATTGGTGTTTATCTGCAACATTCATTGGTTGTTGACACAGAACACTTGACAAAACAATCGTGATGTAAATTATAATGGGGTACATTATATATTTCTGATACCAGTGCAGAATCCTCAATAATCTGTAAAGTTAAAGAAAAAACTGAATTTACAATTCATTAAAAAAAACTTTGAAAGCATTATAAATTAAATAACATGAAATTCATAAAAAACATATAAGAAGTAAAAATAAGATAAAAAATTGATCATGTTGCTGGTATATATATATATATTGTATACTTACCTATATACAGTTATGATATGTACCTATCCTTCTACATACATAGACGCTATTGGAGAGGAGAGTAGAGTGATCATAGTCTCTCTCTTGGTCAATTCATGCTTCCTAGCGGAGAATGACCCAAACGAGGTTCCACCTAAGGGTAAGAGTCTCTTCTGGAGTAAATAAACATGAGCCCAACCCGGCCATAAGCAGGGTCTACGAGATATATTTGGCTAAGTTTAAGGGCTCAGAATCTTCACTTTAATTGACCTTGTATTGCATCTGCTTTGGGCATCTGCTGTAGTGAGGAGGTGGTAAAGACATAGAGTCATTATACTGACTAATAGTTCCCTAACAGTGTATCTACTTCACGCAGCGTGTGATTCCTGTCTGTATTTGTTGATATACTAGTATTACTAAAGTCAGTTTTGGTGAGTACTTTCTCTCTCTCTCTCTCTCTCTATATATATATATATATATATATATATATATATACGTTTGCATGGACACGATGCTAGGGGGTCTTGTCTTTGCAGTTGTATACATTCAGGCTATTTTGCTGAGAAGTGGAAACACACAAGAACATAAGAATAATTATTTTGAAGTGTTTAAGAGAATTCAGGATTATGCATTGAAGCTGAGTAATGAAAATTGTGAATTCTTTGGGGGACAAGATTAAGTTCTTTGAACAAATATTGACAAAATGGCAGGAGACCTGATCCAGCGCGTGCTAGTGCTATTAGGACATGTGTGACACTATCTCCCGCGGGGATACTTTCCATTGTTTCGTTTAATATAACGGAGAGATAGAGAAATTGATATTAGCAATATTATTAGTTATGCTTTATTGTAATACTCGATGTGAGATTAGGCAAAAAATTATTTTAATACTATTAAATACTTGTAAAATATGGGAAATAGAAAAATTAACTATTTTAATACTATCATGAACTTCTAAAATACGGGGAATATAAAATTTAGCTATTTTCTGGGTAAGAAAAGGGAAAATGATATAAGTTTTTCTTTCGTGTTTGAAACGGATATTTTTCGGTAACGCTAAATCAATTGTCAGAGATGTTAGATGGGGTCAGACGGGGTTAAAGTCCCTCGACAGATTTTTCTGTGAAACTGAAATCTGTGGGAAATTGGAAAAATCGAAATACAATGTGAGCTGGCGATATCTCATTCGTCAAGCAAAACCCCTTCCGCAAATCGAGTGGGCGGAAATCGATCTCATTGGCCGAAGGCTTCGAGTCGGCTGGATCCCCAGAGAGGATTGCAAATGGTTATAAAAATCCGGACTCGGCGAGAAAAATCAGTTGGAGTTATTCAGTTGCTTTTCAGTTGTTTGCTTTTGAGTTAGCTGAGCTACTCAGCTAACTCAAAAGCAAACAACTGAAAAGCAACTGAATAACTGAATAATCAGTCGAAATGTAATGATTGTGGAAAATAGGTTCCCAACCGGGGAGCCATGACCCACGTCTGGTCGCCCATCATAGAACTTATGGCTAAAGAGTTAATTTCGAATGAAACCTGCCGCAGATTAACGTAAGGAGTTAATTTGGAATAATCCACCATCTGTATGAATCCCGAAAGAACGTTATTTTTTTTAATCACGGGAAAATCGAAAATTCTGATTCTTTGTTAGCTCTACTTCGGCAAACTCCGTTAAACTCCGATAAGGACCCGAAAGGACTTTGCTATTTTAGAAGCTACATAGAAAATTGACAGCACTGATTTTAGTGAATATGTGAAAAGACTTTAATGAAAACTTAATGAATATGTGAAAAGACTTTAGTGAAAATTTGAAGAGCTCTGGTTACTTTAACGAAAGTTAGACAAGACATTTTTATTTAAGGATTGGAACCTCTGATATTTTTAGCGAAATTTCTCTCTCCGTTGTAAACCGGCATTCCGACAAATGTATTATCATTCTGACAACTGTATTGTCTTCTCCTGTGAAAGAAAAACCTTGTCTTTTTTTTTTTTAAATAAAGACATTCTTGGTAACTCTCCAGGCGTGTTCGACATTGTTCATTTATTTTTTTCATATCACAAGTGTGCACCAGTGTCCGGACTGTCTCTAAACGGCGACTACTAAGATTACACGACGCGACCTCTGGGATCAAATCACAACATGGGACAGTGGCGCGTTGTTGCAAAAGACGTCTTGTAAACCAGCTTTTGTGGCAACATTCTCGGACGAGAACTTTACGACCAGCAACAAATAGCGACCAAACCGACCGGCCAGCCGGGTGGCAGTGTCACAACTGGGATCGTCACGGCCGTCAACGAGAACGAGCTTCACATAAGACAGCCAGCCCGGTCTGACGTGTTACACATGTCTGTTCTTAAAAATGCCAGTTCTCTACAAAGTTTCCTGGGATTAGCAAGTTGTTATGCTTTTTTGAAAAAAACATGCATTGTTTGAGACTTCCGCTAAATGAACATTTGAAGAAAGACTCAAAATATGTTTAGACGACAGAAAGCCAGAAAACATTTCAAAAATTAAAAAGTATCCCACATTCAGACTTATTTTTGGCACACTACGACCTTAAAAAAGAATTGATCGTAGCTAGTGACTCGAGTGCGTATAGCATCGGAGCTTGTATCATGCATAAATTCGATGCCGGTTCAGTTAAACAGATTGCACATGCATCCAGGAAGCTGCTTCTAGCTGAAAACAATTGCTCAGTAATTAACAAAGAAAGTCTAGTGATTGGCTTTGCCCTTAAAATGTTCCATGAATTTATTCACGGGAGAAAATTGACATTGCAGACGGATCATAAACCTTTGTGAGCGATTTATGGTTTAAATAAGATTTACCGACTCGTACGGAGAACAATTGCAACGGAGTTTTTGCTGTCATGTAGACGGATTGTCCAAACTGATTCTAATGAACAATAAACACTTAAAAGACACAGTCATTGCTGCTCTACAGTCGGAAGTAGGTATTAAAATATTTTCTGCAATACTCAACCGACGTAACCAAGAAGCGAAGAAATAAAATATTGTATGCCTTTTTTTAAAATCTGTGTTACCGTAAAATATTCTAGTGTGAGCGGGTTAGGAAAAGTAAAACTACGTTTAGAATGGATTAACTAAAGAGGAACCTAAAAGTAAACTCATTTAAATATATACATTCCCAGTAAATTAATTTAGTGCGTGCGGGTAAGGCAAAGAAGAATCTAATTAGAATGGATTAACCAAATTATAATCTAAAATTAATCTTATTTGGTTAGGATACGTTGCGCGCAAATTAATCTAGTGTGTGCGGATTAGGAAAATAATAATTCCAATTAGGATAATTAACCATGAAGAAGTTTTCTTGAAATTTTTATTTTAGTTTTAATTAAAATCTAAATGATTAAAATTACTATTTCCAGTAAGCAAAATACTCTGGTTTATTTCAAACAGAAATTATATTGACTGGAATATAAAAGGTTGGGATTTTTTCAATTTTTGAATTTTGCCCCCATTTTTCAGCGATCGACACATTCGTAAACAAAAGTTAATTCTCGGTTTTAAGAAATCTTACAAAAATAAAATATACATCTGTGACACATTATTTTTGGAAAATTAGCAAAGTTTATGTTAAATTAATCTGACTTACACAAATATTACTAATTCATAGCGAAAAATTTAGAATAAAACTATTTCTTAATCACAGATTTGAACTTTTTGACCTGTCAGCGCCGTAAATCAAGAACTTTTTGACAGATTCTTGATTAAAGATTAAGTGTATGGTGTGTGCATTGTACAATTTTGTTTTCGGCTAAGGGAGAAAACTCTGACCTTTTAATTTGCACATAGAAATCCCATTACAAACAGAAAATTCAAATGCACCAAAAAAAAAAAAAAAAAAAAATTTTACAAATACGGAGGCAAAACGATTTTCATTAAACTTTCCAATTTTCGATAGGCAATATAATCAACATTTCGTAACTATAGAATCTAATGCAACAGTTCTTTGAAGATTTTAAAACTATTTTTGAAACTTTATATATTATTAGAACAAAAAGAATGAAAACTATCTTTTAAATTTCATTAGTAATCGAATTTTTTATCAGACTATAATGTCCTTAATTTTTATTATTCATTCAAGCAATTAAAAGCTTATCAAATTAAAAATATCAGAGTTTTATTGCATTTTTTATTTTACTCTTTGGAGCAGATTTTCAGATAGAGAGACCAAATGAAAAAAAACCTACATGAATTATATTCTCTAATGAGTCCTGCGTTTAACTAATAAAGTTTTGACTACAATACATAGTCCGCAACAAATTACAATATCTTAAAATTTCATGAATTTACGTAAAGGTGGGTAACAGAGGTAAAATAAATATTTTTACAAAGACTTTTAAAAAAATAATACTTTCAAAAATAATTTTATTTATGTGTAAATGAGCACTGAAAGTTTCATTAAAATCCGACAATTATTTGATTTTTGCGAGAATTCCAAATTAATGTGTTTGTCAACGGAAAAAAGTGGGCGATGGAATTGTAGGGGTTTCTATTCACGCACGTCGAGTTAGCGAAGAAGATATAACGGAAACCACCACATTAATTTATATTTAGGATTAGGAAACCAACCAGAAATTGTAACCAAAATGTACATGTATTAACAAATTTACAACGATTCAATGTTGATAGAGAAAGAAACATGCATTTAAGTGTGAATTATGTAGTAAGATCAAAAGTTTCCTTCCATTAACTGTAATTTGAGAGAGAATCAATTAATGAATAATTGTTCTTTGAAAAGTTTTGTTCTGATAAAGTCTTGTTCAGAGAGGAAAATTCATTGATAGAATGTTCAGTGAGAAAGTTAAATAAAGTTTTGGGTTGAAATGTTTGTATCAGCTTGTTCTTAAAAGATGTGCTTGATTGGTATCCAACCGACAGGGATTTAATTGTTGAATTCTGATTGTATGTGTGCGCGTGTGTGTATGCATACATATGTATATGTGAGAGATGATTTCGCGCGACAGCGACTGCTACCTTCAGTTGGGTGCGTGTGTGCGGGTAAGGAAAGATTATGACGTATGTCCTCAAATGCCTCGGCAGCTGGTGCCCCACTGAAGATGTACGCCTGAGTGCGTTGCTTAAATAATCGTCGGATAGGCTCCAGAAAGCTGCGCGAGAGAACTAGGTTTTCACGTGCAAACGACTTAATTGGCTAAAAATTAACCAATCAGCGAGCGTATGCTGGGTACACTGGAAAGGTCCGTTTGAGTCAATCTTCTACCCAAAAGTGTACAAGAATTATTACTTGAATAGAACGTGATTGGTTAATTTTCGCGTAGCTGCGATTTGTAAATTGTTTCGAAATGAAATGCATTGGCGATATATTGACCAATCACTGTTTAACAAAGTGGTGTAATGTGTGAATGTATGTAAGTGTATAGGGACGAACGTAGGTGGTAACGTACATAATCATTACGTTTTCCATTGTAAACAGTCGTAACGTTTTGGTTACTCGATAACTCAAATCAAAACAAGATTTTTTTTTCCAAAATTTCGAACATATTAGAAGGGATTTACATTTTTTTAAAAACGTAATTAAAAATAACCATGATCGTTCCTCTTAATAATATTAAAACATTTTGACTGAAAAGGTTCGTTGTTATTAAGTTTGGGACATTTTTTATTCATACTATGCTTTTTTTTAGCAATTTAGTGAAGCTACCTAGTTTACTTTGGTTTGTTTTGTTTTCAGACATTTCAACAACGATTATTTATTTAATGCCAAAAATACTTTTGTAATATATTCGCATGAACTGAATATATATTCTTTGTAAGAAATCACTTTGTAGATTAGGTTTCCTTGACGCATTATTGTAAAGAGGCTTTTGTCGGGAATCAGGTACATTACTGGTGTGTATTTTTTTCTCAAAAATATATATTACTGGCATTTTTTCTTCCTGAATGTATTTCTGATAATATATTTATCTTCAGATATGTATTGTTGTTTATATGTTCTGTTCAAAAATATATTGCTAGTAATATTTTTTTTTCAAAAATGTATTGCTTACAATATTTTTCAAAAATGTGTTTCTGATAATATTTTAAAAAATTGTTGGATATGATTTTTTTCAAAATATTTTGCTGGTCATATTTTTCTTTCAAAATAGTATTTTTACTATAAAAATCTAGTTTTATACTTTTGTATTAACTATTTGCTCATAGCAAAGAAAGTGACATGTGCTGCCACTCTGGGTATGAGTGGATTTGAAAAGAGCAGCAATTAATACGTGGTTCCACGGTCCTCAAAACCTCACAGGTAGAGGCCTTGCCTTAGGATGCAGATCATCGTCATAGGTTGCAATAAAAATCTTTTTGTTATATAGCTTACCTGCAAAATAATCTAATGTGGGTTGATTAAAAGTATTACGATTAAGATGGATTAACCAAAACGGAATCTATTATTAAAATTATTTTGCTCTATAACTTACCTGTATATTAATCTAGTGTGAACTGATTAAGAAAGAATTATTACGATTAAGATGGATTAAGTAATAACAGAATGTACTTATTCAACTTCCTTGTCAAAAAAGTGATTGTGTCAACCAATTAAAATTTAATTAATGAAAATAACTGGGAACGGAGGAATTAGCCTCAAACAATACTTTCACGGGGCAAGTGAACACACACACACACACACACACACACACACACACACACACACACACACGCAAACACACACACACGCAGACACACACACACACACACACACACACATATATATATATATATATATATATACATGTATGTATGTATGTGTCGATAAGACAAAAAAGTATAACGCTTAGACCAACAGCATAACCTACAATTCAAATTCTTTTACTAAACTGATTATCTACAAATTAATGTATGTCCCTAAGATAAAGGAGATATAATGTCTAGATTGGATCAAACAATAGCATAATCTACAATTAAAATTCTTTGACTAGACAATTTATCTGTAAACCAATCTCACCTGGGTGGCTTAGGGAGATAATAATTAAAGAAGGATGGATAATTAGTTAGAATCATTAAATCTTGTAAATCCATATTTCGATTCCCAACTATATTCATCTCCAACAGTAAGTAATGAAAATTTATTCTTACCTTGATTAAATCAATATGAGACGGTATATACTGAAGAGCTCCCTATCAGTGCTTTGTGTTAGCCAATTAAACTAAGAATGTGCTCGCAATAAGATGTACACCCGTGTGAAATATTCACTCAGTTGGCGCTTCTCACAAGCGTCTTTCTTTCAATATTCAATATAAATGTTGGAGGAATTTGTTTTACGTCATCGTCTGTCATTCATGCGTGTCTATATGCTTCAGAAATCAGTGAATACGGGCATTGATATATAATTTCGTTTATTGGCATAAATATCCATCAGACAAGACACGGTTGATGCTCACGTCAAGGTCACTTTAAATCATAAATATAAAAAATTCTGAACAGAATTTATTTGAATTCATCTATTCTTACATACAAATGCGCCCGTGTTTATACTTACATATACACACAGACACACATTCATCTATTCTTACATATTAATCTTGCGTTCGCATACTGATATATATATATATATATATATATTATGAAGACGGGAATATTTTTTTTGATAAGCGTTTCACCTCGAGCAAGGCATTTCACTGCCACTATTGCGCAGGGGGCTACATAGAGTGGAAAACGGATGCTTAGATATAGGAAATGTCAGAAGGAAGGTGATAGGTGGGTAAGGATACCGAGAATGAAGATTGGGTAGATGCTGAGAGTGTTGGGAGAATAGGTGCATGTTAGTGCGACAGGAGGTGTATAAGGCTAATCTAGTATCTCGTGTAAATTCGTACCTAGGCGGCACCAATGATCTAAGTTCATCGGAGCAGAAGCCATGAAAGTATTTGTAGAAGAGGCACAGGGAAGCCACATCACGCCGGTGAGAGAGTGGTTGCAGCCGGTCTGCCAAGTCAGTATCAACCACGTTACAGATTCTCCTTTGTATTTTCTGAAGAAGCCCAAGTAGAGTAGCAGGGGCACCCGACCAGATGTGGCAGCAGTATTCAAAACAAGGGCGGATAGTAGATTTATATATGTGCAGGATAGATTCAGGCGGGAAAAACTTCCGGTCCCTGCACAGAGAGCCGACTTTCATAGCTGCGGATTTGGCAATGGATTCGATATAGTCATTCAATTTGAGTTCCGCCGAGAGTGTAAGGCCAAGGAGGCGTAGTGCTTTACTCTCTGGGAGGCAATGCTGTTCCATGCTAATGGGAGGTAGATGCGATTGTCTGTGGTGGTTAGATGATGACAGCTTCGTTTTAGAAGCATTGAAATTTACTAGCCATTTCCTACCGCAGGCTACTACGGATTGGAGGTCCTTTTCAAGCGTGGCTCCGAGGTTTGCTTTGTCGCCCACACCGGGTTTTGATCGATAGTAATAACATATATTCAAGCATACTAACACTTCTCACACATATTCACAAAATGCGCATATATTTGCATACTTACACACATACACAGATACATACGTATATTTCCCAACATACATGTCCGTATTTATATATATGTGTACAGAGAAATGTATTATTCACACATCATCTATGTGGAGTTGTAGAACTAGGTTGGCTTAACTATATCTATCTATCTATCTATCTATCTATCTATCTATCTATCTATCTATCTATCTATCTAACTATCTATCTATCTATCTATCTATCTATCTATCTATCTATTAATTTTTTTTATCTCGGCTCTCGTCTTTTTTTATCCGTACTTGCTAATGTGAGTAAGTATAAGAAAAATGTAAGCTTTTGTAGACATAGAATTGGATGTCTGCAAGGTAAGATAGTGAAGGAATTCAAAGTTGGTTTGACCCTCTAGTAGATTGCCCAAAAGAGATAGAAGTCCAATCGTTAGAAGCATCAGAGGGTTTGTTCCAGATGTCAAATACTAGAACTATAGGAGAAGATATCCAACAAGCAAGTAAGCAAGAAACAGCAAAGCATTTATTGTAGATTTTAAAGGGAACAGCAGTCAGATAATATGCACAGGCCTTAAAGACTATTATATACGGTTTCAGAAATATCTATCTATCTATCTATCTATCTATCTATCTATCTAAATAAAATGTTTGGAATGTAGCTTTTTGTTTCCAAAACCTTTCAGATTGTAGTATTGGTAACCTTAAGTGGGAGGAGTTTAAAATCTATCCGTAAAAAAAAAAAATTATTTTTAAAGATTTTTAAGTGGTCTTAAATTTTTGATTGGGAGTGTGTATATATATATACACATGTGTGCATCTCTGTGTGTACAAATGCAGCTTCTCTCTCTCTCTCTCACTAACACACACACACACACACACACACACACACACACACACACACACACACACACACACACACACATATGTATCAAGTTTTTGTTGATTATCCAAGGCCCTTGTTGAGAGAGATGCGCTGTAAATCATTTTAAGTAAATTGGGATGTCCACAAAAGTTTGCCAAAATATATTGAAAAATGCACAACGATATGAAGTGATATTAACAATGCTATTAATTTGTCAGTTTGTTTTCGAATGGATAATATTTTAAAGCAAGGTGATATTCCAGTTCCTGGTAAATTTACCATGTGTTCTGCTGTACGCTGCCACCGACAGCAGGCATAAAAGAAAATTGTGGTAGTGCCAATATTGAAGCCAAGAGAGGAAAGAATAGCTGGAAACCACTTCCACTAATCCACGCATTCCAACCTACTGACAACCTGCTGATAAATCCGAAGCTGTAAGGAGTTCGGTTATGTATAACACAAGGCCGAATTAATAAATAAAAACTCATTTAACCATAGATTTAACATTTAACATTCCGCATGTTCAGGAAAATACATTTTTCATATTGTATCGATGTAGATTTGTCTTTGATAATTTATGTTTACTTGATTTTTGTTAAAATAAAAATCGGCTTTACGTAGATTCAAGGGAATTTATTTTAATCAAATGTAGATATAGATTTGCTTTTGATAAATTTCAAGAGAATCTATTTTAATCAACTGTAGATGAAAATTTGTTTTTGATAACGTTCACCCCATTATTACTAAAAGTGGTTTTACGCATGTTCAAGAGAATGTATTTTAATCAACTGTAGATGTAGATTTGTTTTTGATAAAGTTCACTTCATTATTACGAAAATTAGCTTAACGCAGTTTTAAGAGAATCTATTTTAATCAACTGTAGATGAAGATTTGTTTTTGATAACGTTCACCCCATTATTACTAAAATTGGCTTTACGCAGGTTCAAGAGAATCTATCTTAATCAACTGTAGATGTAGATATATTTTGATAAATTTCCATCCATTATAACTAAAACTGGCTTTACGAAGGTTCAAGAGAACCTACTTTAATCAACTGTTGATGTAGATTTGTTATTGATAATTAATATTAACTTCCTTTTTGTTGAACTGAAAATTGGCTTCACGCAGATTCAATAAAATCAATTTTAATCAACTCTAGATGTAGATTTGTTTTTGATAAAGTTCACTCAATTGTTACTAAAATTAGCTGACGCAGGTCCAAGAGAATGTATTTTAATCAACTGTAGATGAAGATTTGCTTTTGATAAAGTTCACATTATTATTGCTAAAATTGGCTTTACGTAGATTCAAGAGAATCTCTTTTAATCAAATGTAGAGGTAGATTTGTTATTGATAAAGTTCATTCCATTATTTCTACATTTGCCTTTACGCACTTTCAAGAGAATATGTTTTATATCCGGTCTACACCTGTAGACTTGTTTTTGATAACGTTCACTTCATTATTACTAAAATTAGCTTTACGCAGTTCCAAGAGAATCTATTGTAATCAACTGTAGATGAAGATTTGCTTTTGATAAAGTTCACATTATTATTGATAATATTGGCTTTACGTAGATTCAAGAGAGTCTCTTTTAATCAAATGTAGAGGTAGATTTGTTATTGATAAAATTTCCTCTATTATTACTAAAATGGCATTAAGCATGTTCAAGAAACTCTATGTGAATCAATTGTAGATGTAGATTTGTTTTTGATAATTATTATTTATTTTTGGTTTTGTTGCATTCTTGTCGCGAGGAGGAGAAATTATGTTTGGATATTTTTCCAGAATTGTTCGTACCGTTTTGTTTATATCTTTATTCGTTCCCACATCTATATTCATGATAATAGATGATGGCTGCGCATTGGATTGTCTATTAGTCATTTTATCGATTAGTTTGTTGTTCTAGCAGACCAACACTAACCTGAAATGGTTTAGGAAATCAGATCCTAAGAGTGGCTGAGCAGTTTCGGCTATTATAAATGTCCAGGCAAATTCCTGTCTGAGGTTCTGTTGCGTGGGATTCAGTGCTGTTTGTCCTGAGCATTCAATCTTTTAATTGTTGGTCGATACCAAAGGGATATTGGTTGGGTATGTTACAGCTCCATTTTAATATCTCTTTGGAAGTATAGATATGCAGCTCCTGTATTCAAAATAAAATTAAAACTTTGAGCTTCTAACCGTGCGGCTACAACGAGAAGCGGCGAGGAAATGGAAGCTAACATCTCTCGCCTAGTTAGTTTTTTGAAATCTCACGAGGAACTGATGAAGTTAAGCGAGAGCTGGGTTGCATTTGAACATTCCGATTATTAGGCCATCTGCATCACGGCTTGCAAAATTTTGCACGTTCCGCAAAATATAAATGCGCTCGGCAGATTTTGGGTTTTTGGTCCTTGTTAAAAGAGTGAACACTGGTTGGGAATTTTTTTTTCTCTGTGGGAGCAGCCATGTGTCCTTATATTTTCATGATTATTTTGCTTTCCATACTTTTGCTTCCCGGAAATCTGTCGAATATGTGCGGTGTCTTGTGTATTGAAATATAATAATAAGTCATCCGCCATTTTTCCAAGACGATCTGTGTCTAAATCGACTTGATCAGCTACTATTGCTTCAATAGAGTGAGGTAGGGCTTGAATAAATTTGTGACGTACCATATCGTCCCCTACGCCAATTCGCCCTGCTAATGACATGAGTTCATTCAGGTATGCTGAGGGACCACCCGTTACTGTCGACGACGACATTAATTTGTCCAGCATCCCTGCTTTTGTTCTCTCGTAACCGCCCGTCATTGCTTCTTTTAGTGCGTCATACTTCTTTGAGTGCAGTATAGTTGGCTGTATATTTCCTACGATGTCCACGGGGAGTGCTGCCAAAATGTTGAACATTTTTTTGACTGGGCTCTCTAATATTTGCAATATTAATTTGCGCTTCCATCATCGCAAACCGAGCTATTGCGTTTGATTCAAGGAAGTTTGGTGGTTTTATCGCAAAAGCTTGGATTGGTTGGTTTTGATTTGTTGAAGTTTCTTCAGCGTCAGTTGCCATGTTGAAAAGAAATATTCTAATTTCGATGAAAGTCCCAAAAGCTTTATATATATATATATATGTTGAAATCACGTCGGGGTCACCAGTTTATTGTGGGTTACCATTTCTAGTGAAACATAGTTGTATGTTGAAACAGATTAACTGAATTTGGCCTCGTTAGTAGATAACCCACTATAAGTCATAAAAGCGTTTATCAAACAAGAGAAGCAAATTGAGTATAGAAAGAACATTTATATATACAGATATCAATTAAGGTTTTGTTTTTACAAATAAAATAATGTCTTTAGAATCGGTTCAAAAGACGTTAAAATGTTTATGGCAGTTGGCAGTAAATGCTGAAAAGAGAGTTTGTGTGCATGTATGTGTGAGCATTTGTCAGTTAGGAATGTCTTTGATGTATCCGCTCCGTAGATCGGGTAAGTAGCTCAGGGACAGCGAAGAAGAAAATGAGAGGAAAAAGCGAGTCGAACATAGTGGATCGCTTGACGAGGTCAAGGAACGTGCTAATTACACTCGTACTTTCTCAACTGGTGATGCTTTTTGACTCGGCTTTTTATTTCGTCTTTGTGTTTCCCAGCAGGTCATTTGGAAATTCACACCCGCATTTAATTATTGGCTTCTCATTGGATGATAAATAAAATTCGCGTAGACTAGCTAACAGGAATTTGATATTTATTAATTTTGGTTTTCTGCCGGAACTTATGCGTGGAGCCGGGTGCGCAAAGACCAGTTTTAGTCATTTGCTTTCTGAACCTCTGAGGGCAAAAATCCGGCCCCTCGCTTTGCTCGGTATCACCATAACGTCATTTTTGTTGAACTGAAAATTGGTTTTACGCAGGTTCAAGATTTTAATCAAGTGTAGATGTAGATTTGTTTTTGATAAAGTTCACTCTATTATTACCAAAATCGGCTTTACGCAGTTTCAAGAGATTCTATTTTAATCAACTGTAGATGTAGATTTGTTTTTGATAAAGTTCACTCTATTTTTACCAAAATCGGCTTCACGCAGGTTCAAGAGAATCTATTTTAATCAACTGTAGATATAGAATTGTTTTTAATACCTAATGTTTACTCCATCGTTTTTAAAATAAAAAAATGGATTTACGCAGATTCAAGAAAATCTATTTCAGTCAACTGTTATGTTTTTGATAAATTTCTCTCCAATATTACTAAAATTTGCTTAAGCAGGTTGAAGATAAGCTTTTTTAATCAACTGTAGATGTTCAATGTTTTTGACAAATTTCACTCCATTTTTACTACAATTGGCTTAACGCATGTTCCGGAGAATCTGCTTTAAAATTTTCTAGAAGTAGATTAGGCTTTGAGAGATAAAGTTTAAATCAATGTTAGTAAATAGTGGCTTCATTTCTGCAGAATATGTTTTATAATTTTCTTTATGTAGAATTCTACTCCTTCAGCTTCTTTTCTCACACTTTCCACCTGTGGAACACGATTCCATATTCTTGCTTTCCTAACGGCTACAACCTGCAGGAATTTAAATGCAATGTCAATACTCATCTCTTAACCACTTGTCTCTAGTTCTTTCTTTACCATCCTGGATGTACTTTCCTTTCTCTCCAACTTTGCAACTGTCATCACACCTGTATTCCCTTCCTTCTCTTGCTCCTTTTTAACTGGTTTGTCTATCTCTTTAATCTCGTCCTATCTAATCTTTTTTACACTTATGTAGCCCCCTGCACGTTAGTGGCGTTACCGCCTCACTCGGGGTGATACGATTAAAAAAATTAAATAAAAATTTTTTTTTTCTATACATAATCTTCAAAATATTATTATTATATATGGCCTTAACGCATGTCCAGGAAAATCTATTATAAAATTTTACAGATGCATATTTGTTTTGATTAGATAAATTTGACTTTATTATATTTAGATATTGGCTTAATATTGTTGCAGGAGAATTTATTTTATAATTCTTTAGATATAGATGTGTCTTTAATAGATAACATTCACATCATAATTTTGAAATATTGTCTTAACGCTGGGACAACAGGCTCTATTTTATAATTATTTAGATGTAGATTTGTCTCTTGTAGATAACGCTCACATCATTATTATTAATTAATTGGTTAACGCAGAATCTATTTTATAATTCTCTAGATGTAGAATGTTAGATTGTAGAATTGTCTTTGATAATTTTCACATCATTATTCGTAAATATTGGCATACGGCAGCTTCATGAAAATCTCTGTTTATAATTGTCTGGAAGTAAATTTGTTTGGATGGATAAAGTTCACATTATTTTTTACAAATATTGTCTCATAGCATGTGCTTGAGAGTCTGTTATAAAATTCTGTAGATGAAGATTTATTTTTTACAGATATCGTTTTCATCATAGATAATAATATTAGTGGCCTCAGGTTAAAGAGAATCGACTTTGATATTCTGTATATGTCGATTTGTCTTTGATAAAAAACGTTCACATCATATTTATTACAAATTATTTCACCACAGGCTCAGGAGAAAATGTTTTAAATATAGTTTGGTTTTTAACTATTATATATTGTCTGAAATAGAAGAATATATTTTATGATTCTCAAGATGAAAATTTCTCATTCATAGATAAACATATAGGTTTAAAGATGGAAATGAATATCTGCATATAATTACACATGCTACGCTTCAATAGTTATCCTGCTATTCAAATATTACAATTACATATAAAGAAGTTTAAATGAAAATTGTTGAAAGAAGGAAGAAAATATCTAAATACCTTTAAAGAAGCTACATTTAAATGTTTATCATATTTATTCAGATATATTATCAATGCTATTACATAAAAGAAAGTTTTAATTCAAATGGTTATAAAGAAATATTTAAGTAAATTTACATCAGCTACGTTTAAATATTCATGATATACATCCCACCATATAATTCCTATAATTAGAAACATAATGAATAATTTTAAAGCTGGCATGATTTAATATCTATAAATATTTTCCAATTCATAGAAAAATCCTAGGAATTTTAATGAAGTTCTTTATTTTTTATAAATGTGGAATATTTTTAAATTGATTTACATCTATTAACATTCAAACAATAATAATTATTTTTCTTCCCAAAATTTTAAATACAATTACGTGTACGTTTTAATTATTTTATCTCCAGATATATTTTCCACACACACACACACACACACACACACACACACACACACACACACACACACACACACACACACATATATATATATCCGTTTCTCTTGTTTTTTCTTTAGATGTGTCAGCATTGATACCAATTCCTTTCAAGTATTATACAGAACAAATAAGATGATGACTTCAAACTGCGAGAAATTTTGATAATAAATATTGCCATTCATCAGTCATCAATAAACAAGACAATGTTTTTTAATTAACCTCTTCAAAAATATATTTTATTTCCTGAAAATATTCTATATCAAAGTACTACTGCTCGAGTGAAGCTCCGAGAAATTGCGAGACTTTTTTAAAAAACGATTTTGTCACCCTTCTTTTCTGTCTTTGAATAAAATTGTTTGTTATTGATAATATGGACTTAAAGAGAAATGTATTTCAGAAAGGATGGTGTCATTTTTTAATGAAATAGATGTATGCAAAAACCATTTTTTAATTTCAAACTTTTTATTTTCTAGGTCTATGATTTCCATATGGAATACAGAATAACACCATTTCTTTGAGAGTCTGTTATAAAAATTGCCTCTATAAAATCATTGTCTCTAAATGTAACGGAGAAATCAGATCGGAGACGAAACATACAATAACTTTGTTATCAAGTTCGAATTAGGAGAGTCACAAAATATTTAAGCCAGCCACAGTTATCATTGTTAATGATAAAGAATGCTATAGATGTAAACTGTTTCAAATCATTTAAATTCAATTAAATGAAAAAATATTTTGCAATTTCGAGATTGGCTAATTACTATGTCATGTGTAGAAGATTACCATGAATTATTTGCAAATTATTTTCTTTTTAAATTCACTGGACACAATTGACCATTTGTAGGTTGTTTGGGAAATTGTTCTCTTGTTGAAAGATATAAATTGTTTCCATGATTGGTAAAACTTTCCAACCATTTTTTAATACTCTGTCGTTCAAAACGGACATGATCATTGGAATCCTCGATGCAAATATCAAAATACCGATTTTGATATAAGCCGAAATATTTAGAGTTATGCTTTGAAAAGTATAGGCACAACAGGCCAAAACATAAGCCGCCACAGCTAATTTAATCAGAGCCTTGGTAACTTCATATCGAATCGGATGATGTTCGTGAACTATTCTTTCAAACAATTTCCGATAAATGAAACGCTCTCCTAATCGAATGTAAACGAAATCCTGGCATACTTTCTGCGCCAATGTAATCGATAATTTCTGAAGGGAAAGATAGGTTTTCGGAAAGCGATTTAGCAATAGAAACGAAGAAATAGACAAAAACTGACAATAAAAGAACCACAGCAATTGCATCTGACTTAGCTATCAAAGCGATTGTAATGTAAATAACATAAGAATTGATCAGGTGAAAGCTTACGACAAAGGTTTGAAGGGAAGAAAGAAAAAAAACTATGTAAAATTGTAAAAACACTACAAAACATATTACTCTAACTATCCTTCGACTCAAGCTAGCGTTCCTCCAGTTTGGAAACATATAAATCTGTGCGTAGCTATAAGGAATTGCAAATAAGATCTGCACAAGAGGGAAGCCATAATAGACGAGACAGATCAGCAATTCGCAAATACAAAGAAACGAAGATATGAAAGCGCAAAGAAAAGTGACCAAAACACAAATCAACAGACAAAAGGGTTGCGAAATATTGAAACAATTATAAACACTTTTACAACGGTCAAACCATCGTTTAATAACCGCGTACCAAAACGACGGATTTAACGCCGTTAAAAGACTTGATTTCAGAATAGCGTGTAGCAGGTCGTAATCATGTAAGTTGGAAATATTTAGTTTACCAAATCTCTGCAAAAATTCAATATCTTGAATGATAAATGTACACGTTTTTCGCTGGTGGAGTCTACTATATGCTATAGTTTCGCAAATACGATCTGGAATATTAATCACAATCAGACCCACAATGATAAAAATTGAAAACCAAACAAAGGGACCCCCGAAAAAATAGCCAGTGTTTTCGGCACTTTTCATATAACCAAACATCATTGACCTGAATCCGAGTGGTATATTATTGTCTAGATAAGAATGTAGTTGTTTCTTGATTGTGAAAAACTGTAAGAGAAAATCAGCGGAGATTATCAACAGGCATGCGAAAACGGCACAAGACCTTCGAATTCTCGACGCAAATGTCGATCTATTCTCAAAGAGAAAAAGCCACTGGACAAAACCCCAAAAGTCATAATACGGATCATGCTCATTTAGCCAACTTGATTCGGTTTCGAATGGCGGGTGGAATCTCTCATTTCCTTCAAACGTTGTGCTCACCGAATTGATCAAAGAAAATGGTTGAGTGTGGCGACTGAGTTTGGCTTTAGAAATGAACCCAATAGCTAAAGGGAGAAATGAAAATGAAAATGAGGCTGCAATCGTCAAAATAGTAAAGAGAAATCCTACGTTCATTTTCTTGCCCCGGCATAAATCGTTTGTATTATTATAATCGGTGTAAGTTTCATTAACTTTACAACAATAGCGAAGTAAAATGTCCTGGCTTAGCCCGATATATTTATAAATCATGAATTTAGAATATGGAATATATTTTCTGTTGTTAATATCATAGCAAATGTAAGCAGACGCCTTTTTGTCTGGTAGATTTGCATTTAAAACAATTCTCAGCAGTTGACGAAAAACAAGGCGAAGAAAATGCAATCGTGTCACCAATTTTGCATTGCATGATTCAGAAACATTCATGTTCACCGTAAAAGTTGAAGTATATTCTCTCAAAATAAACAATGAATGCACTTGGAAGTCATATGGCGTGTTCATATATATTGGTAACCCTTTTTCTCCATCGTACAACCACATATATTCGTTGGGATTTGCAAAATGATCATCTGGTATTGATTTGGTTAACTCCTCGGCTTGTTTCGTGTTGTATTCAATTTGAAAGTAAAATACCATTTTTCCGTTTTCCAGTTTCTCATTGAAATCTTTTATTGACTCTTCGGAGACATGGACGATGCATTGGTGTTTATCTGCAACATTCATTGGTTGTTGACACAGAACACTTGACAAAACAATCGTGATGTAAATTATAATGGGGTACATTATATATTTCTGATACCAGTGCAGAATCCTCAATAATCTGTAAAGTTAAAGAAAAAACTGAATTTAAAATTCATTAAAAAAAACTTTGAAAGCATTATAAATTAAATAACATGAAATTCATAAAAAACATGTAAGAAGTAAAAATAAGATAAAAAATTGATCATGTTGCTGGAATATATATATATATTGTATACTTACCTATATACAGTTATGATATGTACCTATCCTTCTACATACATAGACGCTATTGGAGAGGAGAGTAGAGTGATCATATTCTCTCTCTTGGTCAATTCATGCTTCCTAGCGGAGAATGACCCAAACGAGGTTCCACCGAAGGGTAAGAGTCTCTTCTGGAGTAAATAAACATGAGCCCCACCCGGCCATAAGCAGGGTCTACGAGATATATTTGGCTAAGTTTAAGGGCTCAGAATCTTCACTTTAATTGACCTTGTATTGCATCCGCTTTGGGCATCTGCTCTAGTGAGGAGGTGGTAAAGACATAGAGTCATTATACTGACTAATAGTTCCCTAACAGTGTATCTACTTCACGCAGCGTGTGATTCCTGTCTGTATTTGTTGATATACTAGTATTACTAAAGTCAGTTTTGGTGAGTACTTTCTCTCTCTCTCTCTCTCTATATATATATATATATATACGTTTGCATGGACACGATGCTAGGGGGTCTTGTCTTTGCAGTCGTATACATTCAGGCTATTTTGCTGAGAAGTGGAAACACACAAGAACATAAGAATAATTATTTTGAAGTGTTTAAGAGAATTCAGGATTATGCATTGAAGCTGAGTAATGAAAATTGTGAATTCTTTGGGGGACAAGATTAAGTTCTTTGAACAAATATTGACAAAATGGCAGGAGACCTGATCCAGCGCGTGCTAGTGCTATTAAGACATGTGTGACATTATCTCCCGCGGGGATACTTTCCATTGTTTCGTTTAATATAACGGAGAGATAGAGAAATTGATATTAGCAATATTATTAGTCATGCTTTTTTGTAATACTCGATGTGAGATTAGGTAAAAAATTATTTTAATACTATTAAATACTTGTAAAATATGGGAAATAGAAAAATTAACTATTTTAATACTATCATGAACTTCTAAAATACGGGGAATATAAAATTTAGGTATTTTCTGGGTAAGAAAAGGGAAAAAGATATAAGTTTTTCTTTCGTATTTGAAACGGATATTTCTCGGTAACGCTAAATCAATTGTCAGAGATGTTAGATGGGGTCAGACGGAGTTAAAGTCCCTCGACAGATTTTTCTGGGAAACTGAAATCTGTGGGAAATTGGAAAAATCGAAATACAATGTGAGCTGGCTATATCTCATTCGTCAAGCGAAACTCCTTCCGCAAATCGAGTGGGCGGAAATCGATCTCATTGGCCGAAGGCTTCGAGTCGGCTGGATCCCCAGAGAGGATTGAAAATGGTTATAAAATCCGGACTCGGCGAGAAAAATCAGTTGGAGTTATTCAGTTGCTTTTCAGTTGTTTGCTTTTGAGTTAGCTGTGTAGCTATCAGTCGAAATGTAACGATTGTGGAAAACAGTTTCCCAACCGGGGAGCCATGACCCACGGCCGGTCGCCCATCATAGAACTTATGGCTAAAGAGTTAATTTCGAATGAAACCTGCCGCAGATTAACGTAAGGAGTTAATTTGGAATAATCCACCATCTGTATGAATCCCGAAAGAACGTTATTTGTTTTTTAATCACGGGAAAATCGAAAATTCTGATTCTTCGTTAGCTCTACTTCGGCAAACTCCGTTAAACTCCGGTAAGGACCCGAAAGGACTTTGCTATTTTAGAAGCTACATAGAAAATTGACAGCACTGATTATAGTGAATATGTGAAAAGACTTTAATGAAAACTTAATGAATATGTGAAAAGACTTTGGTGAAAATTTGAAGAGCTCTGGTTACTTTAACGAAAGTTAGACAAGACATTTTTATTTAAGGATTGGAACCTCTGATATTTTTAGCGAAATTTCTCTCTCCGTTGTAAACCGGCATTCCGACAACTGTATTATCATTCTGACAACTGTATTGTCTTCTCCTGTGAAAGAAAAAACCTTGTCTTTTTTTTTTTTTAAATAAAGACATTCTTGGTAACTCTCCAGGCGTGTTCGACATTGTTCATTTATTTTTTTCATATCACAAGTGTGCACCAGTGTCCGGGCTTGCTCTAAACGGCGACTACTAAGATTACACGACGCGACCTCTGGGATCAAATCACAACATGGGACAGTGGCGCGTTGTTGCAAAAGACGTCTTGTAAACCAGCTTTTGTGGCAACATTCTCGGACGAGAACTTTACGACCAGCAACAAATAGCGACCAAACCGACCGGCCAGCCGGGTGGCAGTGTCACAACTGGGATCATCACGGCCGTCAACGAGAACGAGCATCACATAAGACAGCCAGCCCGGTCTGATGTGTTACACATGCCTGCTCTTAAAAATGTCAGCTCTCTACAATGTTTCCTGGGATTAACAAGTTGTTATGCTTTTTTGAAAAAAACATGCATTGTTTGAGACTTCCGCTAAATGAACATTTGTAGAAAGACTCAAAATATGTTTAGACGACAGAAAGCCAGAAAACATTTCAAAAATTAAAAAGTATCCCACATTCAGACTTATTTTTGGCACACTACGACCTTAAAAAAGAATTGATCGTAGCTAGTGACTCGAGTGCGTATAGCATCGGAGCTTGTATCATGCATAAATTCGATGACGGCTCAGTTAAACAGATTGCACATGCATCCAGGAAGCTGCTTCTAGCTGAAAACAATTGCTCAGTAATTAACAAAGAAAGTCTAGTGATTGTCTTTGCACTTAAAAAGTTCCATGAATTTATTCACGGGAGAAAATTGACATTGCACACGAATCATAAACCTTTGTGAGCGATTTATGGTTTAAATAAGATTTACCGACTCGTACGGAGAACAATTGCAACGGAGTTCTTGCTGTCATGTAGACGGATTGTTCAAACTGATTCTAATGAACAATAAACACTTCAAAGACACAGTCATTGCTGCTCTACAGTCGGAAGTAGGTATTAAAATATTTTCTGCAATACTCAACCGACGTAACCAAGAAGCGAATAAATAAAATATTGTATGCCTTTTTTTAAAAATCTGTGCTACCGTAAAATATTCTAGTGTGAGCGGGTTAGGAAAAGAAAAACTACGTTTAGAATGGATTAACCACAGAGGAACCTAAAAGTAAACTCATTTAAATATATACATTCCCAGTAAATTAATTTAGTGCGTGTGGGTTAGGCAAAGAAGAATCTAATTAGAATGAATTAACCATGTACCACCCCAACGGCCCGTCCTAACAATTTTCTCCAGCGGCCGTTCTCCACGCTGTGATGTTGCCGGGAGTTTGTAGAAAATGTCAGCCGGACAGCTGGGGGTACAAGATTGACTATAAGGAACGAACTTCCACAACTTGGATGAGTTGAAAGGATGCTTTATTCGTTTAGAGTTAGCCTTTTCGGTTGGGGCAGGCGAATGTGACACACAGCTCTAACTCTAATTAATGGAGATCAACAAATCCGAACTGAACGAGACAAGACGAACGGAGAATCTTACTTCAAGCTCGCACACGGCTGACTCCCTTTCACTTTCTGTTCTTAACTTTAACTGACTAACTCGGAAAAAATACCTGAATTTATTTAAAATTGACCGGAAACCCGGAAATGCTTTAGACCACCGTGACAAACACCGGCGACTGTAAGTCTGAAATTTCAGTTAACTTTTTTTTTTTATCTTAATAAGGCTTCCGCCGGAAAAGGCTTAATGTGTGGTCAAGATACAGTAAAGGACAGCCTTTGACCGGGTCATAGAAAACCTACTTAGTGAACTTTTCTGAACTTTATCTCTTTATCACTGAGTCAAACATTTACCGAAGGACAATTTTCCTCATAAAAGAAAAAGCGTTTATTTATTTATTTTTTCCTCTTCTTTTTCACTTTTGTTAAATATGTTTTCAAACTATTTTCTATTCTAATCTATTTTCTATTTTAATCTATGATAATAAAATACATATATGTCTAGTTATCGTGTCACAACCAAATAATAATCTAAAATTAATCTTATTTGGTAAGGATACGTTACGCGCAAATTAATCTAGTGTGTGCGGATTAGGAAAATAATAATTCCAATTAGGATAATTAACCATGAAGAAGTTTTCTTGAAATTTTTATTTTAGTTTTAATTAAAATCTAAATGATTAAAATTACTATTTCCAGTAAGCAAAATACTCTGGTTTATTTCAAACAGAAATTATATTGACTGGAATATAAAAGGTTGGGATTTTTTCAATTTTTGAATTTTGCCCCCATTTTTCAGCGATCGACACATTCGTAAACAAAAGTTAATTCTCGGTTTTAAGAAATCTTGCAAAAATAAAATATACATCTGTGACACATTATTTTTGGAAAATTAGCAAATTTTATGTTAAATTAATCTGACTTACACAAATATTACTAATTTATAGCGAAAAATTTAGAATAAAACTATTTCTTAATCACAGATTTGAACTTTTTGACCTGTCAGCACCGTAAATCAAGAATTTGTTGACAGATTCTTGATTAAAGAGTTAGTGTATGGTGTGTATAGTACAATTTTTTTTTGAAAAAATAACATAACATGCAATTAAAATTCTTTTACTAAATCGGTTATCTCCAAATTAATGCATGTCCCGAAGATAAAGGAGAAATAATTTTAGAATAGATGAAACAATAGCATAACCTACAATTCAAATTCTTTGACTAGAACGGTTATATACAAATTAATGCATGCCCCGAAGATAAAGGAGATATAATTTTTAGAATAGGTGAAACAATAGCATAACCTACAATTCAAATTCTTTTACTAAACCGGTTATCTACAAATTAATACATGCCCATAAGATGAAAAAGTAACTTTTAGAATAGGTGAAACAATAGCATAAACTACAATTCTAATTATTTTACTGAACCGGTTAACTACAAATTAATGTATGCCCCGAAGATAAAGGGGATATAATTTTTTAGAATAGGTGAAACAACAGCACAATCTACCATTCAAATTTTTTTACTAAACCGGTTATCTACGAATTAATGCATGTCCATAAGATGAAGGAGAAATAACTTTTAGAATAGATGAAGCAACAGCATAACCTACAATTCAAATTCTTTGACTAAACAGGTTATCTACAAATTAATGTATGCCCCTAAGATGAAGGAGATAAATTTTTAGAATAGGTGAAACAATAGCATAACATACAATTAAAATTCTTTTACTATACCGGTTATCTATGAATTAATGCATGCCCCGAAGATAAAGGAGAAATAATTTTTAGAAAAGGTGAAATAATAGCATAACCTGCAATTCAAATACTTTTATTAAACGGTTATCTACAAATTAATGTATGTCCCTAAGATAAAGGAGAAATAATTTTAGAATCGATGAAACAACAGCATAAACTACAATTCAAATTCTTTGACTAGACCGGTTATATACAAATTAATACATGCCCCGAAGATAAAGTAGATATAATTTTTAGAATAGATGAAACAACAGCATAAACTACAATTAAAATTCTTTAATAAACCGGTTATCTACAAATTAATGCATGCCCCGAAAATAAAAGTGATATAATTTTTAGAATAGGAGAAACAATAGCGTAACCTACAATTCAAATTATTTTATTAAAACGGTTATCTACGATTTAATGCATGCCCCGAAGATAAAGTTGATATAATTTTTTGAATAGGTGAAACAATAGCATAAACTACCATTCAAATTATTTTACTGAACCGGTTAACTAAAATTAATGTATGCCCCGAAGATAAAGGGGATATAATGTTTTAGAATAGATGAATCAACAGCATAACCAACCATTCAAATTCTTTTACTAAACCGGTTATCTACAAATTAATGAATGCCCCGAAGATAAAGGAGATATAATATTTTCAATAAGTGAAACAATAGCATAACATACAATTCAAATTCTTTTACTGAACCGGTTATCTAAAAATTAATGCATGCCCCGAAAAAAAAGGAGATATGATTCTTAGAATAGGTGAAACAATAGCATAACCTGCAATTCAAATACTTTTATTAAACGGTTATCTAAAATTAATGCATGTCCATAAGATGAAGGAGAAATAACTTTTAGAATAGATGAAGCAACAGCATAACCTACAATTCAAATTCTTTGACTAAACAGGTTATCTACAAATTAATGTATGCCCCTAAGATGAAGGAGATAAATTTTTAGAATAGGCGAAACAATAGGATAACCTACAATTAAAATTCTTTTAATATACCGGTTATCTAAAAATTAATGCATGCCCCGAAAATAATGGTGATATAATTTTTAGAATAGGTAAAAGAATAGCATAACCTACAATTCAAAATCTTTTACTGAATCGTTTAACTACAAATTAATTCATGCCCCGAAGATAAAGGAGATATAATTTTTAGAATAGGTGAAGCAATGGCATAACCTAAAATTCAATTTCTTAGACTAAACCGTCCATCTACAAATTAATGCATGCATCTATTATAAAGGAGGTATAATTTTTAGAAAAGGTGAAAAAAAACATAATCTACAATTAAAATTCTTTGACTAAACCAGCCATCTCCAAATTAATGCATGCCCCTAATTTGAAGGATATAAAATTTTTAGAATAGATGAAACAATAGCATAACCTACAATTACAATTATTTTACTAAACCGGTTATATCCGAATTAATGTATGCCCCTAAACTGAAGGAGAATTAATTGTTAGCATCGATGAAACAATATCATAACCTACAATTCAAATTCTTTGACAAAACCGGTTAAATACAAATCAATGTATGCCCCTAAGATAAAGGAGAAATAATTTTTAGAATAGATAAAACAATAGCATAACATACAATTAAATTTCTTTTACCAAACTGGTTATCTACAAATTAATGTATGCCCCTAAGAGGAAGGAGAATCAATTTATAGCATAGATGAAACAATTGCATAAACTACAATTAAAATTATTTTACTCAGCCGGTTATCTATAAATTAATGTATGCCCCTAAGAGGAAGGAGAATCAATTTATAGCATAGATGAATCATTTGCATAAACTACAATTAAAATTCTTTTACTCAGCCGGTTATCTACAAATTAATGTATGCCCCTAAGAGGAAGGAGAAATAATTTTTAGAATACATGAAACAATAACATAACATACAATTAAAATTCCTTTACTAAACCGTTTATCTACAAATTAATGCATGCTCAAAAGATGAAGGAGAAACAATTTTTAGAATAGATGATACAATAGCATAACTTACAATTAAAATTTTTTAATAAACCGGTTATCTACAAAGTATTGCATGTCTAAATGTTTAAGGAGAAATTATTTATAGAATAAATGAAAGAATAGCATAACCTACAATTAAAATTCTTTTATTGAACCAGTTATCTATAAATTAATGTATGCCCCTAAGAGGAAGGAGAATCAATTTATAGCATAGATGAATCATTTGCATAAACTACAATTAAAATTCTTTTACTCAGCCGGTTATCTACAAATTAATGTATGCCCCTAAGAGGAAGGAGAAATAATTTTTAGAATACATGAAACAATAACATAACATACAATTAAAATTCCTTTACTAAACCGTTTATCTACAAATTAATGCATGCTCAAAAGATGAAGGAGAAACAATTTTTAGAATAGATGATACAATAGCATAACTTACAATTAAAATTTTTTAATAAACCGGTTATCTACAAAGTATTGCATGTCTAAATGTTTAAGGAGAAATTATTTATAGAATAAATGAAAGAATAGCATAACCTACAATTAAAATTCTTTTATTGAACCAGTTATCTATAAATTAATGTATGCCCCTAAGAGGAAGGAGAATCAATTTATAGCATAGATGAATCATTTGCATAAACTACAATTAAAATTCTTTTACTCAGCCGGTTATCTACAAATTAATGTATGCCCCTAAGAGGAAGGAGAAATAATTTTTAGAATACATGAAACAATAACATAACATACAATTAAAATTCCTTTACTAAACCGTTTATCTACAAATTAATGCATGCTCAAAAGATGAAGGAGAAACAAGTTTTAGAATAGATGATACAATAGCATAACTTACAATTAAAATTTTTTAATAAACCGGTTATCTACAAAGTATTGCATGTCTAAATGTTTAAGGAGAAATTATTTATAGAATAAATGAAAGAATAGCATAACCTACAATTAAAATTCTTTTATTGAACCAGTTATCTATAAATTAATGTATGCCCCTAAGAGGAAGGAGAATCAATTTATAGCATAGATGAATCATTTGCATAAACTACAATTAAAATTCTTTTACTCAGCCGGTTATCTACAAATTAATGTATGCCCCTAAGAGGAAGGAGAAATAATTTTTAGAATACATGAAACAATAACATAACATACAATTAAAATTCCTTTACTAAACCGTTTATCTACAAATTAATGCATGCTCAAAAGATGAAGGAGAAACAATTTTTAGAATAGATGATACAATAGCATAACTTACAATTAAAATTTTTTAATAAACCGGTTATCTACAAAGTATTGCATGTCTAAATGTTTAAGGAGAAATTATTTATAGAATAAATGAAAGAATAGCATAACCTACAATTAAAATTCTTTTATTGAACCAGTTATCTATAAATTAATGTATGCCCCTAAAATGAAGGAGAAATAATATTTGGAATCGGTGAAAGAATGGCATAACCTACAATTAAAATTCTTTGACTAAACAGGTTATCTACAAATTAATGTATGCTCCTAATATGAAAGAGAAATAATTTTTAGAATAGATGAAACAATAGCATAACCTACAATTCAAATTCTTTTACTAAAGCGGATATCTACATACAAACCTATGCCTCTGATATGAAGGAGAAATAAAATTTAGAATAAATGAAACAAGAGCACAACGTACAATTCACATTTTTTTAATAAACCGGTTATCTACAAATTAATGGATGCCCCTAATATGAAGAAGAAATAATTTTTAGGACAGATGAAAAATAGCATATCCTACAATTCAAATCCTTTGACTAAACCGGTTATCTGAATGCTAATATATGCCCCTGATATGAAGGAGAAATAAATTTTAGAATAGTTGAAACAATAGCATAACCTACAATTCAAATTCTTTTACTAAACCAGATATCTACAAATTAATGCATGCCACTAAGATGAAGGAGAAATAATTTTTAGAAGAGATGAAACAATAGCATAAATTATAATTAAAATTTGTTAATAAACCGGCTATCTTCAAATTAATGTACGCCCCTATGATGAAGTAGAAATAGTTTTTAGAATAGATGAAACAATAGCATAACCTACAATTCTTATTCTTTGACTAAACCATTTATTTACAAATTAATGTATGCCCCAAAGATGAAGGTGAAATAATTTTTAGATTAGATAAAACAATACCATAACCTACAATTAAAATTCTATTACTAAACCGGTTATGTACAAATTAATGTATGCCCCTGATATGAAGGAGAAAAGTATTTTTAGAATAGATGAAATAATTGCATAACCTTCAATTAAAATTATTGTCATAAACCGCTTATGTACAAGTTAATGCATGTCCCTAAGATGAAGGGGAAATAATTTTTAGAATAGATGAGACAATAGCATAACCTACAATTCTTATTCTTTGACTAAATCGGTTATTTACATATTAATGTATGCTTCTAAGTTGAAGGAGAAATAATTTTTAGAAGAGATGAAACAAAAGCATCACATACAATTAAAATTCTTTTACTGAACTGGTTATCTACAAATTAATGAATGCCCGTAAGATGAAGGAAAATATATTTGTAAAATAGCTGAAACAATAGCATTACCTGCAATTAAAATTCTTTTACTAAACCGTTTATCTACATATTAATGCATGTCCGTAAGAAGAAGGAGAAACAATTTTTAGAATAGATGAAACAATACCATAAGCAACAATTAAAATACTTTTACTATACCGGTTATCTACAAATTAATGTATGCCCCTAAGATGAAGGAGAAATAATTTTTAGAAAAAATGAAAGAATACCATAACCTGCAATTAAAATTCTCTTACTAAACTGGTTATTTACAAATTAATGTATGCCCTAAAGATGAATGTGAAAGAAGTTTTAGAATTGATAAAACAATACCATAACCTACAAATTCTTTTACTAAACCGGTTTTGTACGAATTTATGTATGCCCTGAAGTTGAAGGAGAAATAAGTTTTAGAATAGATGAAACAATATCATAATTTACAATTAAAATTCTTTTACTAAACCGGTTATCTACAAATTAATGTATGCCCCTAAGATAAAGGAGATATAAGTTTTAGAATAGATGAAACAAAAGCATAACATACAATTAAATTTCCTTTACTAAACCGGTTATCTACAAATTAATGTATGCCCCTAAGATGAAGGAGAAAATTTTTTTAGAATACATTCAACAATAGCATAACATACAATTAAATTTCTTTTACTAAACCTTTTATCTACAAATTAATGCATGTTGCTCTGATGAAGGGAAAACTTTTTTTAGAATAGATGAAACAATAGCTTAACCTACAATTCAAATTCTTTTACTGAACCGGTAATCTACAATTTTATGAATGTCCCTAAGATGAAGGAGAAATAATTTTCAGAATAGATGAAAGAATATCATAACCTACAATTCAAATTCTTTGACTAAATCGGTTATCTACAAATGAGTGTATGCCCCTAAGTTGAAGGAGAAATAATTTTAGAATAGATGAATAGAATAGATGATAGAATAGAGTTAATTTGGAATAATCCACCATCTGTATGAATCCCGAAAGAACGTTATTTTTTTTAATCACGGGAAAATCGAAAATTCTTATTCTTCGTTAGCTCTACTTCGGCAAACTCCGTTAAACTCCGATAAGGACCCGAAAGGACTTTGCTATTTTAGAAGCTACATAGAAAATTGACATCACTGATTATAGTGAATATGTGAAAAGACTTTAATGAAAACTTAATGAATATGTGAAAAGACTTTGGTGAAAATTTGAAGAGCTCTGGTTACTTTAACGGAAGTTAGACAAGACATTTTTATTTAAGGATTGGAACCTCTGATATTTTTAGCGAAATTTCTCTCTCCGTTGTAAACCGGCATTCCGACAACTGTATTATCATTCTGACAACTGTATTGTCTTCTCCTGTGAAAGAAAAAACCTTGTCTTTTTTTTTTTAAATAAAGACATTCTTGGTAACTCTCCAGGCGTGTTCGACATTGTTCATTTATTTTTTTCATATCACAAGTGTGCACCAGTGTCCGGACTTGCTCTAAACGGCGACTGCTTAGATTACTCGACGCGACCTCTGTGATCAAATCACAACATGGGACAGTGGCGCGTTGTTGCAAAAGACGTCTTGTAAACCAGCTTTTGTGGCAACATTCTCGGACGAGAACTTTATGACCAGCAACAAACAGCGACCAAACCGACCGACCAGCCGGGTGGCAGTGTCACAACTGGGATCGTCCCGGCCCTTAACGAGAACGAGCATCACATAAGACAGCCAGCCCGGTCTGATGTGTTACACATGCCTGTTCTTAAAAATGTCAGCTCTCTACAATGTTTCCTGGGATTAACAAGTTGTTATGCTTTTTTGAAAAAAACATGCATTGTTTGAGACTTCCGCTAAATGAACATTTGAAGAAAGACTCAAAATATGTTTAGACGACAGAAAGTCAGAAAACATTTCAAAAATTAAAAAGTATCCCACATTCAGACTTATTTTTGGCACACTAGGACCTCAAAAAAGAATTGATCGTAGCTAGTGACTCGAGTGCGTATAGCATCGGAGCTTGTATCATGCATAAATTCGATGCCGGTTCAGTTAAACAGATTGCACATGCATCCAGGAAGCTGCTTCTAGCTGAAAACAATTGCTCAGTAATTAACAAAGAAAGTCTAGTCATTGGCTTTGCCCTTAAAATGTTCCATTGTGAACATGAAAGGGCGACTAGCGGCGGCTCTGGAAAAAAGAGAGTTCGTTTGTGTCTGGCTTGCAAAGCAGTAATCTGTTCCAAAGAAAGAAAATAATAATAATACTCACCTCTGTCTTAATAATCCACCTTCAGCTCATTCTAAAGGAAAAAAGAGAGGAAGCCCTCGAGGGGAATTTTTATAGACCGAGGAAATGGATTATGGGTAGAGAAATGGATTATAAAACTGACCGACCAAGTTCACTCGAGGATTTCAGTGGCGTCAATTTCTTGGCGTGAAGCTGACGCAGAGAGACGCAGTGAAAAGGTGGAAGGAGGAAAGTGGAGTAGGAAGAGGAAGAGGCGTAGCAAGAAGCCAGCTGGGAGAGCGTTGAATTGAAATCCAACGGTCTGCGGTTCGATCCCTGGTTCTGCACTCACTAGAAGAAAGTGTGCAACAAGCTATTTCGGCGTAATGGGGGACAGGTTCGACCTGAAATTGATTCCAGAGTTCAGTGGCTCGACCCCAGTACTTGACTGGGTGGAAAAAGTGGAACTGCATTGTCTCTTGTCTGGTGTCAAAAACATTGAACATGTGATTCCTCTGCGTTTGTCCGGTGGGGCTTTCGCTGTGTATCAACAGCTCAGTGCTGAGGAAAAACAGAATTATGAGAGGATCAAGGCAGCCCTATACAAAGCGTTTGCTATCGACCCCGCCACTGCCTGGGAGCAATTTGAGGCAAGACAATTACATCCTGGCGAAACTGTGGACGTATATTTGGCCGAGCTGACGAAGTTGACGGTGTTGTTCGGTGGGCTGCCCGAGCGGGCCTTGGCATATAAATTTCTGGCGGGGCTCCCAACCGGAGCAAAACAGCTCCTGCGGGCGAGCTCAAACATAACCTCGTTGCCCCTTAATGACCTGGTGGACCGAGCCAGAACCGTGATGAAGGATAATTCCGAGCTGAGAGATCCGGTAATCGCCGCTGCACAATCCACACCGAGTGATGATAAACCGTCTCAGGGCCTTAGCCCGCGTGGTGGGGTCGTGTGTTATAGGTGCGATGGCCAGGGCCACATTGCAAGGAACTGCAGACGGCGACCGACAGCTGTTCGCTGCTACCGGTGTAATGAAACCGGACATATGGCCCGGGATTGTGCGGGAAACGGGGCCGGGGACAAGGTGCCGGCGTCGACCTTTCCCCAAAGCAGAAATTAGAGGCGCTTCCGATCATTCAGGTATATGTCAACGAGACATTGTGCTCAGCACTCCTCGACTCCGGGTGCTCCCGCACCATAGTGTTCGTAGACCTCTGCCACACTTGGAAGGAGAAGGGTGTCAGGGTAACCACCATCAGTGGAGAATCGCGGACATGTTGCGGGGTGGGTGCGATAAACATCCGTACAAGAACAGGAAACTCGGCCAACGTCGAGGCGCTAGTAGCGCTCAAAAAACCACTGAACTTTGACCTGCTTCTAGGCTATGATGCCATCAGAGCCCTAGGTGGTGTTCACATAACGCAGACGGGGGAAGTGCAGTTTCAAGAGAGGACCCCAGTGTGCGCAGCGCTGAGGATCGACCAGCCAGACTTTAGTGTCGAATTTGACCAGCACCAGAAGGCTTGGACCGCCTCATGGAAGTGGTCGGGAAATCAGCAGCCAGCAAAATTGCGGAACGAAGTAGCCGAGTACCATGTGCCCGACCAAATAAGGCCTGCATACGAAGAGGAGCTTCGTGAATGGATCAAGGATGGCTGGTTAATTCCTTACCCCTATGAGAAACTTGGACCTCCCAAAGGTTTGATCCCGCTGATGGCGGTTACTCAGCACAACAAAGCAAAAGTGAGGCCAGTGATGGACTACCGCGAACTAAATGCGCATGTTGATGCATTTACGGCAGATGCTGATGTTTGCGCCAGCAAGCTACGAGAATGGCGCCAGCAGGGTTCCAATGTGTCCCTGCTGGATCTAAGAAAAGCGTATCTGCAGATCCGGGTCAGCGAAACGATGTGGCCGTTTCAGACGGTGGTGTTTGCCGGCAGAAGGTACTGCCTTACCAGACTGGGCTTCGGGCTGAACGTGGCACCCCAAATAATGAAGACCATAGTCAACGCTGTGTTGTCACAGCAAGAAACAATGAAAGAGGGGACATCGACGTACCTTGATGACATATACGTGAACGAAGACGTTGTATCATCATCACGCGTAAGGACCAAACTGGCCGAGTTTGGCCTGATTTGCAAGGACCCGGAACATTTGGAGGATGGCGCCCGTGTCTTGGGCCTGAAAGTTCGAAAGGAGCGGGGGACTTTGAAGTGGGGGCGCGGAACTGCAGTTCCTGAAGTACCCGAAGTCTTTACGAGACGAGTGGTCTTCTCCCTGTGTGGAAAACTTGTGGGGCACCTACCAGTGTGTGGATGGACTCGTGTAGCAACAGGCACCATAAAAAGGAGGGCAAGCGCAGTCACCAAAGACTGGGATGATGAAACGACGGACGATCTGTTGGTTCGCATGGTGAAGGAGACCATCGCAAGGGTAAAGCAGGATGACCCCGCAAAGGGAGACTGGTGTGTGCAGGGAGACGAATTGAGCGTGTGGGTGGATGCGAGCTCTGTGGCGATTGGTGTGCTGCTTGAGGAGAACGGAGCTGCGATTGAGGACGCCTGCTGGCTGCGACCGACGAATGACGCTGCTCACATCAACCTGGCAGAGCTCGATGCGGTGACGAAAGGCATTAACCTGGCACTCCAGTGGAAAGTCAAGAAATTACACATACACACAGATTCGCTGTGCGTGTACCACTGGATATCAAACACACTGACAGGTAAGGCCAGGGTGCGCACCAAGGCGGCCAGCGAGATGCTGATCAGACGGAGGTTGGAGACCATAAGAAAGCTAGTAACAGAGTACAAC
>JBBBDQ010000436.1:0-65000 GCA_037127315.1 Ascarosepion bandense
TTCTGTCGAGTGAAAGGTGCTGACCTGGAGTGGTTGTTTGATGCTGGTTAGGCATCAGGATATTGGGTGTGCTGGGCAGAACATGTGCACCCCGTCCCTGTTAGGTTAGTGTAGGGAAAGTTTGATTTTTCTGTTTTTTGATTCATTGTTAACTTAGCTAGGTTATGATTGCGCATTGGCCCCCTTTTTCTTTTTTGTCCCCTATTTTTCTTGAGTTTAATCCCCCTTCCCTTCCCACTTTAGGTGTTCAACAATGTTAGTTCTCCGGTGGATGCGTGGCGTCTTTCGTTATTTTTCAAGTGTGCTTTTCGTTTTTTGTTATGAGGTTTAAATGTGTGAGTGATTGTGTGAGTGATTGCTGAGCGGATATATGGCACTATTATATTCTTTAAGCCACGCATTATTTTTCGTCCGGGGAAGTGACTTTGCTGTCACATTGTTAGAGTAGTGGGGGGCTTTTATTACTAATACGATTTTATTTAGTTACTTGTATATATCGTTTATTCATTGTATAAAACCATTGGGGATATTTTAATGTTGTTATTTTCTGCCCATGCCCTCCACTGAACATTGTAAATATGGGAGTTAAGTAGGACAACATAGAGCAGCAGAGGTATTATGGTGAACGTTGTAAGAATGGTAAGTAAAAATGTGGTATTATGGTGTCCTGGTTTATTGTAAGTGTGTCAGGGTCGACGAAAGTGAATAGCTAAGTTAAACTAGGACAGATGATGACCAGCCTTCCCCATCCCCAATTTCGGCCTTGTGCCACATTTTTTGTATTCGTACGAAAATAAATACGAGTTCATAGCAGTTCTTTTTTGACTTGCGTGGTCATTTCCGACTTACCTGACCTTGGTTTGGCGAGTGTCTGACTTTTTGTTGGAATCAAAAAAAAAAACACAAACTTTAATCACTTATTTGAAATTACTTCATTTTAAAAAGAAAGGACCTTTTTGTATAGATAAGTTTATTTTTATTTTCTTTATTTTCTTTTTCGTTTATTTATTTTGATCTTTTCTTTTTTATTCTTCTAGCTTTTTTGTTGTTTATTTTCGTATTTTTGGCGGCCATATTTGTTTTTATTTAGGTCGGCCGTTTTGAATTTATTTTTTGTTTCTTTTTCGTTTTTTTCAGTATCTGTTTGGCCTTAACGGCCATATTTATATTTTTTTAATAGTAACTGTCCATTTTGACCAAGAATCTGAAAAATTAGCTGATTTTTATTTTTCTTCCACAGTAACTTTTCTTTTTTTCAGCCCCTCCCCAGTTTTTCTTTGGCGGAAGTCGCCGTTAGGAGACTTTTCGCTTTCTTTTTGTTTGTTTGTTTTTGTATTTTTTTTGCATTTAATTTAATTGTACATTTGTAAAGTTTAATCGTTGTCTTTTTTTTGTTAATTCTTTTTGTAAAGTGTAGTTTAACCGCTTAAATTTAATTTTAGCCCCTCCCCCTATTTTCCTTGTCGGGAGTAGCCGTTTAGGCTACCCTTGGTTTTTCTGTTTGTTTTATTTTTTTCCCTTGTGTAATTGTAATTTGTTTAGTTTATTGTATAAATTTGTTTAACTGATAGTTTATTAAACCTCTCACGAGGCTGTTTCTTGCCTTTTAAGGCAATTTTTTCTTGAAGTTTATTTGTGGCCGTTAAAGGCTAGTTTTTAATTTACCAGTTTTTGTAATTTTTGCTTGCCGTCATTGGCTGATTTGTTATTATTTTCTTAAATCCTTCGGGGCTTATTCTTGTGGTAAAACCGTTATCTTGTCCTTAATAGTTTACTTTGTGAATTTTTTTTTTTTTTTTTTTCCATTTTGCTCCCGCTTTCTCCCACCCCTCCCATACTTTTAAATAGTTTGGAAAAAAAACAAAAAAAAAACAACTGAGCTGAGTTTAAAATTTCAAAATGGCCGACAGTAGTCGGTCTATAAAGAAAAAACTCTCATTCGACCCCCCTTGGAAGAAACCTCCAGATAAAAATGATGAGACGTTTCCTCCCCTTCCTACAAAAGAGAAGGATGAAAAACTTATACCGACCAAATCAAAGATGGCCGATAATGGTCAATCAAATGAAGATGAAAATGATAAAGAAAAAAAGGTAAACAAGACAACGAAAGATGATGAGGCCGGGGAATCGCCCTGTGGCTGGAAGTCCCCTCTGAAATGCACGATCAATCTGGCAGAGTTCTTGGAGAGAGCTAAGAGCTACGCACACCTTGTCGTAGAAGGTGGGCTCTTGGAGGATCCCCAAGAATTAAAGAAGATTGGAAAAAGAATAGTGTCAGTCTTCGTGGTGGACAAGCGTACGCGCAAAATTTGTCGCAGCACGAAAGACGCAGTGATCCAAACACTGAGGTCAAAGGAGGTAAAGCCCTTAAGGATAGTGAAAGGTGCGGGCTTCTTCATGTGGGACGTGCTGCTACCCACACCAGAGGATTGCCTGAAAATAGCCAGAGAAGACCTAATAACGGATGATTACATCTTCCGCACAGAGTACGAAGGCAAAAGAAGGACCAGGGTAGCAGTATATGAGGTTCCTCCTCAGGTCATCGGGGAGCATCTTGCTGCGTACTTTTCGCAGTTCGGCGAAATTTTAGATGCCTCCTGCGAGGACCTGACCGGGGGATGGTCTTTTGATTTAATGATCGACCGCCACGCCTTCCAGACCATCCCCAACTGTCTTGACGTAGGGGGCCTGAGCTTGCCGGTAATCGTGGCCGGCCGCAAGCCAAAATGCTGGAGGTGTGGGGAGACTGGTCACCTCTCCTCCTCCTGCCCAGAGAAGAAGGCCTCTGGAAGCCAGGCTCCAAAAGACCAAAATCCCCCTCTGGCCGCTTCTGTTACATCTGTCTCGCCTGTAGTGGGCATGCCAACATCCAGGACCGGTGAGCTAGTTCCCCCGGTTGGGAATAAAAAAGTTCCCTCACCCCCCGGAAAACCTTCGCCAACTGCTAGTGCAGCCATGGAGAAGGAAAAGGGGGAGTGGCTGGTTGTTGGTAGGGCCAGGGGGAAGCGCCAAGCTGCGGAACCTCGGTCCCCGGAAACTCCTAAGACCATAGGCACAAACAGCCCCACTCCCTCCACCAGCAAGAAGGGCGATGCCTCGGCCTGGTCGGCCCCTAAATTGGAAGACCTCAGGAGGGCTTACGACCCAGGGTATGAAAAATTCCAAAAAATAAAACAGCTAAAGCATATGCTGGAGAAGCGCCCATTTCGTCCCTCAGAGGACCAAAAAAAACAGCTGGCACATCGTCCACCCTGCCCATCGGCCTCTGCCCCATCCTCTCCCGATAAAAAGAAAATCGAAAAGAAAGTCAAGTCAGCTCAGCCCTCGCCCAGAAAAACCACCCCTCTTAGTAGGGAACCCAGCCCTTTCCGTATCCCCTCCCAACCATCTCCCAGTCCTTCCCCCAAGAAAAAATTACCTCCGCCGGCGAAGAGGCATAGGAGTCCCACCTTAAGAGACAGAGAGGCGAGGAAAAAATCAACCAAAGCGCCTCATTTATTGGGCAAGGATGTGTGCAAAATTTCCCATGCCCAAGAAGAAAGAGCCAAGAACTTTGGCAATAGAATAAGTAAGTTAAAAATTCTCCTTGCAATGAAGAAATGCAAGGAGAAAGACATTGAAATTCCCACCAACTTCCCAGAGGCGCAACGCCTGCTTACAGTGGTTCGATCTGGGACTGGGACAGCCAAAGTGTGGGACATGCTGTTGGAAGCAGAAAAAAATATAAAAATGTCTCCACCGATCGTCTGCAAGGAAGGGGAAGTCTTGGAGAAAGCCAAAGAATTCTGTGTAGGACGGGTCCCAATTTTGGTTCACCCCTCCCTGTACAGAGCTTTAAAACTAACATTCCCCTGGGATGTTGGTGGCCTCTCCCGTGACGGCTCTATTGACAAAGAGATGGGCAAAGGATCTATGGGAGAGGCTGTCGGCATCCTTTCCCCGTCCATGTTCTGTCCAGGACCCCAACTCTAATTATGCTTCACAATGGCTTTATGGTTAGCAAGTATGAATGCCCGGGGGCTGAGGTCTGAGTCTCGGAGGGTGAGACTCACTCATGATCTCCAGCGCCTCGGGGTTGATGTTTGTTGTCTACAGGAAACCCGGTTTTTAGCTGGCGACTATGAGGGCATTCTGTCTAGGGATTACGATCTCTATTCAGCATGTTTTGATGGTCGTTCTAGAGGAGTTTCTTGGCTAGTGAGCAAGTCATTGGGTGCGGCGTGTACGCTTGTCTTCGCGGATCCAGCGGGCAGGATTTGTGTGCTGGATATTACCATAAAGGAGAAGTCTTTTCGGCTCATTGGGGTTTATGCGCCCAATGTCCATAGGGAGCGTCCTGCTTTGTTTCGGCAGCTCGAGTCGTTCTTTGGAACATCGAGGCGGGTAATTTTAGCGGGGGATTGGAATGCCGTCCTTGACCCTGAGAAAGATCGGATAGGAGAAAGATCGGGTACTAACAACCCGGATGTGAAACCATTTCGGGAATTTCTCGACAGGAATGATCTTGTCGATAAATACCGAAATGAACACCCCCGGGAGGTAGTGTGGACTTGGACTAATAGGGGCAGCTCGGATTCGAAGGTACGCGCAAGCTACCTCGACCGAGTCCTAGTTAGGAGAGTCGACGTAGGGCTCTTAGGTTGTCCAAGTTTCCATTCCATAGTTTACACGGATCATAGGCTCGTCCGGGTTCGTGTAAACTTAGATAAGCCTAAGGTTAAGTTGGCTGGCTACTGGAAATTGAACGCGTCATTATTTGATAGCCAAGATTTCCAGCACCAGCTTTTACTAACACTAAAGCGGGAACTGACGGGGGCTGTGGTTGGGAATAAGTGGTGGGACACACTTAAATCCAAAATTAGGTCGTTTGCTGCCGACTATAGCCGTCGGCTCACCTTAGCTAATTTAGCGGCGCAAACGACGTTAGAGAAAAAGTTGATCGGGCAGTTAAATCCCGTAATAGTGGGGACGTAGCCTTAGCTAGGGCCGAGCTGGCCTCCTTGCTTATCAAGAAGGATCAAGCTCTGGTAGTTAGGGCTAGGTTAAAAAGAATGTCTTCTGAGGCAACGAATATGGCCGCAGAATTGCGTGCAGAGGAAGCTAGGCAAGCAGCCAATCGGCATATCAAGGACATCACATTGCCGGATGGTCGTACCGTGACTACAGACGTGGGTATATGTGGAGCTTTTCGGGATTACTTCCAGGATCTTTTCACCAGGGAGCCCGGTCTGAGCTCTGCTCAGTTCGACACCTATTTGGCTGACTTTCCCCGCCTCTCGGCGGCTGAAGCGGCTAGGTGCGAGGGGCCCATAACAGAGTCGGAAATCTGGGATGCGCTGAAATTGGTTGGCCGGGACAAAACTCCAGGATTGGATGGTCTTCCCTACGAACTGTACTTGAGGCAGTCGTCCGTTCTTGTTCCTCTGCTGGCTCTTGTTTATAACAACTGGATGAAGCAGGGGTCTATAGCTCGACGCTTCACCAGGGGTGTAATCAAGTTACTTCGCAAGAGCAAGAGCGGTGGGGGTGGCATAGATAATTATCGGCCTTTAACGATGTTAAATACTGACTTAAAGATTTTTGCCAGGATCTTGGCCGGCCGTTTGCAGGCTGTCCTCTCTAGTCTGATTGGCCCCGAGCAGACTTGTGCTGTGAAGGGCAGGACTATTCAGGACAACCTTCATTTGGTACGCCTGATCATCGAGAAAACCGACACCGAAGCCGCGCTGATCAATTTGGATCAGTCCAAGGCATTCGATAGGGTTGACCATCGCTTCTTGGAATCTGTCCTTTCCGCCGCCGGTTTCGGGCCGTACTTTCGCTCCTGGATCCGACTGCTGTATGAGTCCCCCGGTGCGCTGGTGGAAGTGAATGGGGTAAGATCGAAGCCCTTCACATTATCTCGCTCCATTCGTCAAGGTTGTCCACTTTCGCCCTTGCTGTACGTTCTTGCGTTGGAACCTTTCCTTCGCAAGTTAAAGGCGAATCCGGTCCTTCGCGGAATTTCCCTACCTGGTGCTACCACCTCGGCCAGGTACTCCGCCTATGCTGACGACGTTTCGGTTTTTGTGTCGAGCAAAGCCGAGATTGACGAAGTCAGCAAAGAAATCAGATGCTATGAGACGGTGACAGGGGCCAAGATCAATCGCGATAAGTCTGTTGGCTTGCGATTGGGTGCGTGGAAGGGAGTTTCTCTTCCCGGACCTTTCCTCTGGACGGACGGGCCGATCAAGATTCTCGGCGTCTTTTTCGGTCCTGATCTCCAGTTGGAAATGAATTGGTCGGAGGTTCGAGAGAAGGCCGAGGGCGCAGTTCGTCTGTGGACTCGGAGGAATCTTTCCTTAAAGGGGAGGGCGGAAGTATGTGCCTCGCACATCTACCCGATTCTCCTTTACCGACTTTCCGTACTTCCTCTCCCGTGTGCCATTCGTTTGGGACTAATACAGCTCTTGTTCTCCTTCCTTTGGGGAGAAGGCAAGTCTCCCAAGGTGCGTCGCGAGATCTGTCACCTTCATCCTTCTGAGGGCGGTCTGGGCATGCCTAGCGTTGAGATCCGTCAACACACGCTTCGCATTAGATTCCTGGATCGAATGTGTATGCTGGCGGATGAGAACAGCGGCCTCGTTCAAGAGGACGTCCATAAAAACTTTCCATCCTTGAGAAGTGTGCATTTGTCGGAGGAGGAGGCCGGCCGTACTCCTCGTGGCGAATGCTCCTTCTATAAAGAATGTCGTTTGGCTCTCCAGTTTCTCTTACGGGCTACGGATGGCCTCTCCAACGCCCAAGCGTTGTCTCTTAGGGCATTATATCGGGTGTTAGTTAGGGGGGCCGTTCAAGATGAACTAATTGGCGAGCTCGGGCTTACGAAGCAGGAGGCTCGCTCCATATGGCCTTGGGCGCCTGGGTTGAAATGTCTCACTAACGATGAGGCATCACTCACCTGGCTGATGATCCGGAAGGCCCTCTGGGTAGGCAAGAGGCTTCATGCAGCGGGCCTAACACCAAAATCAACCTGCGTGCGTTGTGGGCTGTCGACGGAAACCGTCGAACATGCCTTCTTCCACTGCAGTGTTGTTGCTCCGTTGTGTAAGTTTCTTGAAGATCTCATGGTTCGTATCCTGCGTGGAAAGTTCTTTGTCCTTGAGGCTAGTTCTGTTTGTAGCAATGTCGTGCCTCCGTTATCTAGGGCTGAGCACTATGTGCTCTTTTGCTTACTAGGTGTTATGCGAATCGTGATTTGGACGACGCGACAGAAGGAATTCTATGGTGATGAGAAGTTTACCTCTTCCCAACTGATCTTGTTCTTTAAGCATCAGCTTAAAGTCAAGATCAGGACGGAAAGGAAACGACTCACTCCATCTGAATTTGGCAAAAGGTGGGTGAGTCTTGCGCGTTTCTGTCGAGTGAAAGGTGCTGACCTGGAGTGGTTGTTTGATGCTGGTTAGGCATCAGGATATTGGGTGTGCTGGGCAGAACATGTGCACCCCGTCCCTGTTAGGTTAGTGTAGGGAAAGTTTGATTTTTCTGTTTTTTGATTCATTGTTAACTTAGCTAGGTTATGATTGCGCATTGGCCCCCTTTTTCTTTTTTGTCCCCTATTTTTCTTGAGTTTAATCCCCCTTCCCTTCCCACTTTAGGTGTTCAACAATGTTAGTTCTCCGGTGGATGCGTGGCGTCTTTCGTTATTTTTCAAGTGTGCTTTTCGTTTTTGTTATGAGGTTTAAATGTGTGAGTGATTGTGTGAGTGATTGCTGAGCGGATATATGGCACTATTATATTTCTAAAGCCACGCATTATTTTTCGTCCGGGGAAGTGACTTTGCTGTCACATTGTTAGAGTAGTGGGGGGCTTTTATTACTAATACGATTTTATTTAGTTACTTGTATATATCGTTTATTCATTGTATAAAACCATTGGTGATATTTTAATGTTGTTATTTTCTGCCCATACCCTCCACTGAACATTGTAAATATGGGAGTTAAGTAGGACAACATAGAGCAGCAGAGGTATTATCGTGAACGTTGTAAGAATGGTAAGTAAAAATGTGGTATTATGGTGTCTGGTTTATTGTAAGTGTGTCAGGGTCGACGAAAGTGAATAGCTAAGTTAAACTAGGACAGATGATGACCAGCCTTCCCCATCCCCAATTTCGGCCTTGTGCCACATTTTTTGTATTCGTACGAAAATAAATACGAGTTCATAGCAGTTCTTTTTTGACTTGCGTGTTCATTTCCGACTTACCTGACCTTGGTTTGGCGAGTGTCTGACTTTTGTTGGAATCAAAAAAAAAACACAAACTTTAATCACTTATTTCGAATTACTTCATTTTAAAAGAAAGGACCTTTTTGTATAGATAAGTTTATTTTTATTTTCTTTATTTTCTTTTTCGTTTATTTATCTTTTCTTTTTTATTCTTCTAGCTTTTTGTTGTTTATTTTCGTATTTTTGGCGGCCATATTTGTTTTTATTTAGGTCGGCCGTTTTGAATTTATTTTTTGTTTCTTTTTCGTTTTTTTCAGTATCTGTTTGGCCTTAAGGGCCATATTTATATTTTTTTAATAGTAACTGTCCATTTTGACCAAGAATCTGAAAAATTAGCTGATTTTTATTTTTCTTCCACAGTAACTTTTCTTTTTTTCAGCCCCTCCCCAGTTTTTCTTTTGCGGAAGTCGCCGTTAGGAGACTTTTCGCTTTCTTTTTGTTTGTTTGTTTTTGTATTTTTTTTTTGCATTTAATTTAATTGTACATTTGTAAAGTTTAATCGTTGTCTTTTTTTGTTAATTCTTTTTGTAAAGTGTAGTTTAACCGCTTAAATTTAATTTTAGCCCCTCCCCCTATTTTCCTTGTCGGGAGTAGCCGTTTAGGCTACCCTTGGTTTTTCTGTTTGTTTTATTTTTTTCCCTTGTGTAATTGTAATTTGTTTAGTTTATTGTATAAATTTGTTTAACTGATAGTTTATTAAACCTCTCACGAGGCTGTTTCTTGCCTTTTAAGGCAATTTTTTCTTGAAGTTTATTTGTGGCCGTTAAAGGCTAGTTTTTAATTTACCAGTTTTTGTAATTTTTGCTTGCCGTCATTGGCTGATTTGTTATTATTTTCTTAAATCCTTCGGGGCTTATTCTTGTGGTAAAACCGTTATCTTGTCCTTAATAGTTTACTTTGTGAATTTTTTTTTTTTTTTTTTTTTTTTTTCCATTTTGCTCCCGCTTTCTCCCACCCCTCCCATACTTTTAAATAGTTTGGAAAAAAAACAAAAAAAAACAACTGAGCTGAGTTTAAAATTTCAAAATGGCCGACAGTAGTCGGTCTATAAAGAAAAAACTCTCATTCGACCCCCCTTGGAAGAAACCTCCAGATAAAAATGATGAGACGTTTCCTCCCCTTCCTACAAAAGAGAAGGATGAAAAACTTATACCGACCAAATCAAAGATGGCCGATAATGGTCAATCAAATGAAGATGAAAATGATAAAGAAAAAAAGGTAAACAAGACAACGAAAGATGATGAGGCCGGGGAATCGCCCTGTGGCTGGAAGTCCCCTCCGAAATGCACGATCAATCTGGCAGAGTTCTTGGAGAGAGCTAAGAGCTACGCACACCTTGTCGTAGAAGGTGGGCTCTTGGAGGATCCCCAAGAATTAAAGAAGATTGGAAAAAGAATAGTGTCAGTCTTCGTGGTGGACAAGCGTACGCGCAAAATTTGTCGCAGCACGAAAGACGCAGTGATCCAAACACTGAGGTCAAAGGAGGTAAAGCCCTTAAGGATAGTGAAAGGTGCGGGCTTCTTCATGTGGGACGTGCTGCTACCCACACCAGAGGATTGCCTGAAAATAGCCAGAGAAGACCTAATAACGGATGATTACATCTTCCGCACAGAGTACGAAGGCAAAAGAAGGACCAGGGTAGCAGTATATGAGGTTCCTCCTCAGGTCATCGGGGAGCATCTTGCTGCGTACTTTTCGCAGTTCGGCGAAATTTTAGATGCCTCCTGCGAGGACCTGACCGGGGGATGGTCTTTTGATTTAATGATCGACCGCCACGCCTTCCAGACCATCCCCAACTGTCTTGACGTAGGGGGCCTGAGCTTGCCGGTAATCGTGGCCGGCCGCAAGCCAAAATGCTGGAGGTGTGGGGAGACTGGTCACCTCTCCTCCTCCTGCCCAGAGAAGAAGGCCTCTGGAAGCCAGGCTCCAAAAGACCAAAATCCCCCTCTGGCCGCTTCTGTTACATCTGTCTCGCCTGTAGTGGGCATGCCAACATCCAGGACCGGTGAGCTAGTTCCCCCGGTTGGGAATAAAAAAGTTCCCTCACCCCCCGGAAAACCTTCGCCAACTGCTAGTGCAGCCATGGAGAAGGAAAAGGGGGAGTGGCTGGTTGTTGGTAGGGCCAGGGGGAAGCGCCAAGCTGCGGAACCTCGGTCCCCGGAAACTCCTAAGACCATAGGCACAAACAGCCCCACTCCCTCCACCAGCAAGAAGGGCGATGCCTCGGCCTGGTCGGCCCCTAAATTGGAAGACCTCAGGAGGGCTTACGACCCAGGGTATGAAAAATTCCAAAAAATAAAACAGCTAAAGCATATGCTGGAGAAGCGCCCATTTCGTCCCTCAGAGGACCAAAAAAAACAGCTGGCACATCGTCCACCCTGCCCATCGGCCTCTGCCCCATCCTCTCCCGATAAAAAGAAAATCGAAAAGAAAGTCAAGTCAGCTCAGCCCTCGCCCAGAAAAACCACCCCTCTTAGTAGGGAACCCAGCCCTTTCCGTATCCCCTCCCAACCATCTCCCAGTCCTTCCCCCAAGAAAAAATTACCTCCGCCGGCGAAGAGGCATAGGAGTCCCACCTTAGAAGACAGAGAGGCGAGGAAAAAATCAACCAAAGCGCCTCATTTATTGGGCAAGGATGTGTGCAAAATTTCCCATGCCCAAGAAGAAAGAGCCAAGAACTTTGGCAATAGAATAAGTAAGTTAAAAATTCTCCTTGCAATGAAGAAATGCAAGGAGAAAGACATTGAAATTCCCACCAACTTCCCAGAGGCGCAACGCCTGCTTACAGTGGTTCGATCTGGGACTGGGACAGCCAAAGTGTGGGACATGCTGTTGGAAGCAGAAAAAAATATAAAAATGTCTCCACCGATCGTCTGCAAGGAAGGGGAAGTCTTGGAGAAAGCCAAAGAATTCTGTGTAGGACGGGTCCCAATTTTGGTTCACCCCTCCCTGTACAGAGCTTTAAAACTAACATTCCCCTGGGATGTTGGTGGCCTCTCCCGTGACGGCTCTATTGACAAAGAGATGGGCAAAGGATCTATGGGAGAGGCTGTCGGCATCCTTTCCCCGTCCATGTTCTGTCCAGGACCCCAACTCTAATTATGCTTCACAATGGCTTTATGGTTAGCAAGTATGAATGCCCGGGGGCTGAGGTCTGAGTCTCGGAGGGTGAGACTCACTCATGATCTCCAGCGCCTCGGGGTTGATGTTTGTTGTCTACAGGAAACCCGGTTTTTAGCTGGCGACTATGAGGGCATTCTGTCTAGGGATTACGATCTCTATTCAGCATGTTTTGATGGTCGTTCTAGAGGAGTTTCTTGGCTAGTGAGCAAGTCATTGGGTGCGGCGTGTACGCTTGTCTTCGCGGATCCAGCGGGCAGGATTTGTGTGCTGGATATTACCATAAAGGAGAAGTCTTTTCGGCTCATTGGGGTTTATGCGCCCAATGTCCATAGGGAGCGTCCTGCTTTGTTTCGGCAGCTCGAGTCGTTCTTTGGAACATCGAGGCGGGTAATTTTAGCGGGGGATTGGAATGCCGTCCTTGACCCTGAGAAAGATCGGATAGGAGAAAGATCGGGTACTAACAACCCGGATGTGAAACCATTTCGGGAATTTCTCGACAGGAATGATCTTGTCGATAAATACCGAAATGAACACCCCCGGGAGGTAGTGTGGACTTGGACTAATAGGGGCAGCTCGGATTCGAAGGTACGCGCAAGCTACCTCGACCGAGTCCTAGTTAGGAGAGTCGACGTAGGGCTCTTAGGTTGTCCAAGTTTCCATTCCATAGTTTACACGGATCATAGGCTCGTCCGGGTTCGTGTAAACTTAGATAAGCCTAAGGTTAAGTTGGCTGGCTACTGGAAATTGAACGCGTCATTATTTGATAGCCAAGATTTCCAGCACCAGCTTTTACTAACACTAAAGCGGGAACTGACGGGGGCTGTGGTTGGGAATAAGTGGTGGGACACACTTAAATCCAAAATTAGGTCGTTTGCTGCCGACTATAGCCGTCGGCTCAACTTAGCTTATTTTACGGCGCAAACGACGTTAGAGAAAAAAGTTGATCGGGCAGTTAAATCCCGTAATAGTGGGGACGTAGCCTTAGCTAGGGCCGAGCTGGCCTCCTTGCTTATCAAGAAGGATCAAGCTCTGGTAGTTAGGGCTAGGTTAAAAAGAATGTCTTCTGAGGCAACGAATATGGCCGCAGAATTGCGTGCAGAGGAAGCTAGGCAAGCAGCCAATCGGCATATCAAGGACATCACATTGCCGGATGGTCGTACCGTGACTACAGACGTGGGTATATGTGGAGCTTTTCGGGATTACTTCCAGGATCTTTTCACCAGGGAGCCCGGTCTGAGCTCTGCTCAGTTCGACACCTATTTGGCTGACTTTCCCCGCCTCTCGGCGGCTGAAGCGGCTAGGTGCGAGGGGCCCATAACAGAGTCGGAAATCTGGGATGCGCTGAAATTGGTTGGCCGGGACAAAACTCCAGGATTGGATGGTCTTCCCTACGAACTGTACTTGAGGCAGTCGTCCGTTCTTGTTCCTCTGCTGGCTCTTGTTTATAACAACTGGATGAAGCAGGGGTCTATACCTCGACGCTTCACCAGGGGTGTAATCAAGTTGCTTCGCAAGAGCAAGAGCGGTGGGGGTGGCATAGATAATTATCGGCCTTTAACGATGTTAAATACTGACTTAAAGATTTTTGCCAAGATCTTGGCCGGCCGTTTGCAGGCTGTCCTCTCTAGTCTGATTGGCCCCGAGCAGACTTGTGCTGTGAAGGGCAGGACTATTCAGGACAACCTTCATTTGGTGCGCCTGATCATCGAGAAAACCGACACCGAAGCCGCGCTGATCAATTTGGATCAGTCCAAGGCATTCGATAGGGTTGACCATCGCTTCTTGGAATCTGTCCTTTCCGCCGCCGGTTTCGGGCCGTACTTTCGCTCCTGGATCCGACTGCTGTATGAGTCCCCCGGTGCGCTGGTGGAAGTGAATGGGGTAAGATCGAAGCCCTTCACATTATCTCGCTCCATTCGTCAAGGTTGTCCACTTTCGCCCTTGCTGTACGTTCTTGCGTTGGAACCTTTCCTTCGCAAGTTAAAGGCGAATCCGGTCCTTCGCGGAATTTCCGTGCCTGGTGCTACCACCTCGGCCAGGTACTCCGCCTATGCTGACGACGTTTCGGTTTTTGTGTCGAGCAAAGCCGAGATTGACGAAGTCAGCAAAGAAATCAGATGCTATGAGACGGTGACAGGGGCCAAGATCAATCGCGATAAGTCTGTTGGCTTGCGATTGGGTGCGTGGAAGGGAGTTTCTCTTCCCGGACCTTTCCTCTGGACGGACGGACCGATCAAGATTCTCGGCGTCTTTTTCGGTCCTGATCTCCAGTTGGAAATGAATTGGTCGGAGGTTCGAGAGAAGGCCGAGGGCGCAGTTCGTCTGTGGACTCGGAGGAATCTTTCCTTAAAGGGGAGGGCGGAAGTATGTGCCTCGCACATCTACCCGATTCTCCTTTACCGACTTTCCGTACTTCCTCTCCCGTGTGCCATTCGTTTGGGACTAATACAGCTCTTGTTCTCCTTCCTTTGGGGAGAAGGCAAGTCTCCCAAGGTGCGTCGCGAGATCTGTCACCTTCATCCTTCTGAGGGCGGTCTGGGCATGCCTAGCGTTGAGATCCGTCAACACACGCTTCGCATTAGATTCCTGGATCGAATGTGTATGCTAGCGGATGAGAACAGCGGCCTCGTTCAAGAGGACGTCCATAAAAACTTTCCATCCTTGAGAAGTGTGCATTTGTCGGAGGAGGAGGCCGGCCGTACTCCTCGTGGCGAATGCTCCTTCTATAAAGAATGTCGTTTGGCTCTCCAGTTTCTCTTACGGGCTACGGATGGCCTCTCCAACGCCCAAGCGTTGTCTCTTAGGGCATTATATCGGGTGTTAGTTAGGGGGGCCGTTCAAGATGAACTAATTGGCGAGCTCGGGCTTACGAAGCAGGAGGCTCGCTCCATATGGCCTTGGGCGCCTGGGTTGAAATGTCTCACTAACGATGAGGCATCACTCACCTGGCTGATGATCCGGAAGGCCCTCTGGGTAGGCAAGAGGCTTCATGCAGCGGGCCTAACACCAAAATCAACCTGCGTGCGTTGTGGGCTGTCGACGGAAACCGTCGAACATGCCTTCTTCCACTGCAGTGTTGTTGCTCCGTTGTGTAAGTTTCTTGAAGATCTCATGGTTCGTATCCTTCGTGGAAAGTTCTTTGTCCTTGAGGCTAGTTCTGTTTGTAGCAATGTCGTGCCTCCGTTATCTAGGGCTGAACACTATGTGCTCTTTTGCTTACTAGGTGTTATGCGAATCGTGATTTGGACGACGCGACAGAAGGAATTCTATGGTGATGAGAAGTTTACCTCTTCCCAACTGATCTTGTTCTTTAAGCATCAGCTTAAAGTCAAGATCAGGACGGAAAGGAAACGACTCACTCCATCTGAATTTGGCAAAAGGTGGGTGAGTCTTGCGCGATTCTGTCGAGTGAAAGGTGCTGACCTGGAGTGGTTGTTTGATGCTGGTTAGGCATCAGGATATTGGGTGTGCTGGGCAGAACATGTGCACCCCTTCCGTGTTAGGTTAGAATAGGTAAATTTTGATTTTCTGTTTCTAATTTAATGTTAACTTAGCTAGGTTATGATTGCTCATTGGCCCCTTTTTCTTTTTGTCCCCAGTTTTCCTTTAGTTTTAATCCCCCATCCCTTCCCACTTTAGGTGTTCAACAATGTTAGTTCTCCGGTGGATGCGTGGCGACTTTCGTTATTTTTCAAGAGTGCTTTTCGTTTTTTGTTATGGTGTTTAAATGTGTGAGTGATTGTGTGAGTAACTGCTGATTGGATAAATGTAGTCATTATATTCTTTAAGCCACGCATTATTTTTCGTCCGGAGAAGTGATTTTGCTGTCACAATATTAGAGTAGTCGGGGGCTTTTATTACTAATACGATTTTATTTAGTTTTTTGTATATATCATTTATTCATTGTATAAAACCATTGGGGATATTTTAATGTTGTTATTTTCTGCCCATGCCCTCCACTGAACATTGTAAATATGGGAGTTAAGTAGGACAACATAGAGCAGCAGAGGTATTATGGTGATCGTGGTAAGAATGGTAAGTAAAAATGTGGTATTATGGTGTCCGGGTTATTGTAAGTGTGTCAGGGTCGACGAAAGTGATTAGCTAAGTTAAATTAGGACAGATGATGACCAGCCTTCCCCATCCCCAATTTCGGCCTTGTGCCACATTTTTTGTATTCGTACAAAAATAAATACGAGTTCATAGCAGTTCTTTTTTGACTTGCGTGGTCATTTCCGACTTACCTGACCTTGGTTTGGCGAGTGTCTGACTTTTGTTGGAATCAAAAAAAAAAAAAAAAAAAAAAAAAAAAAAAAAAACACAAACTTTAATCACTTATTTGAAATTACTTCATTTTAAAAAGAAAGGACCTTTTTGTATAGATAAGTTTATTTTTATTTTCTTTATTTTCTTTTTCGTTTATTTATTTTGATCTTTTCTTTTTATTCTTCTAGCTTTTTTGTTGTTTATTTTCGTATTTTTGGCGGCCATATTTGTTTTTATTTAGGTCGGCCGTTTTGAATTTATTTTTTGTTTCTTTTTCTTTCTTTTCAGTATCTGTTTGGCCTTAAGTGCCATATTTATATTTTTTTAATAGTAACTGTCCATTTTGACCAAGAAGCTGAAAAATTAACTGATTTTTATTTTTCTTCCACTTTAACTTTTCTTTTTTTTCAGCCCCTCCCCAGTTTTTCTTTTGCGGAAGTCGCCGTTAGGAGACTTTTCGCTTTCTTTTTGTTGTTATTTGTTTTTTGTTTCTTTGTGCATTTGATTCAATTGTAAATTTGTAAAGTTTATTCCTTGTTCAAATTTATTTTTGTTAATTCTTTTATTTTTCGTAAAAGTTTAGTTAAACCGTTTATTTTAATTTTAGCCCCTCCCTCTATTTTCCTTGTCGGGAGTAGCCGTTTAGGCAACTCTTCGTTTTTTATTTCTTTGTGTACTTAGTTTATCATAACTTGTAAAGTTTACCTTGTATAAATTTGTTTTTCTTTTATGTTTTAACCTCTCAAGAGGCTAAACATTTTTCCGTTTAAGGCTAATTCTTAGTCTGCTAAAAGTTTATTTTTCGGCCGCTAAAGGCTAGTTTTTAATTTGCCAGGTGTTGTAATTGTCTACCGTTACTGGCCAATTGTAGTTGGTAATTTTAAATCCTTCGGCGATTGTTGTTGTAATTTGAAAACAATTTTTTTTTTTGTCCCCTTGTTGCTATTTTGTGTATAGTATTTATTTTGTTTTATATTTTTTTTTTTTCCCAAGTTTCTCCCATATCCCACCCTTCCCCATACGTTTAATTTAGTGTGGTGGAGAAAGATATAAAAAAATTGTGGTTGGCGTTCTAAAATTTTAAAATGGCCGACAATAGTCGGTCAGTGAAGAAGAAACTGTTGTTTGACCCTCCCTGGAAGGGTCCTCCGGATAAAAATGAGGAATCTTTTCCCCCTTTACCTACGTCAAGTAAGACGAAGGAAAAGATTTCGAACCAAAATGTGGTGGCCGAGAAGGGCCAGAATAAAGATCCTACTTCAAGTAAGACATCGACCCAAAATATGGTGGCCGAAAAGGGCAAAAAAAATGAGGATTCTGTTCCCCCTCTAACTACTGCGGAGGATAAAACATCGACCCAAAATGTGGTGGCCGAGAAGGGCCAGAATTCTAAAGAAACCGACAAGCAGATAAGTGAAAGTAAAGACAAATCCAAAGATGCTGAGGCCGGGGAATCGCCCTTGGGCTGGAAGTCCCCTCCAAAGGTTACGATCAATTTGACGGAGTTTCTGGAGAGAGCCAAGAGTTACGCTCATCTTGTGACAGAAGATGGACTCTTGGAGGATCCCCAGGAATTAAGAAAAATTGAAAAAAGAATTGTGTCAGTCCTTGTGGTCGACAAGCGTACGCGCAAGATTTGTCGCCCCACAAAAGACACAGTGTTGAAGACACTGCAGTCCACGGGGGTCAAGCCCTTACGAATTGTAAAAGGCACGGGCTTTTTCACGTGGGACGTGCTGCTGCCCACGCCGGAAGATTGCCTAAAGATGGTATCTAAAAATCATATAACAAAAGATTTTATTATAAGAACAGAATACCTAGGCATGCGTAGGACCAAGGTGGCAGTGTACGAGGTCCCTCCTCAGGTCATCGGGGAGCATCTCGCGGCGTACTTTTCTCAATTCGGTGAGATTGTAGATGCCTCCTGCGAGGACCTGACCGGGGGATGGACTTTCGAGATTATGTTGAGCGGTAAGGCCTTCGAGACCATCCCCAACTGTCTTGACGTTGGGGGCCTGAGACTACCGGTGATAGTTACCGGTCGCAAACCGATATGCTGGAGGTGCGGAAAGATTGGTCACCTCTCCCCCTCCTGCCCAGAGAAGAAGGCCTCTGGAAGCCAGGCCCCTGAAGACCAAAATACCCCTCTGGCCGCTTCTGTGACAAAATCCGTCTCGCCTGTAGTGGGCATGCCAGCAACCAGGACCGGTGTGGTAGTACCCCCGGTTGGGTCAAAACATCGGCCCTCATTCCCCGAAAAGCCCTCGCCTGCTACAAGTGTAGTATCGGAGAAGGAAAAGGGGGAATGGCAGGTTGTTGGCAGGACCAGAGGGAAGCGTCAAGCTGCGGGACCTCAGTCCCCTGATGCTCCCAGGACTAAAGGCACGTACAGCCCCACTCCCTCTACCAGCAAAAAGGGCGATGCCTCGGCCTGGTCGGCTCCGAGACTGGAGGAGCTCAAAAAAGCATTCGACCCAGGCTATGAAAAAATGGAAAGGGTAAAAGAACTAAAGAAACAATTAGAGAAACGTCCTTTTCGGCCTTCAGAGGAGCTAAAGAAGCAACTGGCTCAACGCCCACCTCGCCCCTCGGCCTCTGCCCCGTCCTCCCCTCAAAAGAAAAAACATGTCAAGAAAATTCATTCTTCTCAACCCACTCCCCGTAAACCGTCCCCTCGTAGTCGAGATCCCAGCCCCGTCATCAATTATTTCAGAATGTCACCATGTCTCTCTCCCTGTCCCTCTCCCCCAAAACAGTTACCCCCTCCAGCCAAAAGACAGAGAACACCATCTTCGGAAGACAAAGAGGCTCGAAAGAAACCTGCCAAAGTGCCATACAGGCAAGGGGAGGACATCTGCCGCATCTCCCCGGCTCAGGCCGAAAGAGCCAAAAATTTCGGTAATAGGATTACGCAGCTGAAAGCGCTCTTGGCCATGAAAAAATGTAGTGAGAAGGACATCGAACAACCAAAAAATTTCCCCGAAGCTCAGAGGCTATTAACCGTCATTCGCACTGGGCCGGGGGCGCGGCAGACTTGGGGCATGGTAGAGGAGGCTGCTAAAGCGATTCATATGACTCCACCTATCATCACAACAAAATCGGACAAACTTTCTAATCTTGAAAAATTTTGTTCTGGACGGGTCCCGGTTTTGGTTCATCCCTCCCTCTATAGGGCTCTGAAATTAACCTTTCCCTGGGATGTTGGCGGCGTCTCCTCTGACGGCACAATCAAGAATGAGATGGGCCATGGGTCAATGGGAGAGGCTGTCGGCATCCTTTCCCCGTCCATGTTCTGTCCAGGACCCCAACTCTAATTATGCATCACAATGGCTTTATGGTTAGCAAGTATGAATGCCCGGGGGCTGAGGTCTGAGTCTCGGAGGGTGAGACTCACTCATGATCTCCAGCGCCTCGGGGTTGATGTTTGTTGTCTACAGGAAACCCGGTTTTTAGCTGGCGACTATGAGGGCATTCTGTCTAGGGATTACGATCTCTATTCAGCATGTTTTGATGGTCGTTCTAGAGGAGTTTCTTGGCTAGTGAGCAAGTCATTGGGTGCGGCGTGTACGCTTGTCTTCGCGGATCCAGCGGGCAGGATTTGTGTGCTGGATATTACCATAAAGGAGAAGTCTTTTCGGCTCATTGGGGTTTATGCGCCCAATGTCCATACGGAGCGTCCTGCTTTGTTTCGGCAGCTCGAGTCGTTCTTTGGAACATCGAGGCGGGTAATTTTAGCGGGGGATTGGAATGCCGTCCTTGACCCTGAGAAAGATCGGATAGGAGAAAGATCGGGTACTAACAACCCGGATGTGAAACCATTTCGGGAATTTCTCGACAGGAATGATCTTGTCGATAAATACCGAAATGAACACCCCCGGGAGGTAGTGTGGACTTGGACTAATAGGGGCAGCTCGGATTCGAAGGTACGCGCAAGCTACCTCGACCGAGTCCTAGTTAGGAGAGTCGACGTAGGGCTCTTAGGTTGTCCAAGTTTCCATTCGATAGTTTACACGGATCATAGGCTCGTCCGGGTTCGTGTAAACTTAGATAAGCCTAAGGTTAAGTTGGCTGGCTACTGGAAATTGAACGCGTCATTATTTGATAGCCAAGATTTCCAGCACCAGCTTTTACTAACACTAAAGCGGGAACTGACGGGGGCTGTGGTTGGGAATAAGTGGTGGGACACACTTAAATCCAAAATTAGGTCGTTTGCTGCCGACTATAGCCGTCGGCTCAACTTAGCTAATTTAGCGGCGCAATCGACGTTAGAGAAAAAAGTTGATCGGGCAGTTAAATCCCGTAATAGTGGGGACGTAGCCTTAGCTAGGGCCGAGCTGGCCTCCTTGCTTATCAAGAAGGATCAAGCTCTGGTAGTTAGGGCTAGGTTAAAAAGAATGTCTTCTGAGGCAACGAATATGGCCGCAGAATTGCGTGCAGAGGAAGCTAGGCAAGCAGCCAATCGGCATATCAAGGACATCACATTGCCGGATGGTCGTACCGTGACTACAGACGTGGGTATATGTGGAGCTTTTCGGGATTACTTCCAGGATCTTTTCACCAGGGAGCCCGGTCTGAGCTCTGCTCAGTTCGACACCTATTTGGCTGACTTTCCCCGCCTCTCAGCGGCTGAAGCGGCTAGGTGCGAGGGGCCCATAACAGAGTCGGAAATCTGGGATGCGCTGAAATTGGTTGGCCGGGACAAAACTCCAGGATTGGATGGTCTTCCCTACGAACTGTACTTGAGGCAGTCGTCCGTTCTTGTTCCTCTGCTGGCTCTTGTTTATAACAACTGGATGAAGCAGGGGTCTATACCTCGACGCTTCACCAGGGGTGTAATCAAGTTGCTTCGCAAGAGCAAGAGCGGTGGGGGTGGCATAGATAATTATCGGCCTTTAACGATGTTAAATACTGACTTAAAGATTTTTGCCAAGATCTTGGCCGGCCGTTTGCAGGCTGTCCTCTCTAGTCTGATTGGCCCCGAGCAGACTTGTGCTGTGAAGGGCAGGACTATTCAGGACAACCTTCATTTGGTGCGCCTGATCATCGAGAAAACCGACACCGAAGCCGCGCTGATCAATTTGGATCAGTCCAAGGCATTCGATAGGGTTGACCATCGCTTCTTGGAATCTGTCCTTTCCGCCGCCGGTTTCGGGCCGTACTTTCGCTCCTGGATCCGACTGCTGTATGAGTCCCCCGGTGCGCTGGTGGAAGTGAATGGGGTAAGATCGAAGCCCTTCACATTATCTCGCTCCATTCGTCAAGGTTGTCCACTTTCGCCCTTGCTGTACGTTCTTGCGTTGGAACCTTTCCTTCGCAAGTTACAGGCGAATCCGGTCCTTCGCGGAATTTCCGTGCCTGGTGCTACCACCTCGGCCAGGTACTCCGCCTATGCTGACGACGTTTCGGTTTTTGTGTCGAGCAAAGCCGAGATTGACGAAGTCAGCAAAGAAATCAGATGCTATGAGACGGTGACAGGGGCCAAGATCAATCGCGATAAGTCTGTTGGCTTGCGATTGGGTGCGTGGAAGGGAGTTTCTCTTCCCGGACCTTTCCTCTGGACGGACGGGCCGATCAAGATTCTCGGCGTCTTTTTCGGTCCTGATCTCCAGTTGGAAATGAATTGGTCGGAGGTTCGAGAGAAGGCCGAGGGCGCAGTTCGTCTGTGGACTCGGAGGAATCTTTCCTTAAAGGGGAGGGCGGAAGTATGTGCCTCGCACATCTACCCGATTCTCCTTTACCGACTTTCCGTACTTCCTCTCCCGTGTGCCATTCGTTTGGGACTAATACAGCTCTTGTTCTCCTTCCTTTGGGGAGAAGGCAAGTCTCCCAAGGTGCGTCGCGAGATCTGTCACCTTCATCCTTCTGAGGGCGGTCTGGGCATGCCTAGCGTTGAGATCCGTCAACACACGCTTCGCATTAGATTCCTGGATCGAATGTGTATGCTAGCGGATGAGAACAGCGGCCTCGTTCAAGAGGACGTCCATAAAAACTTTCCATCCTTGAGAAGTGTGCATTTGTCGGAGGAGGAGGCCGGCCGTACTCCTCGTGGCGAATGCTCCTTCTATAAAGAATGTCGTTTGGCTCTCCAGTTTCTCTTACGGGCTACGGATGGCCTCTCCAACGCCCAAGCGTTGTCTCTTAGGGCATTATATCGGGTGTTAGTTAGGGGGGCCGTTCAAGATGAACTAATTGGCGAGCTCGGGCTTACGAAGCAGGAGGCTCGCTCCATATGGCCTTGGGCGCCTGGGTTGAAATGTCTCACTAACGATGAGGCATCACTCACCTGGCTGATGATCCGGAAGGCCCTCTGGGTAGGCAAGAGGCTTCATGCAGCGGGCCTAACACCAAAATCAACCTGCGTGCGTTGTGGGCTGTCGACGGAAACCGTCGAACATGCCTTCTTCCACTGCAGTGTTGTTGCTCCGTTGTGTAAGTTTCTTGAAGATCTCATGGTTCGTATCCTTCGTGGAAAGTTCTTTGTCCTTGAGGCTAGTTCTGTTTGTAGCAATGTCGTGCCTCCGTTATCTAGGGCTGAGCACTATGTGCTCTTTTGCTTACTAGGTGTTATGCGAATCGTGATTTGGACGACGCGACAGAAGGAATTCTATGGTGATGAGAAGTTTACCTCTTCCCAACTGATCTTGTTCTTTAAGCATCAGCTTAAAGTCAAGATCAGGACGGAAAGGAAACGACTCACTCCATCTGAATTTGGCAAAAGGTGGGTGAGTCTTGCGCGATTCTGTCGAGTGAAAGGTGCTGACCTGGAGTGGTTGTTTGATGCTGGTTAGGCATCAGGATATTGGGTGTGCTGGGCAGAACATGTGCACCCCTTCCGTGTTAGGTTAGAATAGGTAAATTTTGATTTTCTGTTTCTAATTTAATGTTAACTTAGCTAGGTTATGATTGCTCATTGGCCCCTTTTTCTTTTTGTCCCCAGTTTTCCTTTAGTTTTAATCCCCCATCCCTTCCCACTTTAGGTGTTCAACAATGTTAGTTCTCCGGTGGATGCGTGGCGACTTTCGTTATTTTTCAAGAGTGCTTTTCGTTTTTTGTTATGGTGTTTAAATGTGTGAGTGATTGTGTGAGTAACTGCTGATTGGATAAATGTAGTCATTATATTCTTTAAGCCACGCATTATTTTTCGTCCGGAGAAGTGATTTTGCTGTCACAATATTAGAGTAGTCGGGGGCTTTTATTACTAATACGATTTTATTTAGTTTTTTGTATATATCATTTATTCATTGTATAAAACCATTGGGGATATTTTAATGTTGTTATCTTCTGCCCATGCCCTCCACTGAACATTGTAAATATGGGAGTTAAGTAGGACAACATAGAGCAGCAGAGGTATTATGGTGATCGTGGTAAGAATGGTAAGTAAAAATGTGGTATTATGGTGTCCGGGTTATTGTAAGTGTGTCAGGGTCGACGAAAGTGAATAGCTAAGTTAAATTAGGACAGATGATGACCAGCCTTCCCCATCCCCAATTTCGGCCTTGTGCCACATTTTTTCTATTCGTACAAAAATAAATACGAGTTCATCGGAGTTCTTTTTTGACTTGCGTGTTCATTTCCGACTTACCTGACCTTGGTTTGGCGAGTGTCTGACTTTTGTTGGAATCAAAAAAAAAAAACACAAACTTTAATCACTTATTTGAAATTACTTCATTTTAAAAGAAAGGACCTTTTTGTATAGATAAGTTTATTTTTATTTTCTTTATTTTCTTTTTCGTTTATTTATTTTGATCTTTTCTTTTTATTCTTCTAGCTTTTTTGTTGTTTATTTTCGTATTTTTGGCGGCCATATTTGTTTTTATTTAGGTCGGCCGTTTTGAATTTATTTTTTGTTTCTTTTTCTTTCTTTTCAGTATCTGTTTGGCCTTAAGTGCCATATTTATATTTTTTTTAATAGTAACTGTCCATTTTGACCAAGAAGCTGAAAAATTAACTGATTTTTATTTTTCTTCCACTTTAACTTTTCTTTTTTTTCAGCCCCTCCCCAGTTTTTCTTTTGCGGAAGTCGCCGTTAGGAGACTTTTCGCTTTCTTTTTGTTGTTATTTGTTTTTTGTTTCTTTGTGCATTTGATTCAATTGTAAATTTGTAAAGTTTATTCCTTGTTCAAATTTATTTTTGTTAATTCTTTTATTTTTAGTTAAACCGTTTATTTTAATTTTAGCCCCTCCCTCTATTTTCCTTGTCGGGAGTAGCCGTTTAGGCAACTCTTCGTTTTTTATTTCTTTGTGTACTTAGTTTATCATAACTTGTAAAGTTTACCTTGTATAAATTTGTTTTTCTTTTATGTTTTAACCTCTCAAGAGGCTAAACATTTTTCCGTTTAAGGCTAATTCTTAGCCTGCTAAAAGTTTATTTTTCGGCCGCTAAAGGCTAGTTTTTAAATTGCCAGGTGTTGTAATTGTTTACCGTTACTGGCCAATTGTAGTTGGTAATTTTAAATCCTTCGGCGATTGTTGTTGTAATTTGAAAACAATTTTTTTTTGTCCCCTTGTTGCTATTTTGTGTATAGTATTTATTTTGTTTTATATTTTATTTTTTTTTCCCCAAGTTTCTCCCATATCCCACCCTTCCCCATACGTTTAATTTAGTGTGGTGGAGAAAGATATAAAAAAAAATTGTGGTTGGCGTTCTAAAATTTTAAAATGGCCGACAATAGTCGGTCAGTGAAGAAGAAACTGTTGTTTGACCCTCCCTGGAAGGGTCCTCCGGATAAAAATGAGGAATCTTTTCCCCCTTTACCTACGTCAAGTAAGACGAAGGAAAAGATTTCGAACCAAAATGTGGTGGCCGAGAAGGGCCAGAATAAAGATCCTACTTCAAGTAAGACATCGACCCAAAATATGGTGGCCGAAAAGGGCAAAAAAATGAGGATTCTGTTCCCCCTCTAACTACTGCGGAGGATAAAACATCGACCCAAAATGTGGTGGCCGAGAAGGGCCAGAATACTAAAGAAACCGACAAGCAGATAAGTGAAAGTAAAGACAAATCCAAAGATGCTGAGGCCGGGGAATCGCCCTTGGGCTGGAAGTCCCCTCCACAGGTTACGATCAATTTGACGGAGTTTCTGGAGAGAGCCAAGAGTTACGCTCATCTTGTGACAGAAGATGGACTCTTGGAGGATCCCCAGGAATTAAGAAAAATTGAAAAAAGAATTGTGTCAGTCCTTGTGGTCGACAAGCGTACGCGCAAGATTTGTCGCCCCACAAAAGACACAGTGTTGAAGACACTGCAGTCCACGGGGGTCAAGCCCTTACGAATTGTAAAAGGCACGGGCTTTTTCACGTGGGACGTGCTGCTGCCCACGCCGGAAGATTGCCTAAAGATGGTATCTAAAAATCATATAACAAAAGATTTTATTATAAGAACAGAATACCTAGGCATGCGTAGGACCAAGGTGGCAGTGTACGAGGTCCCTCCTCAGGTCATCGGGGAGCATCTCGCGGCGTACTTTTCTCAATTCGGTGAGATTGTAGATGCCTCCTGCGAGGACCTGACCGGGGGATGGACTTTCGAGATTATGTTGAGCGGTAAGGCCTTCGAGACCATCCCCAACTGTCTTGACGTTGGGGGCCTGAGACTACCGGTGATAGTTACCGGTCGCAAACCGATATGCTGGAGGTGCGGAAAGATTGGTCACCTCTCCCCCTCCTGCCCAGAGAAGAAGGCCTCTGGAAGCCAGGCCCCTGAAGACCAAAATACCCCTCTGGCCGCTTCTGTGACAAAATCCGTCTCGCCTGTAGTGGGCATGCCAGCAACCAGGACCGGTGTGGTAGTACCCCCGGTTGGGTCAAAACATCGGCCCTCATTCCCCGAAAAGCCCTCGCCTGCTACAAGTGTAGTATCGGAGAAGGAAAAGGGGGAATGGCAGGTTGTTGGCAGGACCAGAGGGAAGCGTCAAGCTGCGGGACCTCAGTCCCCTGATGCTCCCAGGACTAAAGGCACGTACAGCCCCACTCCCTCTACCAGCAAAAAGGGCGATGCCTCGGCCTGGTCGGCCCCTAAATTGGAAGACCTCAGGAGGGCTTACGACCCAGGGTATGAAAAATTCCAAAAAATAAAACAGCTAAAGCATATGCTGGAGAAGCGCCCATTTCGTCCCTCAGAGGACCAAAAAAAACAGCTGGCACATCGTCCACCCTGCCCATCGGCCTCTGCCCCATCCTCTCCCGATAAAAAGAAAATCGAAAAGAAAGTCAAGTCAGCTCAGCCCTCGCCCAGAAAAATCACCCCTCTTAGTAGGGAACCCAGCCCTTTCCGTATCCCCTCCCAACCATCTCCCAGTCCTTCCCCCAAGAAAAAATTACCTCCGCCGGCGAAGAGGCATAGGAGTCCCACCTTAGAAGACAGAGAGGCGAGGAAAAAATCAACCAAAGCACCTCATTTATTGGGCAAGGATGTGTGCAAAGTTTCCCATGCCCAAGAAGAAAGAGCCAAGAACTTTGGCAATAGAATAAGTAAGTTAAAAATTCTCCTTGCAATGAAGAAATGCAAGGAGAAAGACATTGAAATTCCCACCAACTTCCCAGAGGCGCAACGCCTGCTTACAGTGGTTCGATCTGGGACTGGGACAGCCAAAGTGTGGGACATGCTGTTGGAAGCAGAAAAAAATATAAAAATGTCTCCACCGATCGTCTGCAAGGAAGGGGAAGTCTTGGAGAAAGCCAAAGAATTCTGTGTAGGACGGGTCCCAATTTTGGTTCACCCCTCCCTGTACAGAGCTTTAAAACTAACATTCCCCTGGGATGTTGGTGGCCTCTCCCGTGACGGCTCTATTGACAAAGAGATGGGCAAAGGATCTATGGGAGAGGCTGTCGGCATCCTTTCCCCGTCCATGTTCTGTCCAGGACCCCAACTCTAATTATGCTTCACAATGGCTTTATGGTTAGCAAGTATGAATGCCCGGGGGCTGAGGTCTGAGTCTCGGAGGGTGAGACTCACTCATGATCTCCAGCGCCTCGGGGTTGATGTTTGTTGTCTACAGGAAACCCGGTTTTTAGCTGGCGACTATGAGGGCATTCTGTCTAGGGATTACGATCTCTATTCAGCATGTTTTGATGGTCGTTCTAGAGGAGTTTCTTGGCTAGTGAGCAAGTCATTGGGTGCGGCGTGTACGCTTGTCTTCGCGGATCCAGCGGGCAGGATTTGTGTGCTGGATATTACCATAAAGGAGAAGTCTTTTCGGCTCATTGGGGTTTATGCGCCCAATGTCCATACGGAGCGTCCTGCTTTGTTTCGGCAGCTCGAGTCGTTCTTTGGAACATCGAGGCGGGTAATTTTAGCGGGGGATTGGAATGCCGTCCTTGACCCTGAGAAAGATCGGATAGGAGAAAGATCGGGTACTAACAACCCGGATGTGAAACCATTTCGGGAATTTCTCGACAGGAATGATCTTGTCGATAAATACCGAAATGAACACCCCCGGGAGGTAGTGTGGACTTGGACTAATAGGGGCAGCTCGGATTCGAAGGTACGCGCAAGCTACCTCGACCGAGTCCTAGTTAGGAGAGTCGACGTAGGGCTCTTAGGTTGTCCAAGTTTCCATTCGATAGTTTACACGGATCATAGGCTCGTCCGGGTTCGTGTAAACTTAGATAAGCCTAAGGTTAAGTTGGCTGGCTACTGGAGGTTGAACGCGTCATTATTTGATAGCCAAGATTTCCAGCACCAGCTTTTACTAACACTAAAGCGGGAACTGACGGGGGCTGTGGTTGGGAATAAGTGGTGGGACACACTTAAATCCAAAATTAGGTCGTTTGCTGCCGACTATAGCCGTCGGCTCAACTTAGCTAATTTAGCGGCGCAAACGACGTTAGAGAAAAAAGTTGATCGGGCAGTTAAATCCCGTAATAGTGGGGACGTAGCCTTAGCTAGGGCCGAGCTGGCCTCCTTGCTTATCAAGAAGGATCAAGCTCTGGTAGTTAGGGCTAGGTTAAAAAGAATGTCTTCTGAGGCAACGAATATGGCCGCAGAATTGCGTGCAGAGGAAGCTAGGCAAGCAGCCAATCGGCATATCAAGGACATCACATTGCCGGATGGTCGTACCGTGACTACAGACGTGGGTATATGTGGAGCTTTTCGGGATTACTTCCAGGATCTTTTCACCAGGGAGCCCGGTCTGAGCTCTGCTCAGTTCGACACCTATTTGGCTGACTTTCCCCGCCTCTCGGCGGCTGAAGCGGCTAGGTGCGAGGGGCCCATAACAGAGTCGGAAATCTGGGATGCGCTGAAATTGGTTGGCCGGGACAAAACTCCAGGATTGGATGGTCTTCCCTACGAACTGTACTTGAGGCAGTCGTCCGTTCTTGTTCCTCTGCTGGCTCTTGTTTATAACAACTGGATGAAGCAGGGGTCTATACCTCGACGCTTCACCAGGGGTGTAATCAAGTTGCTTCGCAAGAGCAAGAGCGGTGGGGGTGGCATAGATAATTATCGGCCTTTAACGATGTTAAATACTGACTTAAAGATTTTTGCCAGGATCTTGGCCGGCCGTTTGCAGGCTGTCCTCTCTAGTCTGATTGGCCCCGAGCAGACTTGTGCTGTGAAGGGCAGGACTATTCAGGACAACCTTCATTTGGTACGCCTGATCATCGAGAAAACCGACACCGAAGCCGCGCTGATCAATTTGGATCAGTCCAAGGCATTCGATAGGGTTGACCATCGCTTCTTGGAATCTGTCCTTTCCGCCGCCGGTTTCGGGCCGTACTTTCGCTCCTGGATCCGACTGCTGTATGAGTCCCCCGGTGCGCTGGTGGAAGTGAATGGGGTAAGATCGAAGCCCTTCACATTATCTCGCTCCATTCGTCAAGGTTGTCCACTTTCGCCCTTGCTGTACGTTCTTGCGTTGGAACCTTTCCTTCGCAAGTTACAGGCGAATCCGGTCCTTCGCGGAATTTCCGTGCCTGGTGCTACCACCTCGGCCAGGTACTCCGCCTATGCTGACGACGTTTCGGTTTTTGTGTCGAGCAAAGCCGAGATTGACGAAGTCAGCAAAGAAATCAGATGCTATGAGACGGTGACAGGGGCCAAGATCAATCGCGATAAGTCTGTTGGCTTGCGATTGGGTGCGTGGAAGGGAGTTTCTCTTCCCGGACCTTTCCTCTGGACGGATGGGCCGATCAAGATTCTCGGCGTCTTTTTCGGTCCTGATCTCCAGTTGGAAATGAATTGGTCGGAGGTTCGAGAGAAGGCCGAGGGCGCAGTTCGTCTGTGGACTCGGAGGAATCTTTCCTTAAAGGGGAGGGCGGAAGTATGTGCCTCGCACATCTACCCGATTCTCCTTTACCGACTTTCCGTACTTCCTCTCCCGTGTGCCATTCGTTTGGGACTAATACAGCTCTTGTTCTCCTTCCTTTGGGGAGAAGGCAAGTCTCCCAAGGTGCGTCGCGAGATCTGTCACCTTCATCCTTCTGAGGGCGGTCTGGGCATGCCTAGCGTTGAGATCCGTCAACACACGCTTCGCATTAGATTCCTGGATCGAATGTGTATGCTAGCGGATGAGAACAGCGGCCTCGTTCAAGAGGACGTCCATAAAAACTTTCCATCCTTGAGAAGTGTGCATTTGTCGGAGGAGGAGGCCGGCCGTACTCCTCGTGGCGAATGCTCCTTCTATAAAGAATGTCGTTTGGCTCTCCAGTTTCTCTTACGGGCTACGGATGGCCTCTCCAACGCCCAAGCGTTGTCTCTTAGGGCATTATATCGGGTGTTAGTTAGGGGGGCCGTTCAAGATGAACTAATTGGCGAGCTCGGGCTTACGAAGCAGGAGGCTCGCTCCATATGGCCTTGGGCGCCTGGGTTGAAATGTCTCACTAACGATGAGGCATCACTCACCTGGCTGATGATCCGGAAGGCCCTCTGGGTAGGCAAGAGGCTTCATGCAGCGGGCCTAACACCAAAATCAACCTGCGTGCGTTGTAGGCTGTCGACGGAAACCGTCGAACATGCCTTCTTCCACTGCAGTGTTGTTGCTCCGTTGTGTAAGTTTCTTGAAGATCTCATGGTTCGTATCCTTCGTGGAAAGTTCTTTGTCCTTGAGGCTAGTTCTGTTTGTAGCAATGTCGTGCCTCCGTTATCTAGGGCTGAGCACTATGTGCTCTTTTGCTTACTAGGTGTTATGCGAATCGTGATTTGGACGACGCGACAGAAGGAATTCTATGGTGATGAGAAGTTTACCTCTTCCCAACTGATCTTGTTCTTTAAGCATCAGCTTAAAGTCAAGATCAGGACGGAAAGGAAACGACTCACTCCATCTGAATTTGGCAAAAGGTGGGTGAGTCTTGCGCGATTCTGTCGAGTGAAAGGTGCTGACCTGGAGTGGTTGTTTGATGCTGGTTAGGCATCAGGATATTGGGTGTGCTGGGCAGAACATGTGCACCCCTTCCGTGTTAGGTTAGAATAGGTAAATTTTGATTTTCTGTTTCTAATTTAATGTTAACTTAGCTAGGTTATGATTGCTCATTGGCCCCTTTTTCTTTTTGTCCCCAGTTTTCCTTTAGTTTTAATCCCCCATCCCTTCCCACTTTAGGTGTTCAACAATGTTAGTTCTCCGGTGGATGCGTGGCGACTTTCGTTATTTTTCAAGAGTGCTTTTCGTTTTTTGTTATGGTGTTTAAATGTGTGAGTGATTGTGTGAGTAACTGCTGATTGGATAAATGTAGTCATTATATTCTTTAAGCCACGCATTATTTTTCGTCCGGAGAAGTGATTTTGCTGTCACAATATTAGAGTAGTGGGGGGCTTTTATTACTAATACGATTTTATTTAGTTTTTTGTATATATTATTTATTCATTGTATAAAACCATTGGGGATATTTTAATGTTGTTATTTTCTGCCCATGCCCTCCACTGAACATTGTAAATATGGGAGTTAAGTAGGACAACATAGAGCAGCAGAGGTATTATGGTGATCGAGGTAAGAATGGTAAGTAAAAATGTGGTATTATGGTGTCCGGGTTATTGTAAGTGTGTCAGGGTCGACGAGAGTGAATAGCTAAGTTAAACTAGGACAGATGATGACCAGCCTTCCCCATCCCCAATTTCGGCCTTGTGCCACATTTTTTGTATTCGTACGAAAATAAATACGAGTTCATCGGAGTTCTTTTTTGACTTGCGTGTTCATTTCCGACTTACCTGACCTTGGTTTGGCGAGTGTCTGACTTTTGTTGGAATCAAAAAAAAAACACAAACTTTAATCACTTATTTGGAATTACTTCATTTTAAAAGAAAGGACCTTTTTGTATAGATAAGTTTATTTTTATTTTCTTTATTTTCTTTTTCGTTTATTTATTTTGATCTTTTCTTTTTTATTCTTCTAGCTTTTTTGTTGTTTATTTTCGTATTTTTGGCGGCCATATTTGTTTTTATTTAGGTCGGCCGTTTTGAATTTATTTTTTGTTTCTTTTTCGTTTTTTTCAGTATCTGTTTGGCCTTAAGGGCCATATTTATATTTTTTTAATCGTAACTGTCCATTTTGACCAAGAATCTGAAAAATTAGCTGATTTTTATTTTTCTTCCACAGTAACTTTTCTTTTTTTCAGCCCCTCCCCAGTTTTTCTTTTGCGGAAGTCGCCGTTAGGAGACTTTTCGCTTTCTTTTTTGTTTGTTTGTTTTTGTATTTTTTTTTTTTGCATTTAATTTAATTGTACATTTGTAAAGTTTAATCGTTGTCTTTTTTTGTTAATTCTTTTTGTAAAGTGTAGTTTAACCGCTTAAATTTAATTTTAGCCCCTCCCCCTATTTTCCTTGTCGGGAGTAGCCGTTTAGGCTACCCTTGGTTTTTCTGTTTGTTTTATTTTTTTCCCTTGTGTAATTGTAATTTGTTTAGTTTATTGTATAAATTTGTTTAACTGATAGTTTATTAAACCTCTCACGAGGCTGTTTCTTGCCTTTTAAGGCAATTTTTTCTTGAAGTTTATTTGTGGCCGTTAAAGGCTAGTTTTTAATTTACCAGTTTTTGTAATTTTTGCTTGCCGTCATTGGCTGATTTGTTATTATTTTCTTAAATCCTTCGGGGCTTATTCTTGTGGTAAAACCGTTATCTTGTCCTTAATAGTTTACTTTGTGAATTTTTTTTTTTTTTTTTTTTTTTTTCCATTTTGCTCCCGCTTTCTCCCACCCCTCCCATACTTTTAAATAGTTTGGAAAAAAAACAAAAAAAAAACAACTGAGCTGAGTTTAAAATTTCAAAATGGCCGACAGTAGTCGGTCTATAAAGAAAAAACTCTCATTCGACCCCCCTTGGAAGAAACCTCCAGATAAAAATGATGAGACGTTTCCTCCCCTTCCTACAAAAGAGAAGGATGAAAAACTTATACCGACCAAATCAAAGATGGCCGATAATGGTCAATCAAATGAAGATGAAAATGATAAAGGAAAAAAGGTAAACAAGACAACGAAAGATGATGAGGCCGGGGAATCGCCCTGTGGCTGGAAGTCCCCTCCGAAATGCACGATCAATCTGGCAGAGTTCTTGGAGAGAGCTAAGAGCTACGCACACCTTGTCGTAGAAGGTGGGCTCTTGGAGGATCCCCAAGAATTAAAGAAGATTGGAAAAAGAATAGTGTCAGTCTTCGTGGTGGACAAGCGTACGCGCAAAATTTGTCGCAGCACGAAAGACGCAGTGATCCAAACACTGAGGTCAAAGGAGGTAAAGCCCTTAAGGATAGTGAAAGGTGCGGGCTTCTTCATGTGGGACGTGCTGCTACCCACACCAGAGGATTGCCTGAAAATAGCCAGAGAAGACCTAATAACGGATGATTACATCTTCCGCACAGAGTACGAAGGCAAAAGAAGGACCAGGGTAGCAGTATATGAGGTTCCTCCTCAGGTCATCGGGGAGCATCTTGCTGCGTACTTTTCGCAGTTCGGCGAAATTTTAGATGCCTCCTGCGAGGACCTGACCGGGGGATGGTCTTTTGATTTAATGATCGACCGCCACGCCTTCCAGACCATCCCCAACTGTCTTGATGTAGGGGGCCTGAGCTTGCCGGTAATCGTGGCCGGCCGCAAGCCAAAATGCTGGAGGTGTGGGGAGACTGGTCACCTCTCCTCCTCCTGCCCAGAGAAGAAGGCCTCTGGAAGCCAGGCTCCAAAAGACCAAAATCCCCCTCTGGCCGCTTCTGTTACATCTGTCTCGCCTGTAGTGGGCATGCCAACATCCAGGACCGGTGAGCTAGTTCCCCCGGTTGGGAATAAAAAAGTTCCCTCACCCCCCCGGAAAACCTTCGCCAACTGCTAGTGCAGCCATGGAGAAGGAAAAGGGGGAGTGGCTGGTTGTTGGTAGGGCCAGGGGGAAGCGCCAAGCTGCGGAACCTCGGTCCCCGGAAAATCCTAAGACCATAGGCACAAACAGCCCCACTCCCTCCACCAGCAAGAAGGGCGATGCCTCGGCCTGGTCGGCCCCTAAATTGGAAGACCTCAGGAGGGCTTACGACCCAGGGTATGAAAAATTCCAAAAAATAAAACAGCTAAAGCATATGCTGGAGAAGCGCCCATTTCGTCCCTCAGAGGACCAAAAAAAACAGCTGGCACATCGTCCACCCTGCCCATCGGCCTCTGCCCCATCCTCTCCCGATAAAAAGAAAATCGAAAAGAAAGTCAAGTCAGCTCAGCCCTCGCCCAGAAAAACCACCCCTCTTAGTAGGGAACCCAGCCCTTTCCGTATCCCCTCCCAACCATCTCCCAGTCCTTCCCCCAAGAAAAAATTACCTCCGCCGGCGAAGAGGCATAGGAGTCCCACCTTAGAAGACAGAGAGGCGAGGAAAAAATCAACCAAAGCGCCTCATTTATTGGGCAAGGATGTGTGCAAAATTTCCCATGCCCAAGAAGAAAGAGCCAAGAACTTTGGCAATAGAATAAGTAAGTTAAAAATTCTCCTTGCAATGAAGAAATGCAAGGAGAAAGACATTGAAATTCCCACCAACTTCCCAGAGGCGCAACGCCTGCTTACAGTGGTTCGAGCTGGGACTGGGACAGCCAAAGTGTGGGACATGCTGTTGGAAGCAGAAAAAAATATAAAAATGTCTCCACCGATCGTCTGCAAGGAAGGGGAAGTCTTGGAGAAAGCCAAAGAATTCTGTGTAGGACGGGTCCCAATTTTGGTTCACCCCTCCCTGTACAGAGCTTTAAAACTAACATTCCCCTGGGATGTTGGTGGCCTCTCCCGTGACGGCTCTATTGACAAAGAGATGGGCAAAGGATCTATGGGAGAGGCTGTCGGCATCCTTTCCCCGTCCATGTTCTGTCCAGGACCCCAACTCTAATTATGCTTCACAATGGCTTTATGGTTAGCAAGTATGAATGCCCGGGGGCTGAGGTCTGAGTCTCGGAGGGTGAGACTCACTCATGATCTCCAGCGCCTCGGGGTTGATGTTTGTTGTCTACAGGAAACCCGGTTTTTAGCTGGCGACTATGAGGGCATTCTGTCTAGGGATTACGATCTCTATTCAGCATGTTTTGATGGTCGTTCTAGAGGAGTTTCTTGGCTAGTGAGCAAGTCATTGGGTGCGGCGTGTACGCTTGTCTTCGCGGATCCAGCGGGCAGGATTTGTGTGCTGGATATTACCATAAAGGAGAAGTCTTTTCGGCTCATTGGGGTTTATGCGCCCAATGTCCATAGGGAGCGTCCTGCTTTGTTTCGGCAGCTCGAGTCGTTCTTTGGAACATCGAGGCGGGTAATTTTAGCGGGGGATTGGAATGCCGTCCTTGACCCTGAGAAAGATCGGATAGGAGAAAGATCGGGTACTAACAACCCGGATGTGAAACCATTTCGGGAATTTCTCGACAGGAATGATCTTGTCGATAAATACCGAAATGAACACCCCCGGGAGGTAGTGTGGACTTGGACTAATAGGGGCAGCTCGGATTCGAAGGTACGCGCAAGCTACCTCGACCGAGTCTTAGTTAGGAGAGTCGACGTAGGGCTTTTAGGTTGTCCAAGTTTCCATTCGATAGTTTACACGGATCATAGGCTCGTCCGGGTTCGTGTAAACTTAGATAAGCCTAAGGTTAAGTTGGCTGGCTACTGGAAATTGAACGCGTCATTATTTGATAGCCAAGATTTCCAGCACCAGCTTTTACTAACACTAAAGCGGGAACTGACGGGGGCTGTGGTTGGGAATAAGTGGTGGGACACACTTAAATCCAAAATTAGGTCGTTTGCTGCCGACTATAGCCGTCGGCTCAACTCAGCTAATTTAGCGGCGCAATCGACGTTAGAGAAAAAAGTTGATCGGGCAGTTAAATCCCGTAATAGTGGGGACGTAGCCTTAGCTAGGGCCGAGCTGGCCTCCTTGCTTATCAAGAAGGATCAAGCTCTGGTAGTTAGGGCTAGGTTAAAAAGAATGTCTTCTGAGGCAACGAATATGGCCGCAGAATTGCGTGCAGAGGAAGCTAGGCAAGCAGCCAATCGGCATATCAAGGACATCACATTGCCGGATGGTCGTACCGTGACTACAGACGTGGGTATATGTGGAGCTTTTCGGGATTACTTCCAGGATCTTTTCACCAGGGAGCCCGGTCTGAGCTCTGCTCAGTTCGACACCTATTTGGCTGACTTTCCCCGCCTCTCGGCGGCTGAAGCGGCTAGGTGCGAGGGGCCCATAACAGAGTCGGAAATCTGGGATGCGCTGAAATTGGTTGGCCGGGACAAAACTCCAGGTTTGGATGGTCTTCCCTACGAACTGTACTTGAGGCAGTCGTCCGTTCTTGTTCCTCTGCTGGCTCTTGTTTATAACAACTGGATGAAGCAGGGGTCTATACCTCGACGCTTCACCAGGGGTGTAATCAAGTTGCTTCGCAAGAGCAAGAGCGGTGGGGGTGGCATAGATAATTATCGGCCTTTAACGATGTTAAATACTGACTTAAAGATTTTTGCCAAGATCTTGGCCGGCCGTTTGCAGGCTGTCCTCTCTAGTCTGATTGGCCCCGAGCAGACTTGTGCTGTGAAGGGCAGGACTATTCAGGACAACCTTCATTTGGTGCGCCTGATCATCGAGAAAACCGACACCGAAGCCGCGCTGATCAATTTGGATCAGTCCAAGGCATTCGATAGGGTTGACCATCGCTTCTTGGAATCTGTCCTTTCCGCCGCCGGTTTCGGGCCGTACTTTCGCTCCTGGATCCGACTGCTGTATGAGTCCCCCGGTGCGCTGGTGGAAGTGAATGGGGTAAGATCGAAGCCCTTCACATTATCTCGCTCCATTCGTCAAGGTTGTCCACTTTCGCCCTTGCTGTACGTTCTTGCGTTGGAACCTTTCCTTCGCAAGTTAAAGGCGAATCCGGTCCTTCGCGGAATTTCCCTACCTGGTGCTACCACCTCGGCCAGGTACTCCGCCTATGCTGACGACGTTTCGGTTTTTGTGTCGAGCAAAGCCGAGATTGACGAAGTCAGCAAAGAAATCAGATGCTATGAGACGGTGACAGGGGCCAAGATCAATCGCGATAAGTCTGTTGGCTTGCGATTGGGTGCGTGGAAGGGAGTTTCTCTTCCCGGACCTTTCCTCTGGACGGACGGGCCGATCAAGATTCTCGGCGTCTTTTTCGGTCCTGATCTCCAGTTGGAAATGAATTGGTCGGAGGTTCGAGAGAAGGCCGAGGGCGCAGTTCGTCTGTGGACTCGGAGGAATCTTTCCTTAAAGGGGAGGGCGGAAGTATGTGCCTCGCACATCTACCCGATTCTCCTTTACCGACTTTCCGTACTTCCTCTCCCGTGTGCCATTCGTTTGGGACTAATACAGCTCTTGTTCTCCTTCCTTTGGGGAGAAGGCAAGTCTCCCAAGGTGCGTCGCGAGATCTGTCACCTTCATCCTTCTGAGGGCGGTCTGGGCATGCCTAGCGTTGAGATCCGTCAACACACGCTTCGCATTAGATTCCTGGATCGAATGTGTATGCTGGCGGATGAGAACAGCGGCCTCGTTCAAGAGGACGTCCATAAAAACTTTCCATCCTTGAGAAGTGTGCATTTGTCGGAGGAGGAGGCCGGCCGTACTCCTCGTGGCGAATGCTCCTTCTATAAAGAATGTCGTTTGGCTCTCCAGTTTCTCTTACGGGCTACGGATGGCCTCTCCAACGCCCAAGCGTTGTCTCTTAGGGCATTATATCGGGTGTTAGTTAGGGGGGCCGTTCAAGATGAACTAATTGGCGAGCTCGGGCTTACGAAGCAGGAGGCTCGCTCCATATGGCCTTGGGCGCCTGGGTTGAAATGTCTCACTAACGATGAGGCATCACTCACCTGGCTGATGATCCGGAAGGCCCTCTGGGTAGGCAAGAGGCTTCATGCAGCGGGCCTAACACCAAAATCAACCTGCGTGCGTTGTGGGCTGTCGACGGAAACCGTCGAACATGCCTTCTTCCACTGCAGTGTTGTTGCTCCGTTGTGTAAGTTTCTTGAAGATCTCATGGTTCGTATCCTTCGTGGAAAGTTCTTTGTCCTTGAGGCTAGTTCTGTTTGTAGCAATGTCGTGCCTCCGTTATCTAGGGCTGAGCACTATGTGCTCTTTTGCTTACTAGGTGTTATGCGAATCGTGATTTGGACGACGCGACAGAAGGAATTCTATGGTGATGAGAAGTTTACCTCTTCCCAACTGATCTTGTTCTTTAAGCATCAGCTTAAAGTCAAGATCAGGACGGAAAGGAAACGACTCACTCCATCTGAATTTGGCAAAAGGTGGGTGAGTCTTGCGCGTTTCTGTCGAGTGAAAGGTGCTGACCTGGAGTGGTTGTTTGATGCTGGTTAGGCATCAGGATTTTGGGTGTGCTGGGCAGAACATGTGCACCCCGTCCCTGTTAGGTTAGTGTAGGGAAAGTTTGATTTTTCTGTTTTTTGCTTCATTGTTAACTTAGCTAGGTTATGATTGCGCATTGGCCCCCTTTTCTTTTTTGTCCCCTATTTTTCTTTAGTTTAATCCCCCTTCCCTTCCCACTTTAGGTGTTCAACAATGTTAGTTCTCCGGTGGATGCGTGGCGTCTTTCGTTATTTTTCAAGTGTGCTTTTCGTTTTTGTTATGAGGTTTAAATGTGTGAGTGATTGTGTGAGTGATTGCTGAGCGGATATATGGCTCTATTATATTTCTAAAGCCACGCATTATTTTTCGTCCGGGGAAGTGACTTTGCTGTCACATTGTTAGAGTAGTGGGGGGCTTTTATTACTAATACGATTTTATTTAGTTTCTTGTATATATCGTTTATTCATTGTATAAAACAATTGGGGATATTTTAATGTTGTTATTTTCTGCCCATGCCCTCCACTGAACATTGTAAATATGGGAGTTAAGTAGGACAACATAGAGCAGCCGAGGTATTATGGTGAACGTTGTAAGAATGGTAAGTAAAAATGTGGTATTATGGTGTCTGGTTTATTGTAAGTGTGTCAGGGTCGACGAAAGTGAATAGCTAAGTTAAACTAGGACAGATGATGACCAGCCTTCCCCATCCCCAATTTCGGCCTTGTGCCACATTTTTTGTATTCGTACGAAAATAAATACGAGTTCTGAGGAGTTCTAGAGAGTTCTTTAGAGTTCTATTGGAGTTCAGTAGAACTAGTAGTTAGTTTCAGTTTGGACATAGTTGGACTAAGGCAGTTGATATTAGTCGGCAGTTAGCCGAATACTAAAGAGTCAGTTTTCCATGGAAGATTACCAAGTTCCTAACATTTTGGGTACGTTAAGTCGATTAGCAACCTACATAGCACGATTGGTAATCAAACATTATGTCTTATTTGTAAAAACGTTATATTTAATGGCTACACGTGTTGAGTAGAAATTTCTATTTTTATTTTCTTAAATGGTGAAATGAATAACAACCAGCCTAGATTGAGAAATCTTACTAAAAAAGAAAAAAAGAAAAAATATTGTGAATGGGATCGTGGAATGCTTCGGCTATAAGAGTGATTATTCTTGATAGACTAAGGAATACAGTTTCGAATCCTTTCGGGAAAGACAACATTTTTTCTGAGATTAATTCGAGCCTCCTCTTGCCGCAAAACGAATACCGAGTTCCTATATATTACTGATATATTACAACTGATTGATTCTCAGTCAACACTGCAGAACAAGACAACAATACAAACATAGAATACAAACAATTGTTGCTTGTGGTACTCTCTTTTGGCTTCTTTCTTTTCTTATCAACTACGATGTTCAAAGGTTTTAAAATAGAATCGATCGATACCTTCTACTTTTCGAAACTCTCTTAGACATTTATATTAAAACAAAATGGAGCTTGGAAGCGCAAGGATAAGAGAAAAACTACCGTAATGTGAAGAGAAAAATATAGCAAAAAAAAAAAAAAAATTAATAAAACTAACTCCTCACTCTTCAGAGCGCAGTCGTGGATAAAACATAAATATGCGCATAAAGACAGAAATAAAAAAGGTAAGAAAAATACCGTTAAAGAATCTGAAATATATGTTATAATTTCCGATTCAACACTTTACGGTGGTTAATATTAGATAGACATATGTCCGTTTTACACTAGTTAATAAAACGTAGGCATATACGCAGTTTACACGAGAGGCTGAAAGGTAGACACAAGTCCAGTTTACACTAGCGACAAAAAGCGAAACAACGGTCCAGTTTACAGAAGAGACTAAAGGTTAGTTTACACTAGACAAAAAGGTAGACATAAGTTCAGTTTACACTGGAGACTAAAATGTAGACAGGTTTGGTTTACGTTAGCGATAGACAAGTAGAAACAGGCAGTTTAAACGAAAGTCTAAAAGGCAGTTTACACTAGAGGTAAAAGTTAGGCATTGGACAAGTTTTCACGAGAAAATAAAGGTAGACACACTAGAAGCACAAAGTTATAAATGGATCGAGTTTACATGAGAGGTAAAAAGGTAAATAGAGTTTCAGTTTACACTAAAGACAAAAATGTAGACAAGATCTCGTTTACATTAGAAACAAAAAGTAGACATCGATCGAGTTTACACTAGAGCTAAAAAGTAGACATAAGTCAAGTTTATAAGAGAGTCTAAATGGTAGATATATGGCCACATTACACGGGAGGCTAAAAGTTAGACATAAGTACAGTTTACATGAATTGCTAAAAGGTAGACATAGGTTCAGTTTACACGAGAGGCCAAAAAGTAGACATAGGTTCAGTTTACACGGGAGGCTAAAAGGTAGACATAGGTTCAGTTTACACAGGAGGCTAAAAGGTAGACATAGGTTCAGTTTACACAGGAGGCTAAAAGGTAGACATAGGTTCAGTTTACACAGGAGGCTAAAAGGTAGACATAGGTTCAGTTTACACAGGAGGCTAAAAGGTAGACATAGGTTCAGTTTACACAGGAGGCTAAAAGGTAGACATAGGTTCAGTTTACACGAGACTAAAAGGAAAATCTAGGTTTACTTTACACGAGAGGCTAAAAAGTAGACATAGGTACAGTTTACACGAGAAGCCAAAAAGTAGACATAGGTTCAGTTTACACAGGAGGCTAAAAGGTAGACATAAGTTCGGTTTACAAGAAAAACAGACATACGGACATTTTACATTAATGCCACAGGATGAAAGTTGGTTCGGACATTCAGTCAGTTAAGTGCCATACGTGATACACGCTTGGGTGATCATGTCTCGAAAGAGACATGACTGACTGGGCAGAAGATTATCCCGCAGTAGGTTGCCATTGCTTTCTGCGGTAGACTGGTTGCCGACCAAGGCTATACAACCCAATCTGTCCTGCTATTTAACCCATAACTGGAAGGAAGAGACGGATAATACCTTTCCCAAGGGTATGTGCGCGTAAGTTAATACAATGATTTCAACTGGAATTCGAACTCGGCTCCCTGGTTTCTCGTTCGGACATTACGGCTAGAATAAAGAAGGATGAAAAAAAAGATCGTTATGGCCTTTCTCATCTCCTTTATTTTAGTTGTTTTGAATAGGATTTATTGTTTTATCTTCGATTGAGGTTCAATATCGCGAGGTTCGATAACTGGTTAACTTAATTTAAGCCTTTAGTTTTATATTTCGATTTATCACGTTACAGTGAGTAACATCTTTCCTTTTCTTGTTTTTTTCCTCTTCCTTGTTTTAATATATTTATATGTATTACATTAATACATACTTTTCAAAATGTCTCTTTTTAAAACGACGATAAAAACTATTATAGAAAAATAACGTGTAAAATTTTATTTTGTGTAAAACAGAAGAAAATGTTGAAAGAGAACTTTATTAAGACCTTCTGCAGAATGGTAAAAGAGAAAGCTGGAAGAAAGGACTCAGCATACACTTCAAGAAAACTGAATGCATGGTTATCAGCAAAAAGAAAACCCCAAAATGCCACCTACAGATCGAGGAAACCAAAATGAAACAAATAAAGAATTTTAAATATCTGGGAAATATTCTGATAGAGGATGGAAAGTTCGACATTGAGATCCCTAATGGCATGGCCAAAAACGCATTTCAAAAGCTAACTGAGAGACAGGAATATCTCATAAGAAACAAAGGAAAGAGTGCTAGACTTCTATGAGATATCTGTCCTTATATATTGCCGCGAATGTTGGATGATCTCTTCAAGGATGAAGGAAATTCTTGAAGCAACAGAAATGTGGTTCTACAGAAGGATGCTGGGGATACCATTAACTGGGCACGTGAGTAACGGACAAGGTGTTGGAGAGGATGCAAACGAGGTGAAAACTTATACTTAGCATCAGGAAGAGAAAGTTATGGTTTCTGGGATACGTAATGAGGAAGAAGGGCCTGGAGAATTTAATACTCACAAGACGGATAGAGGGAAAGAAAGACAAGGGAAAGCAGCATGAAACATACTTGATGGGCTTGAGCAAGTGGATGGCGGATCGAGTTTCGGGAGAAAAGCTTCTTTTCCCGCAATTCCCGCTTGTGGAATTCCTTTCCATTTACTTGCTTTCCCGACAGCTACAATCGCCAAGAATTTAAATGTAAAGTCAATAGTCATCTCCTATCTCACTAACCTGCATCCTCTCTCTCATGCTACTTTCTCCGTCCATTCCACTCTCGTCAGTATTCTCATCCTTCTCTTACCCTCTTCCTGACAACCCCCTGTAACCTGTCACTCTTTCTCATAACTTTCCTCCTATGTAACCCCCTGCAAAACAGTGGCAGTAAAATGCCTTGCTTTGGGCGATATGATTATAAAAAATATCCTACGATTCTTTCTTTCTTTCTTTCTTTCTTTCTTTCTTTCTTTCTTTCTTTCACTTCTACGATTCTTTCTTTCTTTTTCTCTCTCTCTTTCTTTTTCTTTCTTTTTCTCTCTTTCTTTTTCTTTTCTTCTCTCTTTCTTTTTCCTTCTTTCTTTATCCTCTCTCTCTCATGCTCCTTTTTCCATCCACTCCTCTCTCATCAGTATTCTCATCCTTCTCTTACCCACTTCCTGACACCCCATGTAACCTGTCACTCTTTCTCATAGCTTTCCTCCTATATAACCCCTTGCAAAACAGCGGCATTAAAATGCCTTGCTTGGGGAGATATGATTATAAAAACATATCAAGAGGAAAAATATTAAGAGCGACAAGGGACAGGTGTAAGTGGAAGTCTATGATCGCCTACGTCCTGTAGGGACACGGCACATGAAGAAGAAGTATTAGAATTTGAATTGTCAAAACATACATTATTTAAAAGGCTATAAAACCATTTTTTTTCATTTCGAGTTATTACGTTACGGTAAGAAACAGTTTTTCATTCTCTTGGCCCATTCTTCCTACACGATACAAGCTTGGGCAATCAGGTCGCGAAAAAAACATGGCTGACCGGACAGAACATTTTCCTGTAAGAGGTTGCCATTACGCTCTGCAGTAGACTCATTGACAACCATCGATATAGAACGCACTGTACTGTTATTAAACCCATACCTGGAGAAAGAAGTGACGGATTAATACCTTTCCAAGGGTATTTGCGCGAAAGTGGATGCAAGGAAATCAACTGGAATTCGAACTCAGCTCTCCGATTTCTCGTTCCGAGCCGATATCCACTGCACCACAACGCGCATACGTTCTGTGAATAAAATATGTTTTTCAAGCCATAATGATAACTAGAAAATAAATTTAAACGAACCAAAATAAGTTCCTTTTTCTTTCTTTGAATGGCTCTTCTGATAATGATGCATATAGACATTGAAATATTTTTAAAAAATTGTTTCTTCAAATTTATTAATTAACTAGCAGTATAGCCCGGCGTTGCTCGGGTGTAATGAAAGCTTTAAAACTAATCCATGGTCCTGGAGCTCAGACTCTTTGGACGTTGGCACGAAAGACTAAAAAGCAATAGTTGTTTCCAGTTAAAGCGAAACCGTAGACTGAAAGAAAAATGAATGGATGTAAGTCAAATTTTGATTTCCTGGTATCGATATCAAATAAGTTCTTTTCGTCGTAAACTGAATTTTGATGGCTAAATAAGTCCTCTGAGTAAATGGCATCATGGCTGAGACTAAGAACTACAATTATACCTACTTAGAGCCAAATCCGAAGCAAAAACTAAAATAAAAGGGCTGAAAAAAATACAGACATACAGGCAGATAAACAGAAACACACAAACATCTTGCCTTTTATATATATACTCGCAGTATAGTCCGGCGTTGCTCGGGTGTAAGGAAAGCTTTGAAACTAATCCATGGTCCTGGAGCTCAGACTCTGCCTAAAGAATATTTGTGTAAACTTTGGTGAGAATCGGATATAAGTTGTGGATTTGTATAAAGGACATACAGACAGATAAACGGACACACACTCAAACATCTTGCCTTTTATATCTATATCTATATCTATATATATATATATTATCGATTTTCTGCACTATTGTAAGAACAGCAACCTTGAAACTTCTGAATATCGTTTCTTATGTATTTGTCTATGAGTGTATCAAATTTGATTAAAATCGGACCACTCCTTCTATAACCAGATTTTTTCGATTATCGATTTTCGATATTTATCGGGGGTACCTCGACACAAAACCTAGCTAAGAACACTTGCAGACACTTATAGTACAACTGTGTAAATTTTCAAGAAAATCGGTTCAGCCGTTTCGGAGTCTATAGGTAATGGACACCCACCCACACACCCGCCCACACACACACAGAGACAAAGTTCCATTTATATATATATATATATATATATAGATAGATAGATAGATAAAGGATACACACACACACACACACACACACACACACACACACACACACACACAGACACATACATACGCAGACAAAGTTCCATTTATAAATAAGTTTAGATCTACAAGTTATGGTTTATCTAGCAGTATGATCTCTAGCATTTTAAATTCATTCATTTGTGTGCATTTGTGCGTGTGTCCGTCGAGCTCTCGAAGGCTTAGCTGACGCACAACTGCTTGTCTTCGCTACATCAGCTCTGCCGAATATTCATGTGAAATTCGGTAGATCAGATAACATAATAGTTTAGCAGTCATCTTAAGGAGTTGATTTATTAGCTTTTGTTTTACTCATCTATCACCCTGTACGCTGACCCGAGAACTCGACAGAAATCCCGAGTACCTATATTGTAAAAGAGTAACGCCAGGTGTGACGGGTGGAGTCAGTAAAACAAGACTCAAAATCAATGGGAATGTGGAGAGCTGTGATTTTTGTTTCATTTTTTTTTTCCTTTCTTCATTTTATTTCAAACTTTTTTCTTTCCTTCTTCGCCTGAAGTTTATTGGAGTCATTGCGTTGAGTTGAAACACAATAGGAGACGAACGCCATGTTGCACTAAATAAATAAAGACAAAAACAGTAACAAAAATAGCAGAAAACGTGGGCGCGTCTTCTTTTCCACGTTTATTTTTATTTGTTTTATCTTTTTAATAATTTTAACATGTTTCTTCGTGTTTGTCTCTCTACCTGACTGTGTATCTATTGATCATTAAAGCTTTACGAAAATTCTTTCAAAATGTTAGATGCATAAAATAAACTGATGAATACTATTTGATTGAGTTGGGGCTTTCTTTTATGCCTTATATATATATATATATATATATATATATATATTATTATTATTATTATTATTATTAAGTAATTCATCGAACTTTTTATTCGACCTCAACAGAATGCAGGATGCACTGGACGGCCGTTTCGTCCTATATTTGGGACTCTTCAGCAGTGTGCATCCACTACCAGGAATCGAACCCAGACAGTCTTGGTTATTAAGCTGATGTTATACCAACTGTACCCTGGTGACGAAGAGGTAACAAATTAAACTCGATGAAGCTTCATCGAGTTTAATTCGTCACCTCTTCGTCATCAGGGCCCGTGGTATAGTTGGTATAACATCAGCTTAATAACCAAAACTGTCTGGGTTTTAAGCAAAATTCAGTTTACGACGAAAAAACTTATTTGATATCGATACCAGGAAATCAAAATTTGACTTACATCCATTCATTTTTCTTTCAGTCTATGGTTTCGCTTTAACTGGAAACAACTATTGCTTTTTAGTCTTTCGTGCCAACGTCCAAAGAGTCTGAGCTCCAAGACCATAGATTAGTTTTAAAGCTTTCATTACACCCGAGCAACGCCGGGTTATACTGCTAGTTGTTAATACAGCTACATTAATTAAATTTTTCAGTTAGTTAAGTGCCATGCATGAAAGAGACATGATCGCCCAAGAACTTCAGGGAGAACTAGAAATAAGTGAAGTAATAGTGCATATACAATTAGTCGTTCACTTCGTCTATATGGTTTCTTTTTGAGGACTCCAAGAAAAAGAAAAAAAAATAGAAAAGAAAAACACACTTCTTAAATGAAAACCAGTTCTCGATAGACTGGATTTTGCAAAAGAACATTGTATCAGACGAAACGAAAATTGAACATTTTGGCAGAAATGCTGTAACAAAGAAAGAAGAGTATTAAATATTCACCGAAGAATACTATCTCAACAGTAAAATTTGGAAGCGGATCACCCATGATCTGGGATTGCTTCAGTGCCCAAGGTATAGGGTTGAAATGATAGTAGGGATGATGAATGAAGCATGTTACAGGGATATTTTTGAGAGAAATTTACGCCAGAGTGTATATTCGCTCGACTCAATTTGGGTCTCTCAACAATATAACGATCCTAAACATGCAGCAAAGCTTACAAAATCATGATTGTTTAAATAAATAGACGTTCTAAAACGAGCAAATCAATCACCAGATCTCAATCCAATTAAAAATTTATGGTGAGAGTTGAAACTGAGAATTCAAAGAAGGTCTCTGCAAAATCTGCATGAACAAAGGGAATTTTGTTTTGAAGAATAGAAAAGTATTAACCAAGAAACATTAAAGAAATTCGTTCGGAACGCCTACATGCTGTAATTGGCATTAACAATTACGTAACGAAATATTAATAGAGGATTTAATAAATGTATTGTAAATTTTTGTTTTGTTCCCCGAAGGCCTTTACCTCGTCAAAACTTTCTAAAATATCTTTAATTCCGTGCAAACGTACATGCTGAACTCAAATCGATAATTGTCTATTGAAGAAACCTACCTTTCTGCCATGGTATCGACCATAAATACATCGGACTATATCTCACCTCTTACTACCGTTGTCATCTTTGATTCACCGCTGAATGAATTGAAGCGTAGGTTTCTTTTTTTCGGTCGATTTTCTTCATTTGAGCAATTACTCCGCGAAATGTTCGGTTTCGGAACTCATTTTACGCGTAGGGATTGAAAAAAGAACGACAAATCGTAAAACTACGCGTGAATTCAGTCATCAGTGAATAAAATTTTTGAACCGTGGTTACGTGATGAGATAAACAACGACAAAAAGTTCCATATTTTTCTGCTCGATCAAATGAAAAAAAGGTATGTTTCTTCAATAAATAATTACCGATTTGAGTTCAGCATATACATTTGCACGGAATTAAGGATGTTTTTAAAAGATTTGAAAGGGTAAAGGCCTTCGGGGAACAAAACAAAAATTTACCACTTTTGCGTTATTAAATATTGATTTTTCTTTGTGGGATATTTTATTGATTATTTTTTTAAAAATCTGATTGTTTGTCTAAAGGCTAAAACATGCATTATTAGCAGTAAAAGTCTTATTAACCTAACTCTGTTAGACATATCTAAAGAAATATTTTTGAAATGTGCTGTAAACTTTTTCCTGGCACTATATATATATATAGTCATCTGCAGACAGTCCTGTTTCGCTGTCACAGCTCACAGTACAGTTAGACATCCGATTGCGTCCAGGATTGAAACCCGACCGATTTAACATCAGTCGGAGATTCTACCTCTAAGTGCATGGTGGAGGAAGGCAGATTTTAGCGTGTTATATACACAACGTGAATCCACGCCAGTAGTCAAGAGTGTTCAAATTCATTACTGAATGAACGATGCATAAATAGCGGGGTGTAGCTACTGTTTTTAAATTGTAAAAAAGACATCCGATTGCTTCCAGCCAGCATTGAAACCTAACCGATTTGACATCAGATGGCGATACTATCCCTAAGCGATCGGCGACAATGGAGGAGGGCATATTTAGCGTGTTATATACACAATGCAAACATACGCAAAAAAAATAATTTTTAAAAAATTTTTCTTGTCTGACGAAACAGTCGTATTTTACACGACTGCCGAAAAATTTTAGATTTATAACCTTTTTCCTAATGTGTTCAGTTATATATATATATATATATATATATATATATATATATATATATATATATATGCAGTCAGTCTTGTTTCGCTATCACAGCTCACAGTACAGTTATACATCCAATATATATAAGAAGAAATGGCATTTTTTATTTATTAATTCGATAGAATTTATCTCTGTAAACGTTGTTTTTAGTGGATATTCATGTTTCAGTAGACGCCCAGTTTATTAATTAAAACATGTATTTATTTCTTTTTGTCAAGTTGTTGAATATTCGAAATAGCTTAATAAATAAAAATATTTTTTAAGTAAATATAGTGTTTAATAAATAAACGAAGCGTTTATTCAAACATTGGTATCCACTAAAAATCCATTTAAAGCGATTATATATATATATATATATATATATATATATATATATATATATATATAAACATTCCAACCACTATAAACATTCGAACCACTATATGTATACATACATATATATATATATATATATATAAACATTCCAACCACTATAAACATTCGAACCGCTATATGTATACATATATATATATATATATATGTATATATATATATATATATATATATATAAACATTCTAACCACTATATGTATACATACACATATATATATATATATATATATATATATATATTATATATATATATATATATATATATATATATATATATATATATATATAAACATTCCAACCACTATAAACATTCGAACCGCTATATATATATATATATATATGTATACATATATATATATATATATATATATACATATATAAACATTCCAACCACTATAAACAGTCGAACCACTATATGTATACATACATATATATATATATATATATATATATATATATATATATATATATATATATATATAATCGCTTTAAAAGTTATTTTTAGTAAGTTGTTATTTTTTAAATAACTGTTTATTAGTTCTTTCGTTTTCTTTCACTTGCTTTTCTACTTAGTCTGAAGTTGCTTAAACATTGTTAATTGTTATCGATTATTGACTAGTATTTATATAATGCTAATTTCAGTTGCTTTTTATAGCAGCAGATCGTAATTCTGCGACCGTTAAATAAGTAATACGCACTTGAATTAAAGAGTAGCATTATGCTTTAGACTTATTTTTCATTTTTGTTCCACATCAAAATAAAGTGTTAAAACAATAGAGATAAGATATTTTGCTCTGTCTCACTTGAAGAAAAGCGCTCCACTAGATAGTGTATAATGTAACAAGTTAAGATATAGTGTAGCTATGACATTGTACCCGTTTTAGTGTATCGATGGGGTGATGGGACAATATTTAACGCCATTCGACCACGGAAAATGGAAGCGGCCAAAAAATATCCACAGTCTGTTTAATTTCTCTGAGTTAAACGTATGACAATGATTGTCATACTTAACAGCTTTAAACCCTATTACCAAGTATGGGTTATGTTGTAGTTGTGGTGCAGTGGATATCAAATTGGAACAAGAAATCGGAGAGCCGAGTTCGAATTCTGGTTGAATTCGTTGCATTCACTTACGCGCAGATACTCTTGGAAAATATATTAATCCCTCAATTCTCCCTCCAGCTATGAGTTAAAGATCAGGACAGATTGGGTTTTGATTGGCAACCAGTCTACCGTAGAAAGTAACGGCAACCTGGGAGAAAATCTTATGCCCAGTTAGTCATGTCTCGAAAGAGACATGATCGCTCAAGTGTGTATTACGTATAGCACTAACTGACTGATTGTAGACATTGCTAAATGCCTTACAGCCATAGCCAACAAAATCCTAGTATTTATCCCATCTTCCCACTGAAACATGGTGTGACACAGGGTCGGGTTTATTGTTGGGAACCCAAGTGCGTACACTCGTATCAGGGTCCAGAATTTCTCTGTCATCGCACTCGTAGGTTGTACTGGCATCGGTATGAATACCGCCCCACTTTCTAATACAATGATAGGGTACAAACAGCTGTTCTCCGGAACCGGTTGTCTCTCAATTTTTTTCCCCAATATGCGTCTCCGTCTGCGGACAGACACAATTCAGTCTCATTTTGCCCGAAGACAGAGACGCAACTGAGAGATTATAAACCCAACCCAACATGTGCCAGGTAAGGATATTTACCCTACTCCTCCACAATATTTATTCATGTATTAAAATACACAAATTGTGGCAGAAGGCCGAAAAAGGGAAGGGGTAGAGGGTGGTCTTCAGTTAACTATCCGATACCTATCACGACCCATTCACTTATTACAATTTGCTCAATCACCAAAAGAACCCATCCATCATCTCCCAAACCTTCATACAACATAATACCACATAAAAACCCTACTACTCCACTGGAGTGAGATGTGACACAAGGTCAGTTTTTAACGAGGGGAAGCTGAGCGCGAACGTTCAGGCTATTGGTCAAATATTACCTAGCTCTCGCTTACGCGGTAACTGGGTATCAAACTGGTCTTATCTGGTCAGAGCTAGTCATAGCTGGTCAGATCTGGTCATATGCCACCCACCACAATATGTGGCAGGTAAGTATATTTTTTAACTCAACTCAATGATGGACAACCCTGGATAGATATACCCAACCAATGACGTCAAAACTTCGTAGACTTCATACCATGTCACATGGCCGCCCTTAATACTGGTGAAAGTGTAATGAAGTGGTTGTGACGATTGAATGGCAGCGTAAGACTTAAATATTCATTACTTAACACTTTATTACCACTTCAATATTCTGTCAGATACCCTCAGCCTGTTTATGGTGCGAATCTCGGGTAATATACGTGTACCATACATTCTCGTCTGCAATGTGTAAGAGTCTGCCTAAATAATTTCTGAAACAGTTGTTTATATATCCATCTCTTCGAAATTCCGGTTCTCACCCTTACAATATCGAATGCAGGTAGAAAGTCACGTTCTTCTGTAGGAAATGTAAGTAAAGCGCAATTATCCTAGGTAGGTTATTTTTTCCGTTCATATCAAATGGCTAGATATTTATCCGGTATATCGTGTATAGAAAAGAAGTAATTAATAATATAAACTGCGCATAGACTCCAAAGATAGCATAGGGAGGGCTTTGAAAGTCTGACTCCTACAGGACATATCGAAAACAAAAGAGACAGAAAGAGGTAGCAGACCACCTACCTGTCGAGCTTGTGTGAATTGATTTATTCAGTTATTTTTTCCGTCTTATCAACCCTTTGTGGATTATTAAAAGCCGAAGCATATTTTTGGGATTGTAATAATAATTATTTTTTGCGAGTCAATATTGCATTAACAATTTCTGAAGAATAAAAATGATTTTTCAAGATGCAAATCCTACTATTTAACCCATAACTAGGAGAAGGAAGTAGGTTCATACCTATCCCAAAGTTATTTTTGCGTTAATGAATGTAACAAACATTCCAAACTGGCACTCCGCTAACCATTCCGAGTCGCTGTTCATTACACTACCCGCAAATCTGCTTGCAGAAACCGATGATGGAGCTGGGTGGCAGTTATGGTTAAAAGACAAACATGACTAAGAGCTACAAAGGATAGGAAATTGTGGAGAGCCATGATCACTCACATCCTGAAGGGACACAAATACAACACCTAGTAGAAGAAGTATGCATGTTTGTAAATCGTTTTTCTTTAGACTGGAATTTAATTCTTCGCTGTTTTCTGTTTTCATTTTCTAAATCTTTTTGTTCCATGTTTTCTTTTTTTTTTTTTTGCTGTCTTTTTTAAAATAATTACTGTTGTTTCTTATCTAAACTTATTTATAAATGGAACTTTGTGTGTGTGTGTGTCTGTGTGTGTGTCTGTTACCTATAGAATCCGAAATGGCTGAACTAATTTTCTTGAAAATTTACACAGTTGTACTATAAGCGTCTGTGACTGTTCTTAGCTTGGTTTTGTGTCAAGGTACCCCCGATAAATATCGAAAATCGATAATTGAAAAAATCGGGTTATAGAAGTAGTAGTCCGATTTTAATCAAATTTGATACACTCATAGACAAAGACATAAGAAACGATATTCAGAAGTTTCAAGGTTGCAGTTCTTACAGTAGTGCAGAAAATTTGATATCGATACCAGGCAATCAAAATTTGACTTACATCCATTCATTTTTCTTTCAGTCTATGGTTTTGCTTTAACTGGAAACAACTATTGCTTTTTTAGTCTTTCGTGCCAACGTCCAAAGAGTCTGAGCTCCAGGACCTTGGATTAGTTTTAAAGCTTTCATTACACCCAAGCAACGCCGGGCTATACTGCTAGTTAAAGATATATGACTGCTTAAAACAAGCTATACAAAAAAGAAAGAAAGAAAGAAAGAAAGAAAGAAAGAAAGGAAGAAAGAAAAAAGAAAACCCGCCTTGACAATCTTAACAATTACCTACAAAGCATCGTAACAAACGGAAATGACAACCAACGATTTTGACACGAGATTATTCTGCGGTAACGAGACGACGATAAAAAAAATCTTCAACATGGCTGTCTTTCTAAAGTTAATACCTGTAAGGAAAAAACAAACATGGACACATGCTAATAAGACAATGCAGTGGAGCAACCGATAGCAGCCAGTTAAGATGGCATCGACGACAACCGGAAACCACCAACAGTTCGTTGTTTGTCGTCCCTGGCCAACAATACCGGATGGGGGTTAAAAACAGGGCATCTCACGGCCATTCTTATAATCCAGCGTTTAACGATGAGAAAACCGCAGCCATATTGAATATAAGATTTGCTTGTTAGGAATTTCTCTTGTTTTGTTTTTTTCTTTTTAATTTTATGGTCAGTATCTGTACTTTATTTTTATCCTCATCATTTTTTTTGTTTTTCTTTCTTTCTTTCTTTCTTTCTTTCTTTCTTTCTTTCTTTCTTTCTTTCTTCGTCTTCTTTACGAATTTTAATAGGAAATACAAAAATCAGTCAAGAATAATTTATATTTATAATTCACACGGGCATTGCGCACTTTACAAATAAACAAATGATAAAACTTAAACACGCGAAACAACAAAATTCTTAGCTAAAATCCAAAGGTTCAACGTATGAATGAATGAACGTTTTTAAAATTATGTGAAATCACACATTAAAGACATAAACTAATCTTTCCATCATCTAAACTTATTTATAAATGGAACTTTGTCTGTGTGTGTGTCTGTGTGTGAGTCCGTTACATATAGACTCCGAAACGGCTTAACCGATTGTCTTGAAAATATACGCAGTTGTACTATAAGCGTCTGCGAGTGGTCTTAGCTTGGTTTTGCGTCCAGCTACTCCCGATAAATATCGAAAATCGATAATCGAAAAAATCGGGTTATAGAAGTAGTAGTCCGATTTTAATCAAATTTGATATACTCATAGACAAAGACATCAGAAACGATATTCAGAAGTTTCAAGTTTGCAGTTCTTACAATAGTGCAGAAAATCGATAATATATATATATATATATATATATATATATATATATATATATATATATATATAAAAGGCAAGATATTTGTGTGTGTGTCTGTTTATCTGCCTGTATGTCTCCATTTTTTCAGCCCTTTTATTTTAGTTTTTGCTTCGGGTTTGGCTGAAATTAGGTATAATTGTAGTTCTTAGTCTCAGCCATGATACCAGAGGACTTATTTCGCTCTCAAAATTCAGTTTACGACGAAAAACACTTATTTGATATCGATACCAGGAAATCAAAATTTGACTTACATCCATTCATTTTTCTTTCAGTCTACGATTTCGCTTTAACAGGAAACAACTATTGCTTTTAGTCTTTCGTGCCAACGTCCAAAGAGTTTGAGCTCCAGGACCATGGATTAGTTTTAAAGCCTTCATTACACCAGAGCAACGCCGGGCTATCCTGCTAGTTATATATAGAAGATGTCCACAAAGTTCGTGTGCACGTAAAATTAATTAGAACTTCATTTGTATTTGCGATAGAAATCATTTCTACAAAGGATTAGAAAGAAGTAAATCTATATTTTTTAGGGTTTTATTGAAATTTTATTTAAGTTTCCACATGTCCTCCATCATTAGCAATACAAAGGGTAATACAATTTTGCAGTTCACGGATAACATTTGTGAAGTGATTTACAGTAATCCTGAAAATCACATTAGCTTTCAAATCTAATGAATTATGTTTGGTTGCATACTCTCATGTCTTCTCATGTCCCCATTTAAAATTCTAATAGATTCAAATCTGGCGAACGTGGAGGCCAATAAAATGGTCCACCCATTCCGATCCATCTGTTAGGAAATTCTTGATTTAGAAACTGTCTAACACGCAGAGCAAAGTGACGAGGAGATCCATCTTGTTGAAACACTGTATTACCTTTCAAATACAGATTATTTCTATCACAAATACAAATAAAGTTATAAACTTTTTAAAGTGCACATGGACGTTATGGACACCCTGTATTATAAGTTATATATATTTAAGGCTTATGGCCATAATATTTTGAAACGCCGGTTCCAGTATGATCATCGAAGTTAAGCAACGTCTAGCCTGGTCAGAACTTAGATGAGTAGCAGCTTGGGAATACCAGGTGCTGTAAGACTGGATGTACGGAAGGTGTAATGAATAATGGCTCGGAATCGTAAATCGGAGAACCGAGTTCTCATTCTAGTCAGGTTTGTTATGTTTAATTAAGCACAAATACCCTTGGTAAAGGCATAAATTCATTTCTTTAACCACCCAGATATGGGCGAATTAGTAGGATGGCTAAAATAGTTCTAAAATCTGAGATTTTTTAGCAATTTCAGAAAGAAAACGCCTTCTAATCAATTTAAATTGGTTTTGAAAGACAGCAAAGTATTTTGCCTATTGGAAATGTTAATTTCAATCCTGAAATTGAAACTAAAAAGGTCTAAGAATTAATTTTCATTTAAAAAAATCATTTGGTCCTGGTCATGACGGTAAACTGCATCCGGCAGCTAGGCTTCTGATTGGGAGGCTGTGAGGGGCATGGAACCACCTCTTAATTGCTGTTATTCTCATGTCCACTCTGACTCGGAATGGTAGCACCTGTTAAGGTCTCAGCTACTGGTAAATAGTTAACCCTTAAACTGGGGTCAATACACTACGAAATTATAAAAAATATACTTTTATAGAAATATATACATTTTCGAAGAAAAATTATGACCGTAACACATTTTTGAAGGAAAAGATATTCTCAGCAAAACATTTTTGAATACAAAACCAGAAGACATTTTCAGTTTTCTAAAATAAAAAATAAAAACAAAATTTCATTAAAATCTGACTAAATCAACCTTCTCACCATAACCAACATTAAAAAAAACTTAAAACCCAACATTTTTGGCATTAAATAACCCATAATTTGAAACCTAAATATCGCGTTTCTCTGGATCTATATCTAATATATATATATATATATATATATATATATATATATATGTGTGTGTGTGTGTGTGTGTGTGTGTGTGTGTGTGTGTGTGCTCGCACGCGTGTCATTTCATAGATACGTGCAGTTGTTTGCTCCAAAAGTAGTGATTCCCATTTTATCATATGGGATCGACGTTACAAGCAAATGGCGCTGGTTAAAAAGTCGAGATTGATCTTTTCCACGGTTTTAAATTTTGGTTTTTTCTTACGGATTGCAGGTGAGCGGTATTTTCAAAAGAAGGCGTGACATGAAAGTGTATTCGAGATTGTCACTAAATTCTCTGTGGAACCCAAATTACTCATGGAAACTAAACAATCTATATGACCCCAGTTTTGACAAGCAAGATTTAAACTGTTGAAACGTGGGATGCGCAAATATTTCCGTAACTGTGCCGAAAAATAGTGTATTGCAGTTGGAAAAACTTGCTCCATCCATTAAGGTAATGCTTCCTGTATCCATTGTAAAATTCGTGAAAATAAATGACATTACATTTGAAATTTGGATATCGACTAGGAACGAGAAATCGGGTAGCCGAGTTCGAATTCCAGTTGAATCCATTGCATTCACTTACTCGCAAATACCTTTGGGAAAGGTATTAATCCGTCTCTTCCCTCCATTTATGGTTTAAATAACAGGACAGATTGGGTTCTATAGCCTTGGCTAGCAACCAGTCTACCGCAGAAAGTAATGGTAAACTACTGAAGATAGACTTCTGCTCAGTCAGTCATGTCTTTTTCGAGACATGATCGCCTAAGCGTGTATCACGCTTAACTGATTGACGCATAACATCACCAGCACAGTGAAAGTGGGATCGCATTAGAAATGCCTTCATACCTCCAGTTTGGCACTACGAAAACAGATTAATGCTATTGGATATTTAGTTTTTCCAGATTATAACCAAAGATTGTAGATGTCTTTATGGCAAATAGGATCAATGGATAGGATTTCTTTCACTGATTAGTACAATTCGATACCATGTGTTACCAATGACTAATTATTACTAACTTGGACACTAATTAACATTTCCGTCATTTAGTTGATTTTGTCTGTCTGTTTCTCTTACATATTACCACTCTCTTTCTCTCTCTCTCTCTCTCTCTCTCTCTCTCTATATATATATATATATATATATATATATATATATATTTATATATTGGTAAATTCAGAAATAACTTAGCGGTGAAATAGCCATTATCAACATGTCATTTTAAGACAAGCATTCTCAACCCCATATAAACAAAGAATGAGAAAAAATTCCAAGCCCAGATATTTACTTTAGTAAAGGAAGGAGTTGGGGGATATTGGTTTTTATAGGGTTTTAGTAATAATTTCTTCTTTGGTAGTGGGAGGTATGTGGCTTGACCCTTGAGTTAGTAGTGGTAGGTAGGGGGAATTAACCAAAAAATTTTAACTTGTGTGTGTGTTTGTGTGTGTGCGTCTGTATTTGAAGTTGGTAAGATGATGTTTCTTAGTAATTGTGTCCTCTGAATAATTGATGAATATGAAGTAAATTAGAAAGGTTACCATAGATTAGGGTTATACATTTTACGTATGGTTCGTTAGTGAGATAGATGACAGTTCTTAATTCACTGCAACCAAGGTGACAAAGTCATTAAGACACAAGGATTTGCAGGGAGGGAAAAAGTTGAAGAAGAATGCAGATTGTCTGAAAAATCTACAAAAATACCAAATTTCAGCAGGATTAATGCTTCCAAACTGGCTTCAAAATGTTGCAGTTTCAAGAATAATCAAAATAAAGTCGATATTTTTTTTGTATTAGATATATTAATTAAAAAATATTATGAATCATCACAAGCAAAATATGCAATTTATTACTGTATTTGATGAGTAAAAACCGTGGAAAAAATATACGATATTACAAAAAAGGCTAATCAATGAATAAGATCTTACGCCATTTGTTAAGTCATAGTTAATAAAAATTAGATAAAATTGTATATAACATCATAATACTGTTGAGGACAAATTATAAGACAAAATCTTTTAAATTTGCATTGTTTATTGAAAGTTGCATAAAATTAAAGCTCTATATAGCATATTACATTATAATATAGCCAAATTGTTCAGAATAATTTTCACTTGAACTAAATGAAGATTTTCATTTGATAGCACAACGATTTACAATTGTGCTTGTGTCTTGCTTCGTGTCCATATTAATTTAACTGCTATTTCTACGCCTTGCAAATGCGTAGGTAAATTCTGCAACTGTAACATTGTTTCATTCATTAGAACCTCTTGCATTTCATTATTTGAAAAACCTGAAAACGTTGATTCACAAACTCAATTAAATTTGACCATTTTTTTCACTTCAAAGTAGATGAATGTCAGTTTTTAATCTCTCCTTCAGCGTCTCTCTACTTTTGAAACAAAACAAAAAATGGAGTGGGGAAGCATTTTTTTTTTTTTAATCATCTCACCCCAAGCAAGGCATTCCACTGCCACTATTGCGCATGGGGCTACATAGGGGAAGGTAAAGAGAAGGAGTGGTTAGACATAGGGAATGACAGGAGGAAGGTGACAGATGAGTAAGGATAGCGAGGATGAGGGTTGGGTAGATGGGAAGAGTGTTTTTTTTTTAATCATCTCACCCCAAGCAAGGCATTCCACTGCCACTATTGCGCATGGGGCTACATAGGGGAAGGTAAAGAGAAGGAGTGGTTAGACATAGGGAATGACAGGAGGAAGGTGACAGATGAGTAAGGATAGCGAGGATGAGGGTTGGGTAGATGGGAAGAGTGTTTTTTTTTTTAATCATCTCACCCCAAGCAAGGCATTCCACTGCCACTATTGCGCATGGGGCTACATAGGGGAAGGTAAAGAGAAGGAGTGGTTAGACATAGGGAATGTCAGGAGGAAGGTGACAGATGAGTAAGGATAGCGAGGATGAGGGTTGGGAAGAATGCTTGATAGAATGGGAGCAGGTTAGTGTGTTAGGAGGTGTCCATTGACCTTACATTTAAACTCCTGGAGATTGTAGCCGTCGGGGAAGCAATCGTTTGGAAGAGAATTCCACAGTCGGGAAGTGCGAGGAAAGAAACTGTTGGAGTAGAAGTTGCGGTTGCATTTTATCGGTTTCACTGTAAAAGGGTGGGATCTAGTTGCTAATCTAGTATCTCGTTCAAATTGTTTTTTAGGGGGCACTAGTGATCTAAGTTCATCGGAGCAGAAGCCGTGAAAGGATTTATAGAAGAGACACAGGGAAGCCACGTCGCGCCGGTGGGAGAGAGACTGCAGACGGTCTGCCAAGTCGGTATCTATCACATTACAGACCCTCCTCTGAACCTTATCGAGAAGCCCGAGAAGAACAGCAGGGGCACCCGACCAAATATGGCAGCAGTATTCAATGCACGGGCGGATGGTAGATTTATAAATGTGCAGGATAGATTTAGACGGAAAAAACTTCCGGGCCCTACACAGAGAACCGACTTTCATAGCAGCGGATTTAGCAATGGATTCGATATAGTCATTCCATTTGAGGTCCGCTGAAAGTGTGAGACCAAGGAGGCGTAGTGTTTTACTCTCTGGGAGGCAAGCCTGGTCCATGCTAATGGGAGGTAGGTAAGACTGTCGATGATGGTTAATTGAGAGTAGCTTCGTTTTAGAAGCATTAAAATTTACTAGCCATTTCTTACCCCAGTCCGATATGGATTGGAGGTCTTTTTCAATCTCGGATGCGAGGTTAGCTTTGACGCCTACACCAGATTTTTGTAGGAGGCGAGAGTAAACTGTGGTGTCATCGGCGTACAAACCTATTTGGGCTCTTATGGAATCAGGGAGATCATTAATGTATATCAGGAAGAGTGTAGGACCTAAGATGGAGCCTTGGGGGACACCTGCATTTGTATGGTAGTTCTGAGAGGCATGTCCGTTTAATACCACTTTCATTGTGCGGTTAGAGAGGAATGACTGGATTAGTTCAAACAAATGTCCATTTATACCATAGCTCCGCAGTTTACATATAAGGCCAGCATGTCAAACTCTGTCGAACGCCTTAGATATATCCAATGCAACGGTTCGGGCTTCGCCATTCCTATCGAGTGCCTGGTATATGTACTCGGTGATGGTCGTTAGCATATCAGCAGTAGACCTGGTGAAGCGGAAACCATATTGCTTGTCCGAGAGGAGCCTGTGTGCTGTGAGATGCTGAACCACCTCGGCGTTGATAATGGCTTCGAACACTTTGCCAAAGATCGGAAGAAGGCTGATAGGTAAAGCGTAATTTATTAATTATATTTTTGTCATGGAATTTAAATAAAATTTCAAAATTAGTCTTGTAAATTGACGTAACTAATTAAGTATGAAGGATGCTGCGAATATCATGGATTTAGCATGTGAGCAATGATGAGGTTTTGGAAATGATGGAAACGAAAAGGAAATTAATACTGAGCATCAGGAAGAGACAGCTGAAGTTCCTGGGACATGCAATGAGGAAAGAGGGCTTATAGAACCTGATACTAACAGGCCAGATAGAGAGGAAAAGAGACAGGGGAAAGCAGCGGATAACATATTTGAAAGACTTAATCAGATGGATGATGGAACGAGGGTTGCATGGTGTAACAGGAAAATGCGTGCTAAGAGCCACCAGGGATAGGGAGACGCAGAAAGCCATGATCGCCTACGTCCTGAAAGGACAGGGCACATAGAAGAAGAATATATATGCCAACTGTTTATAAGAAATTATAATGTGGATATAATATGGGGGATCAATTCTATATTATAACCAATATATCAACTGATCCCTTATTTTATGACCATGCTAGTTTCTATATATTTATATTCTAGATTTATGGACTTAAGCTATAGATGGCAGAGCGGGGTTTGGGTGGTGTAACAGGAGAAATTGTGCTAAGAACCACCAGGGAGAGGGAGACTTGGAAAGCAATGATCGCCTACGTCCTGAAAGGACAGGGCACACAGAAGAAGAAGAATGTTTACTTATCTAATGGGCAATTGTTATATATTCATCGGACTTCAACAATGAGAAAATAATGTTTTCTGGAAGCAAGGTGAAATGATTGTGCTGTACATTTTTTAATGAAATATTCTGTATTTCAATTGACTATTGCTTTATTCTCCAGGGAATATGTTGAAGATATTCAGTTGTTGGTGATGGTGTTCATAATTCCTTTTAATTTCAAACCAATTAACTGTATACATTTCAGTTATACCAGGGTGTATCAAAATACTTTTACAAACGTTGGGGGTGGATGCCACATACAAAACAAGGTCAAAAGTCAATGTAAACATATGCCCGCAAATCTTTCGTTTTTGTGTTATTAAGTTTAAATGTTAGCTCTTATGTTTTCTTCGTGGCAGGAAGATTCTCAGTCTTCCTCGATCCATGGTTTATGGTGCCACAGATTCTCTCTCGGCAACAAGACGATAAACAGCAGCAAAGGTTGGATGACTCGGTTTCCTTCGGTCTGGTGAACGCAATCTGATACAGCCATGCAGCCTCGGGACCATTACCATTTCGCGGCCGTATGCAAAAATCATATCTGCCTGTCAACGATATGAATATCATGCCACTGTTAAACGGAACACTTCTCAGGTAACTGACTACTACTTACGTTAAACTTTGAAAACTTTGGGAACACAACGCCATTTACTGTAAACGTTCTTTAAACTTAATAGCTCAAAAACAAAGGATCTGAAGACATGTTTATATGAACTTTTGTTCTTGATTTGGTGTCAGGAACCTGCCCACACAGTTTGTAAAAGTATTTTTATTTTGTTTGTTTGTTTCGAGGTTTAACGACCTATCAATCCTTATGGGATCACTTAAGGTCATAACCAATGATTTTTTGGGGTAAGGTTATTTTTACCACATTTTTCTTTTTGAGTATCAAGATTCATTGCTATTTGTTTTAAGAGCAGGGTTCCCAAGTCCCATCCTTGTTATTTAACCCATAACTGGAGGGAAGGGACGGATTAATACCTTTCCCAAGGGTACCAGTGCTTAAGTGAATGCAGGGTATTCAACTGGAATTCAAACTCTAGTCACCAATTTCTCTTTCCGAGCCGATATCCACTGCACCACAACACACATCCGTCACTATACGCTTACAGCACTTGGTATTCCCAAGCAGTCACCCATCTAAGTACTGACCAGGCTCAACGTTGCTTAACTTCGGTGATCGAGCGAGAACCGTGTGTATTCAACGTGATAGGCCGTAAGCCGGGTATTTTTGATTGAGCCTGTATATTTTATCAGGAAGGCTTTCACTGATCCCTGGAATGAAATTCCAACGCTCCAGTTTTTAAGCTAAACTTAATCTTTAAACTCGTTTCCTCAAAAGTCAGTCAGTTAACTGCCATACGTGAAAGAGACATGACTGACTGGGCAGAAGATTTTCCACCAGTAGGTTGCCATTGCTTTCTGCGTTATACTGGTTGCCTTCCAATGCTATAGAACCCAATCTGTCCTGCTATTTAACCCATAACTGGAAGGAATAGACGGATTAATACCTTTCCCAAGTAAATAAATGCAATGAATTCAACTGGAATTCGAACTCGGCTCCCCGATTTCTCGTTCCGAGCCGATATCCACTGCACCACAACGCAAGTCAAACACCAACTATCAAATGGAGAATGCAATACAACGGTTCCCCAAATCGACCTACTCTAGTGCTCACAGTGTACCACAAGATTTCCACAACAAATGACCTTCATCGGGTTTTGAATTCAGAATTTTCCTTCTTCTGAACTGATTGCGAACCAAAGCTAAAGAGCCCCAGTCTACTTTGCTATTTAACCCATATCTGCCCATTGGTGCAAATGTCCTGACAAATTAACCAAGTAATCTTTGAAGACCAAGTTGCATGCACATAATCTTATATTTTAAGCACAAAAAAAAAAAAAATCAATGCAATTAATTCTGCTACCAATACTAAAAACAAGAGAACTATGTTGAAACATCTTTTTGTTATAATAAACCATTTGTTTGGTATGACGATTTCATTTATGTCTGACTGGTCAAATCTAAAAGACATTCTCTCATATTTTTGTTCATACAAGGAAAAAACAGCAGACCGTCACATCGTAATCGGCGGATCTGATTCTGGATTAACTTTTTAAGGCATCTCAGCTTGACGTAAAGTAGACTTCCAATCAAAGGAAGGACCGCAGGTTTTGATGTCTGCCTCTACCTGCCTCCCTTAACAAAGCCGCCAGCTATCCTGCTTCGCCATCGCATCAAACCCGCCAGCCAACAACTTGTCTGTCTACCCGCCATAACGGAACCGTCACTCACGCGCAAGACACATGTTCTCGTTTTAGATGAAGTCTCGCGGTGTCACGAGCAGTGGACGTTATCTCGGGACCGTGTCGTGTCGTGTGCTGTAGATTCGCTATTTGGGTGTCGTTTTATCTGATGCCGCTTGTGCGTGACTCACGAAGCCAAGACGCTAGAAGAAGACAATCAGGGATACAGAGAATAGGAAGAAGAAAGATCTTTAATTTTTCCAGTTGAGTAGTTTCTCCTCCTCCGACACACACTGCCGAGCGCCTCTCTTCATTCTTTAGAAGATCAGCATAATCATGCCAATCCGTCATATCAGAAGACCGTAAGTAGTCTATACACCCCGACACCCTGCCTCAAAGCGACGTGTCAGGACGATTTTACTCAAAAGTAGAAAAACAAAAATGTTTGTGTTGTATTCTGTAGGCGAATTCCACTTGGAACAGTAACTTTCTATCAGTCATGTTGTATACGGTGTGAATACACGCATGTAAGTTCTAACTACAAAAATAGGCGATATACATGTACCTATAATTACTATGTGCAACACACACACTTATATATATATATATATAGATACATAGATAGATAGATAGATAGATAGATAGAGAGAGAGAGAGAGAGAGAGAGAGAGAGAGAGAGAGAGAGATTCTGGTCATATGAATCAACTCTGAACAATGGTAGTAGAACACCACAAACGATCACTAGATAACTTACGAACGACCTACTCTCGACATTAAATACTCTTTCCCTATGAATTCACTACTTTCAAATAATATATATATATATTGTTTTAGAAGTAGAACAGATCTGTCTTCGGATATATGTATATATATATATCCGAAGACAGATCTGTTTCGTTATATCACATCTCATCAGTACGGTTAGACATCCGATTGCTTTTAGCCAGGATTGAAACCAGACTGAATTGACATCAGTCGGTGATTCTACCACTGAGCTATGGGCGCTCGGTAGAAGGAGGCAGAGTTTTAGCATGTTATATACAATGTAAAAATACGCCAGCAGCTGGGAGTGTTCAAATTCATTAATGAATGAACGATGTGTAGATGCTTGAGTAGCTACTGTTTTTTCAAAGTCTACCATTCTTCCAGAGTGTTCAATTGGGCTGTGAGAGCGTTCGTTAAGAATGACATCAAGACGCTGTCGTTAAATATTTTATACAATTTTTCAAGTGATCTTGTAATTTTTTTCCTTTCAGTACAGAAATTATATCAAAATTGCTCGAATGATTTATTTATCAAAACACTTTCGGCTATATTTTTAACATTATCAAGCAGGAGCTTCATTTTACTTTTAACTGAATACATAGATTGTTTTATGTATATACTAGCAGTATAGCCCGGCGTTGCTCGGGTGTAATGAAGGCTTTAAAACTAATCCATGGTCCTGGACGTTGGCACGAAAGACTAAAAAGCAATAGTTGTTTCCAGTTAAAGCGAAACCGTAGACTGAAAGAAAAATGAATGGATGTAAGTCAAATTTTGATTTCCTGGTATCGATATCAAATAAGTTTTTTTCGTCGTAAACTGAATTTTTAAGGCTAAATAAGTCCTCTGAGTAAATGGTATCATGGCTGAGACTAAGAACTACAATTATACCTACTTAGAGCCAAACTCGAAGCAAAAGCTAAAATAAAAGGGCTGAAACAAATACAGACATACAGGCAGATAAACAGACACACACACAAACATCTTGCCTTTATATACATATATATTATCGATTTTCTGCACTATTGTAAGAATTGCAACCTTGAAACTTCTGAATATCGTTTCTTATGGCTTTGTTTATGAGTGTATCAAATTTTATTAAAATCGGACCTCTCCTTTTTATAACCCGATTTTTTCGATTATCGATTTTCGTAACCTCGACACAAAACCTAGTTAAGAACACTCGCAGACGCTTATAGTACAACTGTATAAATTTTCAAGAAAATCGGTTCAGCCGTTTCGGAGTCTATAAGTAACGGACACACACACACACACACACACACACACACACACACACACACACACACACACACACAAAGTTCCATTTATGAACAAGTTTAGATTTAGATGTATCCGTAACATACAAGTCAATAATAGAAATATAATAGCATCATCCACATATAAAAAAAAGACTAAAAAATAATGGAAGCATTATTAATAAAAAAGAAAAAGCCAACCCTCAACAATATCAACTATGAACACGGCCACAACATACTGAACGTGTTTGGAAAATAAAAAAATTCCTATAAATCTATCGGTTTTCTCTTTTCCAATCTTCTCACTTTCTTTATTTTTTTTCAATTGGAGTAGATAGACTTAACTATCGCCCGGTTCACGCTCCACCCATGTCTATTGAACAGGTGAAGAGGCTCATACCTTGTTTCCTGTTTAGGATGCGGTTTCCGGTTTTCTCTTTTCCAATCTTCTCACTTTTTTTTCAATTGGAGTAGATAGACTTAACTATCGCCCGGTTCACGCTCCACCCATGTCTATTGAACAGGTGAAGAAGCTCATACCTTGTTTCCTGTTTAGGATGCAGTTTCCGGTTTTCTCTTTTCCAATCTTCTCACTTTTTTTTCAATTGGAGTAGATAGACTTAACTATCGCCCGGTTCACGCTCCACCCATGTCTATTGAACAGGTGAAGAGGCTCATACCTTGTTTCCTGTTTAGGATGTGGTTTCCGGCTTTCTTTTCGAATCTTTTCACTTCTATATAGCCCTCTGCACATCAGTGGCGTTACCGCCTTGCTCGGGGTGATATGATTTTAAAAAACAAAAACAATTTATATATTCAGTTAAAAGTAAAATAAAGAACATAATGGCTGGGTGTAGGGATGATTTTTCTTCTTAATTTGAAGGGAGAGGTAGATGTTGTTACCATAACGATATGGTAACAGCATCTAATGATGGCTGTCTATTCGCCGATTTTTAATGTATTTTGTTAATTTCAGTTTTCTGACCAGCCTTGATTTCTGAAACCAACAAGTGGTTTACATCGACACATCTAGATATCCTCAATCAGAAACCGGCTGAGCGAAATAGGGTAACACAAATGGGCAGATGGTGATGATCGAACTATCTACATTAGTGAATTATGTCGAAA